>CM037784.1:59840284-59873326 GCA_021229015.1 Solen grandis | reverse complement strand
AGAATATTTTAGTAAGCTGTCTGATAAATGACCTTTAAAAGTGAAATCACTTTTGAAAGTCTAATGTTAATCATAAATACTACATGGTTAGTTTAATTTTTTTTTATCTAGTGCTTTCTTTTTTTTCTTTTCAGTAATGATAATGATGATTAAGGACACAACAAATTGATACTTTGTATTTGGAGGGCTGACCCTGACGTTGTTTCCTCTCCTTCAATTTCTGTATGCACTTATAACATTTCCATGGTCAGTCCTAGATTTATAAAATCAATAAACAGAAGTCCTACTAATTTTTCAGACGCGTCTTCTAACGGGTATCGGGAGGTACAACGAGATGATTTACATCTTTGATGCTCTACAACAGAACCACCAGTTTGAACTGTTGTTAGGGAAAGGCATGGAAAAGGTCAGTGTTAGTTTGGTGTATTTTTATCATGCTCCCCTTCATAGAGAGTATATATGGATAGTGTAATGTTTACATTCAAATTAAATAACCAGGTCATCCAATAACTGCAGTGGAATACCATGTGATCAATTAATGACCTATTTCTCCTAAAAGAGAACATGCCTTTGTGGAATTGTATATGAATAGTTGACCTTGTTACGAAGACAGATGATTCTAAAATCATAGATAAAGGAAGGATCTAGATTATTACAACAAAAACTGGTTTTGATATCTGTTTAACCAGGATAAGTATGTGAGTTAAAAAGTTAAAAGATTGGTTAAGGAAAACAGATGAGATTGGCAAATATTATTCACAAAGTGAAGCAGGAACCATTAAGGATTCATGTGCATTGTCCCATCCTGTATGTTCTGTCCCATCCTGTGTGTCTTGTCCCATCCTGTATGTTCTGTCTCATCCTGTATGTTCTGTCTCATCCTGTTGTGTCCTGTCACATTCCATATTACTAAACGTTCAATATGATCTCTTATTATTCCATGAAGGTAATGTAGCAGGGGTATTCATCACCTTCAGTGATGATCTGGATCTTTTTGAGAGACTTCAAGAGACACCATTCACTTACTTTTTTTCTAATATAAAATCCTGCATTTTTATTTAAACTTGAGATAAACAAAAGGATGTTTATACAAGTTTAATGACAAATCACATGAGTTTTGTATGACGTGTTGCCAGGAAACCAAACTGAAGGTTGCCATCTTGGATTACCTAAAGCGTTATCACCCCGGTGACAGTGATACCTACACCATGGTGGCCCTCAAGTTCATGATGTACAGGGAGATCGCCCAGCAGCTGGAGAACAATGCCAACAAGATCCTTAACAAACTGAAGGGCAAGCCCATTGGTATGCCCACAATCATTGTTATCCTTACCAAAATTTGATTATTTTCATATTGTTGAGTCCATGCAAAGTAACAGGGGTATTTGTCATGTTTAATGATAGCTCTAGGTTAATGAAGTGGATGTTATACAGGAATCACATGCCCTGTCCTAATGTGTTGATTCCTCAAAATCTGTTGCTTCAAGTCCTTGGAGCATTCTTTCTTGGTCATGCTATCATTTCTTTCTGTTGGTGCAGCAGAGGGAATTATAGGTTTGCCCTCTGTCAGTACATCTGTCTGTCCAAGCAAACATTTAGTGTTTAGGAGCGATCTAACGGTACAGAGAACAAAAGAAAACGATAGGTTCATTCCATAAATAAATGGTTTAGGAGCTTAAACCATCCATTTGTCTGTCATCCATTGCGTTTTCATCAAGTTTAATTACATAAACCTGTAATACAAGCAGATGGTCCAAATACAATTTAAAATTAAAACAAAAACTGTCGACAGACATGACAGCAGAGTCCCAGCTACAGAAGGTAACACAGTACCTGTCTGAGGCGGCAGAGAGTTATGTGAAGGACAGCTGCCTGAGACACGCCCAATCCTGCGTCCGTCAGGCACGGCTGGTAGCCCTGCAGCTCAAACATCTCTCTTCCAATCAACAGTTTATCAACCTGACCAACAAAGGGGCCAATGTACTTATTGCCGACCATCCGGTCTTTACCGAGGTAGGCTTTTGGCTGTTGCACTAGGGCTAGAAATGGTGTAACCCCTTGTTTCACTATATTAATTCTACTTTTTGTAGGCCAACACTGATTATATCTTTATCACTTGGTTATAAAACGATGATCTTGTGATAACTTGCAAGACTGACATTAAAAATTTCTTTGCTATTAACTAATTAATAATAAAAAAAATGTTAATAACAGAAGGATTGATAAGAGATTATCTGCAGGATACACAGGATAATGGTATTAAACAACTTATTTAGTATTGTAACAAGTGAGATTAAAAGTCTTCAAATCTTGAATCATAAGGCAGCTGTACAGAAAAGGATATATTCAACCAGCCTAACCATATCAACCAATAGTAACAGGCAGGCAGACCAGGTGTAATTGTTTTCTATAAATATCTTTGATATTAACAGGAAATTCTGTAATATCTAGTAAGTTGTAGTATTGATTTCAGTTACAAGCTTTGTAATGTCCTATTAAGGTGTAAATGGTGTTATGTAATTGTTGGTTTATAGGAAGTGAATGACAATTTTGTAGGCATACATCATAAGCGAGGCATACCACCAGCGGGGCAGCTGGGGGCTGGCTCTCTGTAACAATGTCATCATCAAGGGTGATATGCGATACCTGCAGGAGTTCCGATCTCATATCCGAATCACTCCACACCTCGTGGAGGAGGCCATTGACAGGTGAGGTTGCCATGGTAACAGGTTCCGTTATGTCAGAATGAGGGTGTCTTACTTTAAAAATAACTCTGTTATAATGGATAAAAATTCATTATTTTCTCTAGGAGATAATGAACACGAAAATCAGTAGAAATTTGACAGTAGAGTAAGTGCCCAGTTACATATGACATTAATCAAAGGAAGATTCTGTTATGATTTGCCAGTTCTTAATTGAATGTGTCACATTATACAATAAAGCTTCTATTGCAGCTGTTGTGATATATTGAGATTTAGCAAAAAAAGGAGGAATATGGCCATCTTAAAATACCTATACTCAAAGGAAAAGGAAATGAAGGGTAAACTTTTGTGTCAGTTTTAAATAGTATTCGACAGTATTACAGTTTAAATTATTTTGATAAAGATTTTTTTTTCAAACAAAATAAATGCTTTAGAATGAGATGGGGTCTATCATATGAGGTTTATTGCAAGGTTAGGAGGTAAAAATTTGAGTCTGGCTACTACAGATTCTAGTTACCCTGCTTTTTGTGTCGCCTGCATAGCATGGCAGACACATAGGGATCACTTTGTCCGTCGTCGTCGTCGGTGTCACACTTTCTTGTCCGGAGCATAACTCGAAAAGTATTTGAGGTATCACCTTGAAACTTAAAACATGGATAGATCACATTGAGGTGGAGTGCAGTGCACAAGAATGATAACTCTGACTTTCGTATTTTCTGAGATATTACCCTTTGTTGATTCTGAGATTTTATTTTTGTCCGGACCATAAAAAAATTTTTGCCCTTTGTAAATTTTCAGACTTAATTTTTTCCGGGGCATATTTTGAAAAGTATTTGAGGTACTGACTTGAAACTTTTTAGGTAGATAAATCACATTGATGTGAAGTGCAATGCTAATGAATGAGAACACTGACTTTCATTTTTACTGAGTTATTGCCTTTTGTTGATTCTCAGACTTAGACTATTTTTGTTCGGAGCGTAACGTGAAAGGTATGTGCTTTGTTGATCCTCAGACTTTGACTATTTTTGTTTGAAGCGTAACATAAAAGGTATGTGAGGTATTGCTTAACTTCATAATTGGAGAGATCTCATGGAGTTGGAGTGCAGTGCAGAAGAATAATAACCGTTACTTATATATTTTCTAAGTTTTTTCCCTTCGTTGATTTTCAAACATAATTTTTGTTTAGTGCATAACTTGAAAATATAACAATTTTGTCAGAAAATAATTTTGAGGTATCAACTTGAAATTTTGTAGGTCGATCAAACTCAATGAGGCAGAGTGCAGTGCACAAGATTTATAACTCTGACTTTAACATTTTCAGAGTTATTCCTCTTTATTATTTTTCACACTTGCCTGTCTGGTGGACTCTTGCCTGGTCTGGTCTGGTACTAAATATTACAGTTTGGATTACTACAAACTTGCCAATATACCAAATTATACACCATGATGTGTAGAAGTACAATGCACAAGAACCATAATCCTCATTTTCTTGTATTTGTTGTCAAGATTTTTATAATTTGGTGTTATTTTGTACCTCACAAAATAGATTATGCTTTATCAATAATTTGTCAAAAGATCGATTTTCTAGTCAGTTCTTTCATCAAACATGCTTAAATGCAGGCGACACAAGTGTTCCGAGGAACACCCACATCTAGTCTTTTTTCTTTGAGTATATACTGGAACACTTTTTTTATATAAAATGAAATATGTGTACAGTGTTCATTATAATATGGTATCTGGAGTCCAATACTATATACTATATTATTGAAACATTATAATAAAAATAGTAGAATTAGATTAGGGGTCCATGTATCATATTGTGTCATATTGGCCCATGCACTTCCTTACCACTGTTTTCCTCTGGCCAGGTACCAGCAGTCCAGTATAGAGAAGACCCCCCAGTCCCAGGGTAACGCCAAGAAGCTGCTGTCCTTCTGTAAAGATGTGCGGCTCCAGTACAGTCTGGCCAAACAGCTGGGTCTCCGTGACATGGTGGCAGGACTGGAGAAGGGCGACACCAGATCTTACATCATGGACTTCTCTGGCATCTCATCGTGATCACCTCATTAACTCTCGATTTGTGTTAACATGTGCAATAACCTAACAAAGATGTACTCATCCTACATCACATTGACACTCACTACTGTGGGTTTGAATCCCACAGAGGCAGTTTGGAAGCCTACCAGCTGACTTGCAGTAGGACAATTGCTTTACCTCTGTGCACACAGGGTCTTTCTTCACCTGCAATCAGCTGGACCTAAATTGACTTGAAATACTGTCTCAGCAATGATAAAACTCTGACACATTAAAAAATTGATATTGATGTAGTGCCTATTATTCTTATCTATTCTATTTGGAACTCTGAAATTTACAGTGTTTTAATTTTGGTTTTGAGGAATCATTACATTCATGATAAGCAATCCTTGCCAAGTTATTGATACATTTAAGCATGTTTGAGTGACCACATCATTGAAAAGAAACAAAAAATCTTTTTTGCTCGTTTTATTTATTAATTTATTACTTCATAAATATTTATATGCAGATTTATGATTTGTTAAGTCATAAAGGAGTATTTGTTGTCTGAATTTAAATGGTATATGGAACACTGCATTTTTTTTTTGGTCATACAAACGGTGTAGAAGGAGCTACAATCTTGCATGAGAAAACAGGAGACTCCTCCATGGAGCAGCTTGATCTCTGTGTGTGTGTGTGTGTGTTGTGTGTTTTGCTAATTGTCTATGTGGTAAATGGTTCAGATAATTTGTCTCATGTGACCATCAGCCACTAATTACACATCACAAGACATAATTGATATCTAGTTCACTGTTGCTTCACTGGAATCTAAAATACATTCAGCCATTCTCAAAATCTTTTTTTATACAAAGAAAGTTGTTTTGGCCAAGCCCCGGTCACATACAGGTATGCCAGGGATTACTACACTAAGGTATTGAAAATCCCTGTCTACATATGAGAGACTGATTTCTAGATCAAATTATATACTTCTATTTACATTTCTTTTCAGTAAATTTCAGATTTGTTATATTTATTTATTTCTCACTCATGAAATGCTATCACCCCATCAGAACTTATTGACAGGAAAGTTTATTTATAACAAATAGGAAAAGGACACAATTATAACAAATAGAAAGAGGACTTTTTTAACCCTTTCCCTCATAGAGGACACCATGGAAAGACCTATGCGAACAGCATAAAACCGGGGTTTTATGCTGTTCGCTGCTCCTCATTGGTCTGGAAATGAGGATTTTGTAATTAAATTTGGTAAGATTTAACTGTGGTTTTCTGCAGATCAGGCTTTATGTGGTACCTACTGAGTGCGTCAAAATGAGTCTATATGAGGGAAAGGGTTAAGTGAGTATAATTTCAAGATTTATTTCTAGTAGTTGTCTGTCCCTAGAACATACATGTTCCTACTCCTTCACATGCTATTTGTTCAATGTATGTACTGTTGAATCTACTTTGAATGGATTTTATCCCATGAAAAATTGCTCATTTAGAGAATTAAATGATTTCTATAATAGGAATCCACACATTTTTGTGCCCTCAGATTTACCTGTATTAGATTCAACAAATCTTTGTGCCAGTGAAAGATAATGTTTTTTATACTGTATTATAGACAAGAATGTAAGGTGTAACTAGTGTGCAAACTCTTGTTAATTTATAAAAGAGATCACTTTATTGTATTCCAGTGGCTAGTTGCTTGAAGTGCATTTTACCATATTTGTGAAGAGACATTCATAGAGACAAGAAAATTTGGCTCGGACAGGACAGGAGGAATTATGTTGCAAGGCTCTAAGTTCACCAATTTACTTAGCACTCAAGTAAAACTTATTAATGATACTTAATACAGTAAACTTAACTAAAAGGAACTAGTAATAGCAAATTCCAAGGTAGCGTGAACAAAGTTTTAGGTCCTGATTTGTCAATTTCTTTTTTTGATACTTTTCTTATTTTCATAGCAAATTTTGTTACAGAGAATTATCGGCTATAGCTTACATTTTGTTTGGTCCCTATGAACCATTATCCACACTATGTTAGTTGATTATAAGGATTTGCTTTTTCACATGTGAAAATTCTAACCATGATATGGGCCAGTGACTTGTTCACACATGTACGTGGCAAATCCTCACTGGTGCATGTTTTATGGTTTGGCATGATAATGGTGTTATTCCTATATATTGTCACCTTTGCATGTTTTAGAAGGGAAAATACACCCAAGATATAATCATAGGTGGAGGCTAAGCAGTGTGTAGACTTACACATTACAAACTGTCTAAACACAAACAAAAATTTCATATTACTTTAGCGGCCTCCCTGGCCGAGAGGGAAAAGTCGCTGACTTTTAACATTCACTCAGCCCCTCACTGCTTGGGTTCGAATCCCGGCAGAGTCATTCGGATTTTCATGTGCGGAAGCCTTCCAGCTGGCTTGCGGTAGGTCGGTGGTTCTACCTGGATGCCTCCGTGCATTTGGGGTTCCTCCACCTGTAATTAGCTGGACGTCGCTATATGACTGAAATACTTTTGAAGCAAACGGTAAACTCAAATAGTCAAGTCAGATTACTTTAAACAGTCTTCTGATTTCACATAATAATGTGTTATAGTTGAAAGGAAGCTGTGGACCTACATGCTTTATATGACTGACACTTCTTTTGTTTGTTTAAAAATGACATTTGCGTTTGTCATACATAAGGAATTAGCTCCTTATACGGATATAAGGAACTCCATCAAACTGGAAATCATGGTCCTGTTGAGTTTGCTATAAGCAGAGTTTACTGTAAACTGTATTTTTTTTTATGGTAAGGTAATGATTTAAGTAAATTTTGTCATCTCCTTGAACATGTTGTAGAATAAGAATGGTAAAATGTGTTAAGATTTTAAGAAATTGATCAAGAAAAGACAAGAGTATACAGATGTCATGTAGCTCTCTCCGCCTAAAATGTTTGGAATCACTTTTCAATTTATTGCAAGCTTGTCATTCTTTTGTTGCATTACTTTGCTTAAATGAAGAAAGATGAAATTGCTCCATAACCACTTGGTTATTATAAACTTGTTATACTTGTTTTATTGAAAATCTGTTCATGTTGAATTTGCAAATATATATTTTATATGTTTATAAACATGAAACAATAAACCATTAAACATATTTCTATTTGAAATTTGATGTTTGCTTTACTGTCAACCCTTTTCAAAAAGCAAATCTGGAATATTGTGTCCATAGGACACAGACGTCCCACTGTTTGGTTTTACTAAAGTTGTCCTGTCACCAGAGCACAACGTGCTCACAGTAAGCTATTGGGATCACCCTCCGTTCATTGTCAACAATTTGCTTTACAATTTGCAAGACATCTCTGAAACGACTGGACAGAAATTGATGAAACTTGGCCAGATTGGTCAACTTATAATACTCTACCATAATTGCTAAAATGAAGTTGATCCCTTGAAAAATCATATGACTTGGCCAAAAGATACAAACTTTTAATAAGACTGCTCTGTTGACTTATGATTTTGATTACATATGTGTCTCAAGGTTTTTCTAAGATTTGCCCTCGTGGCCTACATTTTGACCCATATGACATATGACCTACATTCTTACCAAGTTCAAAAAAGTTTGGATAAAAAAATGTGGCATATTTTGACCACATGATTTCCAACTGAGATTTTTTTGAGACAACATTCTGATCAAGTTTCATAAAGAATGAAAAAAAACATTATAACCAAGTTCCATGAAGGTTGGGCCAAAAACTGGGCCTCTAATTTTTTTTTAAAATTTGATATACTTTTTTAACCAAACAAGACCCAATATTTGACTCATCCAACATCCAAGAGAACATTCTGACCATGTTTCATAAAGATTGAGTGAAAAATGGGTGCCTCTAGATAGTTCACAAGCAGTTGTTGATAACACGAAGAATACTCCTAAAAGCTGATCCTGAGCACTTGACTAGAAATATTGATTTCACAGGTATATCACTGGCATGAGAACAAATACCATGAATTTACTAAAATCTGGACCTGACTATGCAGAGAAAGCAAAAGGTATTGGAAAATTTCTCAAAACATGATCAATGGACTGGGCGAAATGAAATTCATACAACAAAAAGCATTAGCATCTTTTATTCAAAACAGATAAGTGTAAAAAAGTGCCTGAATAATATAAATAAAGTATACTATGCAGTGAAAACTACCTAGGAAGCACCACCACAAAATATCACAATTTTTACAATATATAAAAGCATGAACATTCCAAATTTGCAATAAATAATGAAAAGGCATACAAGGAACATTAAATAATTGTAATTAAAATCATTACATTTCATTTTTTAACGAAAACAAAAAGACTGAATAAAAAATTTGTTCTATCTCTGTAACATCAAGAGATCTGACTGAGGAAGTAGGACATTACGTTATTAACTTGTTAAAACCAGTTTTAAATAAGGAATGTACATATTTCAAAAGTAAAATAAAAGTAAATATTCTGTAAAATATCCTCTGATTACAGGTATCTGTGCAATAATTAATAAGTGGAGATTGTTAACGACATGCTCTTAAAAGAAACAAATCCTCACCAGAAATAATTCAATGGTATTTGGCAGTTTGTTTACAGTGTGTGTGTGTGTGTGTGTGTGTGTAAACACACCCTGGTACTGGTGACAGGTTATCTTAACCTCATTAATGGTACAAAAATCCTCTCAAAGGTAAAATATAAAGATTTTGAACAGTAGGCCCTAGACTTGGAAACTGCCTGCTCTGTAGCCAAAAAAAAAGATCTGTTCTGTCAGAACACACAAAAAATATGTGACTGCCAAGTTATTTAATGGTACAATCCTTTACACTGGTCATCAGGACAAGTCATATACTGGTCAACATGTTTATCAACTGTATACAAAATCTTGATTTGAAGATATTTTTGATGTAACATTTTTGGACCCTGTCACTATGAGACACTATCAGAAAAAATGTATGTAATTGTTGTAAATGAATGGCACAGGATAATTATTGATACGCATAAAAAGTTTAAATGCAATGGCATATTTTAACCAAATTTGAAAAAACTGCTGAGTAATTTTGAAATATTTTAAAACATCTTCTGAAAAACACAAGCTGCAATGAATATGAAATACAAACAACCTATCAAAAGTAAAATTTCGATTTACCAATTGCATACATTGTTAATTGAATTTAACAAACTCCAACGATGTTTACAGGTAAATGAATCACACATGAACACACAATTAGTCTATCAAAAAACTCTACCTAATTGCTGGATGAGCTCAAAAGCAGCAAAAATAGTATCTTAATAGACATAGCTTAAATACATGTTTACACTTAGAACTGAAAACCATTTTTTTTATACAATTAGACATGTATATGAAGGGCTGTTCTAAATGTATTATGCAAGGGCTCATCTAGTAATAATCTGTAACAAGAGGGCCATGATGGCCCTGGATCGCTCACCTGTATCATTAGGCTATGTAAAATCAAGTGACCCCTGGGGCAGGGCCAATTTTGACCCCAGGGTCATGATTTGAACAAACTTGGTAGAGGTCTTTTAACCCATGTTACATACCACATATCTAAAATCAAGACCTTGTGGCTTCTGAGAAAAAGATTTTTCTAGTTTTTTCCAAAATAAGTCTATGTAAAATCAAGTGATCCCTGGGGCAGGGCCAATTTTGACCCCAGCATCATGATTTAAACAAACTTGGTAAGAATAGACTAGACAATGCTACACACCAAATATCTAAACCCAAGGCCATGTGTTTTCTAAGAGGAAGATTTTTCAAGTTATTTCTATATTAGCCTATGTAAAATCAGGTGACCCCTATGGCCAATTTTGACCCCAGGACCATGATTTGAACAAACTAGGTATAGATCCACTAGACAATGCATGATTCATGATTTGAACAAACTTGGTAGAGGTCTATTAGCCCATGTTACATACCAAATATCTAAACTCCAAGCTTTGTGATTTCTGAGAAGAAGATTTTTCAGGTTTTTCCTATATTAGTCTATGTTAAATCAAGTGACCCCTGGGGTGGGGCTAATTTTCACCCCAGGGTCATGATTTGAACAAACTTGGTAGAGATCCACTAGACAATAGTGATTGGAATCAGTCGAAAAAATATTCGTCGATTAATCAGAGACAAAAGTCACTGATTAATTGATTAATCATGATTAAATACCAAATATACCATGTTTGGAGTAAATGCCTATTAAAACTCTCTTACTGTACAACATGAAAATAAAGTATTCTGTACTATATAGATTATATAGATATGTATTAGGTATAGATGTTAATTTCTCAAATATTCAAATACATGTATAAACATTGAACCGAGATAAAGTATAAGAGGTTACAACCAGAGGCCAACGATGTGCAAAGTGCAACTTTGCAAGTATCAATTTATCAAATTAATGAAATTACCCAATCAGATGCGCGTTGAAATATTAACAACACCCCCTTTTTTGGTCAATAATTCGTCAACAAATTATTTTCGTCGTCATCGTCACATCAACCAGTAGCTCGTCACTGATTCGTTGACTTTATGATTAATCAGCTCACCACTACTAGACAATGCTACACACCAAATATCTAAATACCAGGCCTTGTGGTTTCTGAGAAGAAGATTTTTCAAGTTTTTTCCTACATTAGCCTATGTAAAATCAGAGACCCCTTGGGGGCCAAATTTGACCCAATGGTCATGATTTGTAAAAATGTGGTAGAGACCTAGCAGACAATGCTACATACTAAATATCTAAACTTCAGGCCTTGTGGTTTCTGAGAAGAAGATTTTTCAAGTTTTTTTTCTATATTAGCCTATGTAAAATCAGTTGACCCCTATGGCAGGGCCAATTTTGACCCCAGGGTCATGATTTGAACAAACTTGGTAGAGATCCACTAGACAATGCTACACACCAAATATCTTAACTCTATGGTATGTGGTTTCTGAGAAGAAGATTTTTCAAGTTTTTTCTATATTAGCTTATGTTTAATCAAGTGACCCCGGGGCGGGGCCAAATTTGACACCAGGGCCATGATTTGAACAAACTTGGTAGCGATCTACTAGACAATGCTACACACCAAATATCTAAACCCCAGGCTTTGTGGTTTCTGAGAAGAAGATTTTTCAAGTTTTTTCTATATTAGCCTATGTTTAATCAAGTGACCCCCGGGACGGGGCCAAATTTGACCCAGGGCCATGATTTGAACAAACTTGGTTGTGATCTACTTGACAATGCTGCACACCAAAATATCTAAACCCCAGGCCTTGTGGTTTCTGAGAAGAAGATTTTTCAAGTTTTTCCTATATTAGCCTATATTAAATCAAGTGACCCCTGGGGCGGGGCTAATTTTTACACCAGGGTCATAATTTGAACAATCTTGGTAGAGAGTCATAAGATCATGCTACATACCAAAAATCAAAAGGCTAGGCCTTGTGGTTTCGGAGAAGAAGATTTTTAAAATTTTCATTTTTAAAATCTATTTTTAGCTTTTGTGACCTAGATTTTTGACCAATCAAAATAATTTTAACAACTTTGGTAAAGGGTCCCATAATGAACATTCCTGTGAAGTTTTATCAAAATCCAGTGGGTAGTTTAGAAGGAGATGTTGTTTAAAGAAATTGTTGACGACGGACGCACGAGACACACGCACGCATGGATGACGGACAAAAGGCGATCAGAAAAGCTCACCATGAGCACGTTGTGCTCAGGTGAGCTAAAAACACTATGGTTCAACATGGTGCTATTTTTAACCAAAAACTTGTAACACCAAATGTCTGATTTTAGGTGTTTATAATAAATTCATGTTTTCTTGCATTCTTTCCAAATCACCAATAATTACTAACTTACTAGAATAATGATCAAATTTTAAATCTAAAATTGCCTTTTTAAGCAATATCCTCAAGATTTAAAATATATGTCCTTTCTATCCTTAATATTTCAAGTTTGAAATACATGTATAATCATGTTTAAAAGTATTAAAGATTCAAATACACAGTACTTTAAACATGGCACTCTAACAAACATACAATAACAGAAGTATTAACAGCAAATCTTAAATAAATAGAATATATTCAGCTTTGGTACGTCAAAGTATTCAAAAATAAAAAAAAATATACTAATTTCTATAAACAGATTAAAAACAACTAGCTGTTAATGGCTAATTTGATATTCAAATTGTATAAAATCACAGATAGTTTCAGTTGGTGGGTGTAAATAAAGTCTATCTGACTTATCCTGGGACAGAGAACACTGCGATGCCTACATTACTCCTAACATCTTGACATTCAACATAATATCACCCAGGTCAACATATAAACAGTTCCATTAAAAAAGAAATTTAACATGTGGATTTGAAAAGAAATCTGTACAAATAAATGCATTTCTGAATTGAAAACTAACAAGTGAACTACAATACATTCTCTGGCATCTATTCTTTTGTATAAGTAGGAAATTTCAGATCCACCCGACTGCTATGAAGTAACACAAGGTTTGAAATACATGTATCCTACAGCACCTCATGGTCAAGCAGAACTGGCAAGACACACAGACTACCCACTGATCTTTTTTTTTAAATTCTTTTAAAATGTTCAACAGAAATATTCCATAGAGTGTTTGCAAAACAGTTGTCTCAAATATACTTGCATTCAATAAATACAATGCAACTCCATTATAACCAGGTATTTCGGGTCCCAAGTTTTGAAACCATGTACACTACATGTGTATTTAACCACATAATACCATGTGTAAATGCACCTATAGACAACTAAACTATTTCAAAATAGATATTTTGGGTCCAAAAATAGACTGTGTTATACTGACTTCCGCGTTATAATGGAGCACACTATAATAGATCTAAACTGGGCTCCAATCAGAGTAAAATCTGCTCAGGCTGGGAATAACTGCAAAATGATCAGATTTTGTTTCCGATTGAATCTCCTTTATACAGCAGTTTTAGACAAGGGTCAAATTCCTTCACCATTTCTAAGGGCTAAGTAATACTTTAATACTTAAGGGCAAATCTTGTTTCTCTAATAAAATATCCAGACATTTCATTTCCTAACAAATATTGTTAGATACTAGTATTAAGGTAATAATTGATTTCAGGTTAGTAATATACTTAAAAATTTCATAAAATAAGAATTGTGGAATGTCTACCTACTTAGTTTAAGAATTTGAGTACCGGTATTACTTAGCGCCAAGTATTATTGGTGAGATTCGAGCAAGATGGTAACACTAATTCAAAGCTGACATTCACCTTCCTCCTGAATTAGAATCTCCATAGTCTTAACATGGCACTATATCTATCAAAGTGGTAAAGCATTCATTTTAAATCAATCAATACACAAAGAATTCATACTCCCACATGTCTCCAGAGTAATCCCCCTTGACACATTCCTGTAGACCCGACTCTCTCAGGCAATCCTCCATATACTCCAGACATTTCTCCAAACTCTCCGGTCTCATGTCCGATAACAGGTTCTGCTGGCGTTTTCTTGTCAGAATCTTGTTACCAGCCACAGCTGGCATTTTGTCAAATAAGTATGGGTTGTTAATAAAGAAATTGGGAAGCCGTCCATTGGAGAATGATGACTTTAGAAAATGAATCACATCGGAAAAACGGTCATGTAGATGTTCAAATGACCACTGACTTGGTTTGCTCTCAAGAAGTAAGAAGCTCAGGACAGTAGAAATATGGTAACTCTGAAACACACCTCTGTCCAGTAATGTGTTTCTTGTTCCTCTTGTGAGAAGTGCTTTCAGAATCATGAAACATAAGAAATGACAAGAGAAAATTCCCGCATGTTTCATCTTAAAGTTTATGTCTTCCATGAACTGGCTTTGTAGTTCTTCAAGACTGAGCTGCCACAGGAATTCAGGGCTGACTGAATCACTAATCATTGTTGGACGGTGCTTGATCTCTTGATCACGTTGAAGTGCCTTGGCATAAACTTTCCCAGCCTGGTACCAGCCATTGATTGGCAATGGAAGAACTGGGATCAAGCTTAGCTTTATTTCAGACAAACCTAGACTCAAAAGATTCTTAGTATCAATAGCAATGTTGAGGTCAGCTGTTGGTGCCCTCCTGATTTGAAATGGCAATCTGTCCATCAGGGATCGATATTTTGTATACAGTGTTTGAAGGCAAATGTTTATCAGTTCTTCTGCTGATCTCGCAAATTCTTTTGAAGAAAGGCAGATTTTAAAGTTTTTGTTGACCTTGACCTGTTTTGCCATTTCTCTGACAGGGATGCTGGAGTCCTTTGGAAGGTCAACAACAACTAGCAAATGTCCAGGTGGGATGATTTCATTCTCGGTCTCTTCTATAACAACATTTGGTGCAAGTGGTGGTTGGATTATCATGTGAACATCAAACTGGTTTGGTCTGCCAACTTTGGATCCAAACCTGCTTGATCCTGTGGATCTAAACTCAATAAACCGATACCCATTTGAACAGAGGATTTTTTCGAGTTCAGTCTTCAAAAGAAGAAGAGCATAGTTGGCAATAAGAGTAGCTGTGTTCCAGTGTTCTGTGTTGGTGGTGCATACTCTCTGATAGTAATGAAGTAACCTTTGCACTTTTCTATCATATTTAGAATCATTCACAGATAGACATCTTGCTTCCATCCAACCAACATCTGTACAGAAGTTTTTGAAATAGATCCATGCTAACTCTTTTTCATTCCTTCTACTGTCTGAGGTATCTGAATTTGCTTCATATGCAGGTAGTGAGGGGGAGCTTCCAATTCTTTGTCTCCTCTGCAGAGCTCTCCTTGCTAACCTTGGAGTTGCAAGCGTCATCTGACTCTGCGACTGCTCTGGAGGGACGTTCTTCAGTAACAACCTGTCCAATTTCAGAAAGAGCTTCTCTGTTGTACTGCTCAGAAATTCTGAAGTATCATACACAGCTGGACAATTCTGACCCATACAGAGTCTGCCTTGGTAATGAAGCGGAGAACCAATGCTTTTTGGGACTTCTTGTGCCTGAGGCGGCAATTCCGTTACAGCCTCTGACACTTTACTGTCTTCATTAACAACCTCATCTGTTTTACCAATATTTTCCACACTGTCCGATTCTTTTCCAATAGGTTCACCAATAATCACAGGTTCTTTGCAAATAGATGATGATTTAACTTTAAGAACATGTTTTTGCACAAATCCATACAAAAGGATAGTCACACTTATCAACACAAATAATATAAGGACCAGTCCTATTACTGCATGCAGCACAGAAATCTTGTATTGGGCTATTAGTTCACAGGGATTAGTTACCACATCTACCTCAGTATCATCCAAATCTATAACCTTTTCCTCATGGGACAGAAATTCCTGCAAGCTGGAGAACAGATTTTCTCCCAGCACATTTTTAATTAACGGTGGCCGTTCAGTGACAGGTGCTTGTGTTGTACTTGAAGTTTCTGTTACTTTAGTCTCACCAATCTCTTGACAATGGTGTACTTCAATGTTGAAATACTGACCCGAGGAAGGAAATGTTATCTTCCACTGTTCCATGTTTCCATTTACACCTGTATGAAATATAAAGTAAAAGGATAGTTAACATAGCATCCCTTAAAATTATCAAGGAATTTTCTTCACACTTTTTTAAAAAAGAAATCTGAGCAAAATTATGTGAATCTTGATACTTTCACACAAGGAGTTTCAGTACACAGAACACCTGACTAATGGCCATTAGAAAATGTGCTTTGTCCGATAACTACAAGGGTTGTTCCAGAAGTTTGTGGAATTTCCTCAAGAATTATCTTTTGTATTTATTGCAGAAAACCTTTGATTTCCACATATGTAGTACTTTGATCTATATTAATTTCATCAACAGGAAAGTTTTTCCGAGGTTTCCAACATTGTGTGTTAAGTAGTTATCATGTACGTGTCCATAAAAACATGCAAAATGCCACCAGTGCACACATACTTTTTTCATCTTTGGCCCATGTAATGTTTGGTAAATATGCTCAAACAAGAGTTTATGGTGAGAATTTTATGTGACATTCACATGTTGTCATGACATTATTCCCAGTTAATTTAAATATTGTGACAGTTTCCACTGATGAGAAGCAAATCAAACCACCATGTTTGTACAACTTAGAGAATATCATATATCATGATGTCAACTGAAGACTTGGAATTGTATGCTGTTATTAAGTTTTGCCACTCGCTTGCTTGACCCTTTCCCTCATAGAGGAAACCATGAAAAGACCTATGCGAACAGCATAAAACTAGATCAGCCTGCGAGTAACTCGCAGGCTGATCAGGTTTTATGCTGTTCGCTGCTCCTCAGTGGTCTGGAAATGAGGATTTTGTAATTAAATTTGGTAAGGTTTAACTGTGGTTTTCTGCAGATCAGGCTTTATGTGGTACCTACTGAGTGCGTCAAAATGAGTCTATATGAGGGAAAGGGTTAAACAGTAAACACCATTACAGACATTTGGCATAATGCAGTACAGGGATTTAAAAATTCACTAGCCCCTGCCAGTGAAAATTAGTGCAGGGTAGAGCTGTCATTGATTCCGTCTAAGGCATATTGACGATACGTATCGCCGATATGTTGATGTATTGAGTATCATTTATTCATATTCACTTTACATATCTTTTTCTCATGTTTGAGGAAAATACATACATTGTTAATAAAATTAAGATGTGTATTCATAAATGTCTTCTACATGTTTTTCAAAAAAAAAATAAAAAAAAATAAACAGCGTCTTCCCTACGCAAAACAAGTATAAAATTCAAAGACATTCTCCCAAATGGGAATGAATTTAAATTCCATTTAAAAGATGACTTTTATATTCCTCAAAAAATTGATAGCAAGTGTATTTGCAGTGATTCATATTGGCATCACAAAAAGACATTTTCTTGAGAAGAAAGACAAAAATTGCTGACATGGGACAAAATGGCTGATTGTTTGTTGTTTTTTTTAATGGCATTGGTCTAGAAATTAATTTATTCTATTCTAAAATTTATTTCTAATAAAAAATGAACAATTCAGAGTGACTTCTAGCCGTGTGCTTTTTTAGACATGTGCACAGACTCGATAGACAGCACATTAAGCTGTATTTTCAGTTCAAACTTGAATAGTAATCAATAAAAGGTTTAATGATTACATGCTAAGTTTACATATTTTTCTGAGTAATACATGTGGAAGTGATAATATACTTCACTGGATTTAGTTTTTTATACACTAAAACTATATTATGCACTGCTAAGATACAGGCATAGACCTTATTATACATTTTTGTAGTTGCACATGTTCTCCCCAGATGTACTTCTATGTATAATATGATTTATTTATTTACAAAATAGTTTTCCAGTCATCATAGTTACGAAAGGACCTTCAACAGAAAGCATTTTCATTACATAATGGTGGCGTATCTTTTTCTGTTTTTTTTTTCTACATTTCTTGGCATTTCATGAAATACTGGTAGTAAAAATTATCTTTTTTTTCCATATCTGTATTGATAATCGACCAATTAAAAAAAAATATAAGTGATACTTAAATATCATTTCTACCAAAGACAGTTCTAGTGTTCTAGTGCAGGGTGAATGAAAAATCAACATTTCTTTGTACTTATTATCTTTTTTTATTTTACTATCTCAAATTTTGAAAGGCCTAGTGATCATTTTTAAAATTTTACACCCCTGCCAAGAGTGTCTAGTGAATTGGATTTCCAGCAACTCGGTCATCTCCCATACTGCCTGACTTAACATCTGTTGTGAAATTACGCTTATCTTAACGTAACGTTATGGCACTCCTCTGTGCATGCCGTTTAAGAGGTCATATCCGCCCACGTCATTATTTATATATATATCAACGTAAACGCCATTAATCAAAAGGATGAACCTAAACAAACGACATCTTTTAACTAAAAATCCAATACAACATCCAATGAATTTTTAGTTATTTCCAGAAGTCAAGTAACAACTCTGTGGCATTAAGTTTGAAAATGAGACAGATTTAGCCACTGTCACACTATAGAATTATCTTGATGTTTGTTACAGAGTGGTACCAAGATATATTGAACACATGGGTGACCCGTCGTAAGACTAGGAGGAGTGTTCACATTGCTGGTGATAATGTGGGGAAAGTGTAATAAGGTGACATAATTAGTTATACAGTTTCCTGACAATACTTATGTACCCCGTCAAGTAGTCCTATCAATGAGCTGCTCATCGCAACATGCTACTTTTGGTACTAGTTGTCACGTCTCTGTGTCCCATTGGGATATCACTAAACCAAAAGTAGAACGATATCACAAATTAAGGGGTACACAAATGTAGATTACCTGTCAGGTAACAAATTCATTTTCAAGTTTCAAGTTCACTATTCTGCATTAATAAATACTGACAAGGCATTGTACACATATACCCAGTGTACATGACATTATGTCCACGGTTTACTGACCATTCAGAAGAGAGAATTTACTTTGCACTGCAGTATAATAATATTTTATGTCATCCATGATATTGTTTATTTGCGCTGTGTGAGTCAGGTGGTCTGTGGTTAGAGTGTATTTTTTCATTGTAATTTCTTTGAACACTTTTAAGTATGACGTTGATTTCTAAACATGGCAATGTAGATTAAATTTTTAATACAGTTGCAGATTCAAGGGCAGGGTGCATCCAGCATGCAAAAAAAAAAATCCCCCTCTAAAATTCCCCAACCATACATAAATGTAGACATACAACCCCCCAAAAAACTCACAATAATGCACTATTTTATAGCTTAAAATTTTACAAATTGTAAAGGAATTCGGACATTCCCCCAGGATCCCTAGTCCAACTGCAACTACACCCTCATCACTGTCCTGGCAAAGCAGCAAGATTCTTGCATTGTCACTGCCTACATTTTTAATTATTGCGATACCTTCTAACCTGAACTACTGGATCCGGATCTATAATATATTTTTATGTACACAAACAACTGTCCGACTTATATGAAAAGTCCATAAACTTTTGGAACACCATCGTATATATTCAAAACGTTTAAATGCACCTAGCTATATCATCTGTTTTGACAAAGAATTTAAAACTACACTGAACAAAACGGCATGTTGGACATTTGATTGTTCAATTATTTACAGAATGTGAAACTAAATATTGATTTAAAAATAACTTTAAAAACTTTTTTTTTTTTTTTTTTTTTTTATTATCTATTTGGTGATCTCTGCACATACAGAGAGGCCAGTAATATAACGCAAATTTTTTTTTTAAAAAAAATGACTCATGAATGCCAATAGATCTACTTACCCTCGGTCTTTGCTACCAAGAGGGGACGTCTAACACAAAGTTAATTTATTCAATATCTGCAAAACGATCTATGCGAGTAAACTGCAATATCGAGGGGATTGACACATTGTGACATGCGTCAATCAACGACCTCATTCGCATTTTCCCTCCGGAGTGTTTTGCCAAGATAAACAGGGGAAACAACTGCATTTCATATGGTTACTATATCCTCCACGATTTGGATGCGGCGCTAGTCATTTCTTACCATAAAAGTGCTACAATTTCGTACCTAGATATCATAGGTTCTGCCACTTCATACAATGTTTTACCATATAAAAATAATCACGGAGCTACATTAAACATCTCCGAAATAATAAATATATACGAACCTGTGTTTTGTTTAAGAAATATCTGTATAGTATGGTGGCTGTTTTCGGGGCGAAAGGTCGACGGCGAAAGGACGAAAAAACCTAATTTGGCGAGGCGAAAAGACGAAATTTCTGGGCGAAAAGTCGAAAATATTTCGTCTTTTCACCGCGAAGTTTCGTTTTTTTGCCCCGAAATTTCGGATTTTCGTCTTTTCGCCCAGCCAAAAGTCAATATTTTGCCTTTTCGTGTTGGCGCCCCGAAAACCCACCAACACGAGAATCAATATTTCGTCTTTTCGCTTTCCGGTACGCAAGTGCAATAGGGCAGTGAACTAATGGTTTACGGAAAAGGGAAACAGATTACAGGTTTAATGAAATATAAAAATGCATTATGGGAATAGGAATAGTGTATTTTGATACCAAATAATTAATTAAATGTGATTTGATATACAAAAAATATAGAAGACTTATTAAGGACAACAAATACAACAAAAATTGAACCTTAAATTGAATTAAAAGAAGAGCACATAGTTTTTAAGATTGCAAACATGCGTTTCAATCATTTTTGCGAATGCGTATCAGTTATCCAGACAACCGAACAGTTATGGCGGCACGACCTTTAGGTTGTCCTTAGTATATGAACGGAATCCAAATGAACCCTTTCTCCACTTGCCTTTTTTTTCCTTTTTTTTTTTTCGTCAAAACGGTATTTTCTACAATTAGACAAAAAATAAATAAACGAATAAAAGTGAATTAGAAATTAGCAGTGTGGCCATACGACGTGGTACATAAGGTCATAAGCAGTCACATAACGACAAAACTCCACGCGCTGCAGAGGTAGTTGAAATCGCTCTCTGTTTGTTACATTATAACATTATAATCCGGACTTATGGTCCTGAACCTTTTATTCATAAAGTTGCATACCTAAGTAGGTTATTCTCTTTCTTCAGTACTAGCGAACCTAATGTATACATTCCATCAGTTGTTGTATATGTGTAGAAATTGACAAGGTGTTTGATTATTTAAGATACTAGAATGTTTGCCTTTCTATTTCATGGATAAGAAATGCCCTGAGAGGAACCTAATTCGCCATAATGCAAAATACGTGTGGACTATTTTTAGGTCATTTACGTACATACGGAGTGCTACTTTTTCGGCGTAGCTGTATAATTTCGATTTCAACTCGCATCTTAAACCAATCAAATGTACGCTAACAGCGGTAAATAATTCTAAGCTGAATAAAAGGACTCCTGTTATTGGTTAACGCATCGTTATGGACTATAAAATTACTGTAAATAAGGGGTGCAGCTTGTATATATCATTCAGCTTGGTGTTATTACTTTTCTTTTTGATGTAAACATGAAAGTGATTTCAGTAAGTTAAAAACCTTTTCCAATTGAGGAATGCTACTTTGTGAAAATGATTTAAAACAACAAAAAAAATCCACCGTGTTATGAAACCCCTAATATGTATATTGAAGAGATGCTCTTATTGAAAATTAATTCGCCAAAACCAAAACAACTAATAACGCTTTTATTGTCATATGCAATAATGATATGAACAAATATCAAACAAGCCTATTTACAGTTATAATTTTTTGTATTACCGTCTATAAATAAGTATATTTCATAGAAAAAATACTGAACTATTTCTAGAGCGTACTAAATTTGTGCGTCGGTCTTTCGCGCGCTTTTCCTCGGAATGTTCTAGAAGACTGGAAATCTCGTTTTTCTTTCATCCTACGCCGAATATCTTTTTAGCTCACCTGAGCACTTGTGCTCGGGTGAGCTTTTGTGATCGCCTTTTGTCCGTCGTGCGTCGTGCGTCGTGCGTCGTCCGTCGTCCGTCGTCAACAATTGCTTGTGAACACTCTAGAGGCCACAGTTTTGGCCCAATCTTCATGAAACTTGGTCAGGATGTTTGTCTACATGATATCTCGGATGAGTTCGAAATTGGGTCATGTGGGGTCAAAAACTAGGTCACTAGGTCAAATCTTAGAAAAACCTTGTGAACATTCTAGAGGCCACAAATTTGGCCCAATCTTCATGAAATAGGTCAAATCTTAGAAAAACCTTGTGAACACTCTTGAGGCCACAAATTTGGCCCAATCTTCATGAAACTTAATCAGGATGTTTGTCTACATGATATCTCGGATGAGTTCGAAATTGGGTCATGTGGGGTCAAAAACTAGGTCACCAGGTCAAATCTTAGAAAAACCTTGTAAACACTCTAGAGGCCACAGTTGGCCCAATCTTATAAATTGTCAGGTGTTTGTCTAATGATAGGGGTCAAAAACTAGGTCACCAGGGAAAATCTTAGAAAAACCTTGCGAACACTCTACAGGCCACAGTTTTAGCCCAATCTTAATAAAATTAGATCAGGATGTTTGTCTACATGATATCTCAGATGAGTTCAAAATTGGGTCACATGGGGTCAAAAACTAGGTCACCAGGGAAAATCTTAGAAAAACCTTGCGAACCTCTAAGGCCACAGTTTTAGCCCAATCTTCATGATTGGTCAGGTGTTTGTCTATTGATATTTGGAAGTTCGAAAATGGGTCACGTGGGGTCAAAAACTAGGTCACCAGGTCAAATCTAAGAAAAACCTTGTGAACACTCTAGAGGCCACAGTTTTAGCCCAATCTTCGATAGATTTGGTCAGGATGTTTGTCTAATTGATATATTGGATGAGTTTGAAAATGAGTCACATGAGGTCAAAAACTAGGTCACCAGGTCAAATCTAAGAAAAACCTTGTGAACACTCTAGAGGCCTACATTTTTGTCCCAGTCTTCATTAAACTAAATTTGAATGATGACTGCATGAATTCCCAGTTGAGTGCAAATTCAGGTAGGATCAATATGTAGGTCACTTAGTCAAATGTTAGAAAAACACTTTTAGATGCCAGATTTTTTGTCATTATGCCTAACACAGCCATCTTACTCAGGTGAGCGACACAGGGCCATCTTGGCCCTCTTGTTTAAAGATATTTCTTGTTTCTTTTACAGTAGATCGTCGTGTATGTAAAATGGATTGCTGTTCTGATTAAGAAATGTCACGGATATTTTTCTCACGCTTAAAATAGATGTTTCAAGTGCAGAATAATGGTTAAAGAAAACATATTAACAAACAATAATACATTATAAGCGGTTACGGTTATGATTTAAACGTCTATGTAACATATTCAACTCGTATTCGTTAGTGCAGAATCGCATTGCATGGATCCGCAAAATGCGCGGAGAGGTACAGTTAAACTTGTGGAAAATATGCAAATTAGCGAGGCCTGAATTTGTTTTCTAGCATAAGCTACGCCGTCTACAAACTCCATTTCGCTATTTTCGGTCCATTTTGCAAGATGGAGTCCATTTCGCTATTCATACCTACCCTAACAGGTTTCTCATTCAGGTACGATTAAATTTATCACGAGGGCTTAATTCTTACGAAATACAAATTACGAAAATTAAAAAGACGCGCGTATATGTGATGATTACATTCTTTATTCCCATTTTTTTTTTAAAAATCCCCTTATCTTTTTTCAACAGGGTTGCTTGAAACTGTTCTATGGTAACACACATTTTGAAACGGACAACAACTCGGAGCTATATTGAGACATTTATATAGATTTCCCCCTTTTTTTTACTACACAGAGAAAAAAGTTCAAAATTTGCTTTCTCTCTTATCACTAAATGGTGATAAATTTTATTTATATATCAGTACGATTGCGTTATGGAAATCGAAACTGAATTTATATGTGTTGAAAATCAATGCTGGAAATATAACGTGTTTAACAGGCCCGGATTCACCGGGGGGCCTAGCTGCCCTGGGTATACATTTTTTTTCTAGGCTATAAAATCCATTGATTACATAATGTCTGATCTGTCTAGAGGAAATCCCCATCGTTGGCCCCTATACTGAACCAACCCGCATAACCACCTGACCAGCCAGACTCCTATTGTCTTATGGCCCCCTGCTGTTAATGTGTAGGTAATCCGAATCGGCAGTCATCCATGACTTAGTGATAAGCATGTGTTTAAGGTACTGTGTATGCAAATTGATTGACACGTTCACTGATTCACAGACTATTGTCGAGTGATACTTAAGGACATCTCGTCTGCCGAGCGATCTAATGATTGAAGAAAAATAGGCAATTGCAAAAACTTTATATCAGTAAAACTATTCTAGACAGGTGATGTTTAAGAAATAGCATAAAAATCGATTAGTATAAAATTAGCCACTAAAAACAACAACTAAGTTGGACATTAAAATGTAATTGCTATCGAAATATTTTCACTAGAACCCACTAGAAATTATTGACTTAACAAATAAATTTGACTAAATCTAATCAACGAAATTTTAAATTCACTTTCCTCTACATTAAATCTTGAATTAAAAGCGGGCAATTTAACTGCCAGGTTGATGAACTTTCAAGTATGAAAAAATGTTTTGGAAAAAAATTTAAAGAGCTATTCTGCGGGGAAGATGCATACCTATCGCTAGCCATGTAAATTAAACTGTATCAGAGATGGGTTGTGTTTCTAAATGTCATCAGCTATACTATTTTTACATAACTTGTAAGTATTATTTAAACGAAGCAGTTAAATTCTTCTTAACTAACTCTCTCAATATATAAATACAAAAAGTAGGTCTATACATCATCATGTTCACTTTTCTTATTATTTACGAATAAAATAATAATAATTATTATAAAATATGTGTATTTTAGATTTATGAATATAATTAAGAAATGAAAGAATTTGAAAATTGTTAACTGCCGTATTTTGGGACAATGTATGTGTAGATTATGATTACTAATTCAAATCAAATCCAGGTAATCAGTTATTGTTCAATGTTACTGATAAGTCAATGAATACTAATGCACAGAATACACAATTTATGTGCAAAATAAAACGGATATTAAAGATTTTATATTAAATATCAACATCTATTGTTTGTTTTGTCACTGATTAAACACTTAGAAAAACCAAAATGTTTCAACTAAAACTAAAAATGTACAAAAAAATAATAACAAAAGGGGCCCACTACTACCCTATATTGTGCGCCTGATTTTTTTCTGAGAATTTCTGTGTGAAGACTGCTCCCAGGTTGACAATTTGACAGCCAATATCATTAAGGTCAAACCTATTCCCTTCCATAATTTTGACAAAATGATTATGTTTAACATGAATTTTTTTTTTTCTCAGTCTTTGACAAAACTGTCTTTTACACTGTTGAGTCAAAAACTAATGATCACAAGTCACTTTTTGTGGGGTTTCTAGAAACCCTTATTAAATATTTTATGCCAGTTTGTGAATGAAAATACAAGATAAGCCCGTATTTCTTACCCGGAAGAAGTAATGCCCTTTCAGTAATATCAGTGTCCCCCCCCCACCACCACCACCAGCAGCGCTTCCATCTCCCCCACCGTTATTTCTATTTAATTTATTTTTGATCGGGGCCTGTAAATGCAATTGTAATCAGATTTATACGATTGCACAGCAGTTATTGAATAACATGACTTTGTAAAAGATAACATTATATCGCTCAATGCTTAAGGCTCGGTCCCACTTGGCATTTTTTTTTTGCCTCGGGGATGGGATGCATACGCACTCCCGATGGAAATAGTGTCGCGAGCCATGTGGAGTCATCGGGAGGCCTCGGGTGTACTGCAAAAAGAATTCATTGAAATTTTCCCGATGTGTTCTCGATGTTTTATCGGGAAAAAAAGCCGGGGAAATATCCGCAGAGAAGCTCCGGTCAGCATTCACGGAGCTTCCGCGATTTTTTCCTCCCTCCAATGAATCCCCGATGCGTCTGTGATGTCTCGCCGAAGTATCGGGGGGGGGCATTCGGGGATATTAGGCAGCCTTTCTGTGATACATTCCCGATCTTAAAAAAAGAAAAAAAAAAAAAGAAAAATGGCAAGGGTTGAAAAACGCACCCAGAAATTAGTTTCTGTTTTGGCCAGTCTTAGACTGAGACGGTCAAAATGGCCATTGGACATTGCTTAGGGCATCCCCTTAACCCCCCCCCCCCCCCCCCCAAGTCCTCTCTTGACTTTGTCGCTTAATTCCACCATAAAATTTTCATACTCTCAATAATCTTCCCTGAGACACGTAGGATGGTTCGCAAGATCCCCTTATCTACGGAGATATTCCCCCGATGATGTTACAAACTCAGTGAAACTCCGGGACACCTTCGCCGATCATCGGAGGAGGTCCCCCGGTGCTTTTCCGAACTTCAGGACTCAATGCTATTGTGTCATAGCCGAAACAACAGTGAATGTTCAACGGACCAATCCCGAAGCCTAATAATTGTCATTTTTCAACGGACTGCTCAGTCTTTTTTTTGCTCAAACATCGGTAGAAAAAAAAAATTTTATTTCAACATCACCGATTTTTTTTTTCCCAGTGGGACCTAGGCCTTCAAGTTTCAAATATATCGGATTTAAAAACAAAAACAACAACAACAACAACAACAACAAAAACCTTCACGATTATCCCCAGATACCCTTCAGAATGCATCTCCATCACGCTAAAAACTTTTTTTTCCGGGGGAGCATGCCCCCGAACCCCCCTACCACATTCGGATTTTGGCCCCCCCAGCAGAAAATTTCTAGATCCGGGCCTGTTTAATAAAGTTAAAAAGTAACGAAAAGGAGACACACGCGCAAATTATTCGAATATGTTTTGAACCATGATTGGCTGGAATTTCAAGCGATACCCAAGGAGGATAAAATTTTCTCTTATGCAAAAGTTGGCTTAAAAGTACAATGGGTAAAGTAATTAGTCTGTTTGCCTGCTAAACGGTATCGTAAAGGGATGTGGGTTCGAGCCCCAGCCTAGAACATATTTTTTATTCATCTATTATTATTATTATTTTACATTTGTTAATTATTTTTTGCGATATAGACATACATAATTATTTTTGTTATATTGAAAATCATTAATTTAACCTTATTAAGTACTTGTGTATATATGGAAAAAAAAGAGAGAGTGCATTGCTTTAGATTTGCTTCCACATATTCATATAATCTTATAAACTGTAGGCAAGAGAAATGGGGAGAGTAAGAGTGGCGATATATTAATTGTTAGCAGCCCATTGAGGGAAATGGCGTATTTATCTTTTTTTAACAAACGTGTTTAAGCAAGGTTAAAACGGGTTTATAACATTGGGTTTATTGGCATCGCTTGAAAATCTGATCCTCGCTTATCAAATTTACTTTGACAAACTAAAGAAATGCGACATCAGAAAATTAAAAACCCTGTTCTCTCGGCGCTATCGACGCTTTGATTTTTTTATCGACGTAAGTGGGGTCTAATCCTAGATAGAGCGTTATTTTACACGCCATTTTGTACTGTGCAGTTCAGGCAACAATCAAAGGAGCTTCTATCTTTTTAGTTCCGTGGTTAGAACCATGTTGTTCTCGCTATATTGAAGCCCATATTGGTGTGTTCTGCTCTGTACTCAAGCCATCATAATGAATGATTTCTGACAATGAGAGCCTCTTGTCATAAGAAAAGTCACCTTCATGTTTCTTTCTTCCATTCAATACCGAAGAAAATTTTCACAGGAGTTCCAATACTTCTCAGAAAGTACGGCTGAATTGAAATGTTGAAAATTAGTCAAAGGGTTTGAATTCTGCCAACCGTATTTAGAGCTAAACAATACTTTCATACCTAGTGGCGAATTTCATATTTTCCTGTTTCTCTAGTAAAATGACAGAAATACTTCAGTTTTTGAAAAACATTGTTAGATCTAGTTATGAAGGCAGTGATTCATGTTAACTTAGCCATGCACTTGCATAGATCGTAAGGCTGGACTGGTGGAATGTGTTTCTACCTAGTATGATATCCCAAGTATTACCTAGCTGTGTGAGGCTAACGCAATGGCTTTCCAGGTTCGATCCCAGATCGGGACATTGTATCATGTGAAACGGCATAGGTCCCCCGTTCGGATACGTGGGATTTCACCGGGTACTACGGTCTTCCCATATTAAGGACCTCGCGAATGCCGTCAGCAGTGCCAGCGAGAAGATATTTGGAAATAATTGCATACCATCCTCATTTCAAAGGAAAATGGGAGTACTTGCAATGAATATCGGTCAGAGTCCATAAGTATAATTACCGGTATATCGAACATTGTAGCAATAACTACCGGTATATCGAATTATGTAGCAATAACGAACAAATAGAATCACTATGACAAAGTGGTTATGAAGGTATGAAGAGGAAACATATTTGCATCTTACTCAGTAGTATGACAATGACCGTGAGCAGATCTCATGACAAGTTCCGAAGCAACTTTTGCGTCAAATATGAACTTCTAGGGTCAAATTATCAGATGGACAGACAGACAGGCGGTTATGTTGACTTATAGACAGACAGACAGACAGACAAGCAAAAAAATTTATTCACCCAAATATTACATATAATAACAACATGGGGATATAGACATATTAAGAATATAAATAGTTATAACCCGGCCATAGTAACAGTCTCCAAACAAGAGGGCCATGATGGCCCTGAATCGCTCACCTGAGTACCATTGCTTCAACTGATGTCAAGGTTTTTAAACAGACAAGGATTCTGATATAACTTAATCTAAAACATTTTACCCCTGACAATACTACACACCAAATATCTAAGCAATGGGCCATATGGTTTCAGAGAAGACTTGGGCGCAGGGTCATTTATCACCGTAGGGCCAAGACTTTGAAAATCTTTGTAATGAACCATTAGATGCTACTACATTCCAAAAATCTTAGCTCTAGGCCTTATTGATTCATAGAAGAAGATTTTTTAAGATTTTCCTATTTAACTCTATGTAAAACAAGTGACCCCTGGTGTGGGGTCATTTATCACCATTGGGCTATGATTTGTACAATCTTGGTAGTGGCCCATAAGATGATGCTTCATACCAAATATCTAAGCTCTAGGCCTTATGGATTCATAGAAGAAGATTTTTTAAGATTTTCCTATATAACTCTATGTAAAACAAGTGACCCCTGGTGCGGGGTCATTTATCACCATAGGGCTATGATTTGTACAATCTTGGTAGTGGCCCAAAGATGATGCTCATACCAAATATCTAAGCTCTAGGCCTTATGGATTCATAGAAGAAGATTTTTTAAGATTTTCCTATATAACTCTATGTAAAACAAGTGACCCCTGGTGCGGGGTCATTTATCACCATAGGGCTATGATTTGTACAATCTTGGTAGTGGCCCAAAAGATGATGCTACATACCAAATATCTAAGCTCTAGGCCTTATGGATTCATAGAAGAAGATTTTTTAAGATTTTTCTATATAACTCTATGTAAAACAAGTGACCCCTGGTGTGGGGTCATTTATCACCATAGGGCTATGATTTGTACAATCTTGGTAGTGGCCCATAAGATGATGCTACATACCAAAAACAAAAGGTTGGCCTTGGAGAAGAAGATTTTTTCTTTTTCCTATATTAGCCTATGTGAAATCAAGTGACCCCTGGGGCGGGGCCAATTTTGACCCCAGGGTCATAATTTGTACAATCCTGGTAGAGAGTCATAAGATCATGCTGCATACCAAAAATCAAAAGGCTAGGCCTTGTGGTTTCAGAGAAGAAGATTTTTTAAATTTTCATTTTTAAAATCTATTTTTAGCTCCTGTGACCTAATTATGCGATGGACCAGAACCATTTATACAACTTTAGTAGAGCTTCATCCAAGGAACATTCCTGCAAAATATTTTTCAAATTGGCCAAGCCGTTTAGGAGGAGATGTTGTTTGAAGCAATTGTTGACGCCGGACGCACGCACGCACGCACGGACGCCGGACGCCGGACAAAAGGCGATCAGAAAAGCTCACCTTGAGCACGTTGTGCTCATGTGAGCTAATAAAAAAGAACAATAACATTTCTGCGTTGGATATGATATTCGACAAGGAAAAATATATGTAGGAATGAATACAAATATCGTACCATCTCGAAAAGCAAAAGGATGTGGGTTATATAATGTGTTATAGTATTCAGAATTAGTGTGCATATACTCATTGAAATATTTTTTTAAAAAAAATGCGAAATCATCAAAATCTTTATCTTAGTAATCTGCTGGAAAACAGAAACTCTAAATGTATACTTTCATTCTCGACCATTCATCTTAGTTCAACATAATGAACAGCATTATATATAATTCGAAATGTTTATCAGGTTCTACTTTTTTTCCTATAAACTGTTCATGATTGACCTTAATAGTACAAATGCTCCAGCTGCAAATAATGCCAACACGCTGACCCCCGCGCAGGCCTGTAAAGTAAAATGAACTTGATCATATAAATTTAAATGAAAACTGGTTAACTTACACAGTACATGAAAACAGATGATTACTGTTTCAGTTTAAACTTTTTATTATTTTTTTCGTCGATTTGGAATCAGGTTTATACAACTTATACTAATTCCTCTCGACGATTCCCTTCATGTGAGGAAGCCTTCCAGCTGGCTTGCGGTAGGTCGGTGGTTCTACCCGGATGCCATTTAGGGTCTTCCTCCACCTGTAATTAGCTGGACGTCGCTATATGACTGAAATACTGTCGAAGCGACAGTAAACCCAAATAGTCAAGTCAAGTTAAGTCAAGTCTCGACGATTCCTGAGTTGGACCAGTACTTGGAATAAAAGCTTTATGATGAATTCAGGTGATTTGTGACAAGATATGAAGGAATCTTAACCAGATGTTAACCGAATTTTCCTAAGTGCACTTCCCGTCCGACCTTACAGTCAATACTTATTTGGTGACATTAGAGTTAAAGCTGGTTCTCTTTGATGTCATTCATTTTTTGTGGCTATAAGAACGATGGAAAACAAATGGGTTGCCACACAAGTACTGTTTGTTCTTCAAGTACATTGTCCTTCCCTCCGACACAGCTATACACGGACGTTGATCAGTTTTGAACCGGAGTTGTCGCTTCGAAATTCTAACAGACAATTAACCATCACTGAAGATTAATACAGAACATACAATAGAGCTAACAAAATTACGATTACTATACCCAAAGAAATCATTATAGTGTTGCTGCAAGAAGTTTATCAAAGCTGTAGAACTGCGCGAGCCCAATAGAGTATTGACGAGTGATGATCTGTCCAATTCGTTCAGACAAGACGAAACATTGTTACCAAACACGTCTTTAATTATTTTGAAGAGATTTTGAGTCAAAACTTTTACATACGGACAATCAAGAATGGCATGATCAGTTCAGCAAATCTCACTGTACTGATCATTACATTTCATGCTCTAAGAGCAAATAACTAAAAGATCGTGTAATTGAAGGGGAAATTAGTAAGAAATAAAAAAAAATCGTTTAAAAACAATTGGAGATACTTTCTTTTAATCTATAATAACTGTCAATATTTGTTTGATAAGTTAATAACAATACCAGGTTCTGTAATCACAATATGAACTTCTCAACCTCTTTAACCCACATTAGTGTGCTTGGATAACATCGTTTAACTCTTAAAAACGTTACATGTTCTTCTCTACACAAAATGGTGTAGAGAAAGCATGCAGAATAGCAAAATATTTACTATTTACTACGACATTAGCTCGACTGATTTTTAATCGAGTATTTGCTTCGGATTAATTAATGAATTTTTTTCAATGGTGAGATTGGAGTGATGGGATGTAATTTGTATCACTCCTTTCAGTGACACAAGAATACACCCAGAAACATTCAAGCCATACATTCAACTTACCTGGTCACTTGTCCACTCTCCATATCGACAGTAGTTGACAAAGTGTTCACAATTGCTCAACAGCACGTGGTATTTGATCGGACCAATCATCGACTTGGCCTTCCTTATGATTTCATTCTGATTGCGTGGTCTGAAAGATAAATTAGACGTCCCTTCAATTAACATATGTGTGTATTCCGTTGTTCAATTAAACAAGTGCACAGTAGCCAATTCCACCAGCCCAACTTAAAACTAATTAAGTAATACTTGAATACATAGGAATGACTCTCTCTAATCCCTGATATGTTAATTAACAATTATTATTATTATTCATTAAGGCACTTCATGGGAACTTCGACATGCTCTTGAAATCTGGCATTGTTTTATATTAAAAGGGGCATAACTCCTGGCTTAATTTGCCGATCTCAGACATAATCGAAATTGATTGAGAGATTGTGGTCATAAACGATTGTCCTAAAGTTTAAAGATGATTGCTTAAGAAATGAAGATGCTAAATACTGACATTGTTGACGACATACATACGCACGACTAGTCCTATTAATATTCCGTCGCTTTGTGATATTTTTTTTGGTTGGGTCAAAGCTAAAAAACATCACAAAGCGACAGAATATTAATAGGACTAGATACAGGCTGTACTCTATAGGTACAGCGTAAATGGCAGAAAAACTTGTTGTTCAAACAAAAATGGCTCAATATCTCTAGCCTCGGCAATACTAGTAGAACTTGTACTTACAATAATCAGACATTCTGCATTTCCCTTTTTTAAACCCCAACTCTTATTTACATCTAATATTCAGTACTAAAACCCGTTTTCCCCCTTTGCAGGGTTTTTAATTAAGGGAAGTCTATTTACAGCCAAATACTTTTATGACTACCAAACATTTTTTTTTTATCCCCCATCATATTCATGAATGAAATGGCAAGTTTCAAAAACTAAACAGTATTCAATAATTTACTCTGAAAATATGTTTTCCTTCGCAAACACCTCTGAA
>CM037784.1:59805508-59840184 GCA_021229015.1 Solen grandis | reverse complement strand
TTCTTCTTCTTCTTATTATTAGGACTTTCTGCCTAAAGCAGAAAGTCCTATTGGGTTTGTACTGTTTATTAGGACTTTCTGCCTAAAGCAGAAAGTCCTATTGGGTTTGTTATGTTTATTAGGACTTTCTGCCTAAAGCAGAAAGTCCTATTGGGTTTGTACTGTTTATTCTTCTTCTTCTTATTATTATTATTCTTTTTTTCTTCCTAACTAAAGGCTTATTTTTCTATGTTGCCATAATCATAGGACGATGAAATTTTTATGGCTTATTAGTCACGTGAGGAAATTTTGATTTCTATGATTTTCATATGTCTATGACGTCATATGACGTCACAATTGACATATGCTACAAAAGTTTGTAAACTGTCCAGAGCCATTATTAATGGACCGATTTTCATCAAATTTTCACAGAATGTGTATATTAAGTTCTAGTTGTGCATCCCGGTGTCCGTTTTTCAAAATTCGAAAAGTCAAAGGTTCTATAGCGATTCCAAGATTCGAACCAAGGTCGTAAATTTTCAAATGCTTATAAAATCGGTCCTATTTGAGATAGAAAGATGATATTAAGTCAGTGTATAGGTCTCCAAGAGTCTTAAAAATTTTGTGAAAATAAACGTCATATGACGTCACGTGACGTCATTATATGATAATGAATTTCTAATATTAACAAGAGTATTTCTATATGTTGAAATTGGCGAAGGGCAATGAAAATTTAATGACAAATGATTCAGTCACTAAAATTTTGATTTCAGTGATTATCAGAAGCCTATGACGTCATATGACGTCACATTTGAAAATGACTACGAAAGTTTGTACACGGTCCAGAGCCATTATTAATGGGCCGATTTTCATCAAATTTTCACAGAATGTGTATATTAAGTTCTAGTTGTGCATCCCGGTGTCCTTTTTTCAAAATTCGAAAAGTCCAAGGTTCTATAGCGATTCCAAGATTCGAGCCAAGGTCGTAAATTTTCAAATTCTTATAAAATCGGTCCTATTTGAGATAGAAAGATGATATTAGGTCAGTATATAGGTCTCTGGGAGTCTTAAACATTTTGTGAAAATAAATGTCATATGACGTCACGTGACGTCATTATATGATAATGAATTTCTAATTCTAACAATATTATTTCTATATGTTGAAATTTTCGAAGGGCAATGAAAATTTAATGACAAATGAATCAGACGCTGAAATTTCGATATCTATGATTTTCCAAAGCCTATGACGTCATATGACGTCACATTTGAAATTGACTACGAAAGTTTGTACACGGTCCAGAGCCATTATTAATTGGCCGATTTTCATCATATTTTCACAGAATGTGTATATTACGTTCTTATTGTGTATACCGGTGTCCGTTTTGCAAAATTCGAAAAGTCCAAGCATCTATGGCGGATCCAAGATTCGAACCAAGGACGTCAATTTTAAAATACTTATAAAAACTGTCCTATTTCAGATAGAAAGTTGAAATTTTGTCAGTTAGTAGGTCTCTGGGCGTCTTAACAATTATGTAAAAATAAACGTCATATGACGTCACGTGACGTCATTTTTTATTATTATTATTCTTTTCTTCTTCCTAACTAAACGCTTATTTTAATATGTTGCAATAGTCCAAGGACGATGAAATTTTTATGGGTTATTAGGCACGTGAGGAAATTTTGATTTCACCCCTACTGCATATATGTAGCCATATCTCAATAAAGATCGATTTTTAAAAAAATTAAAAGCAAAAAAATCTAAATGAAATGAAGCTAATTTTGCTGATAATATGCTGTTTTCTTGAGGTTTAACAGTCAATATCTCAGAAACGACTGAAGATAAGTTTATACATTATGCGTATAAAATGTAGCATGTTTTAAGAGCTTTCTAACGGTACCAAGTTTATTGAAATTGGACTTCATATAAGAAAGTTACATGGAAAATAAGATATTTCATAATCATGCATCATAAAAATATGGAAAAGGTCACGCGCAGGGGTCACCAAGCTTAAATACTTGCGCAACGACTTAAAAAAAAAAAAAAAAAAATATCAAATTGCAATTGATGGGCTATATCTTGATTTTGTTTTTTGTTTTTTTGTTGTTGTTTTTTGTCGAGTGTTGACTGTTTCCAAAATAAGCATTGAAGTTAATACATGTACAACGGCACAAGACAAAAATCCGTATTTGCAACACTATGTAGCTAGCGAGCAGTTTGCAAGCCTTGAAAAATTCACACGCAGTCCCACATTTTAGACCATCTAAAAACTGCATTGTTATGCTAACGATATTCATATTGCATCAGTTTGTAGGCTGGGATGTTACCTTTCAAAATATCACCATAGTTCGAAATTCCAGGAATTTATGGCAAAACTACGGAAGCCCAAACACGCCAAAATCGCTAAATACGATTAACTACGTTACAGGTGTCGAAAGGATATAGCACTATACAAATATTCAATACTTCTTCCTAATGAGGCTAAAATTAAACAAGGTTACAACTGAGCTGGAGTGATCGTTTCATGCAAAGTATAAATGTGTGATGAAAGTTAAAATTTTTAACACTTTTCATTTTTCTTTCATGTCATATGACATAGTATAAATGTTGTATGTAAACTACATGTGCAAGATATGGGCGGACTTTTATTAAAATTCACAGAATGTGTTCTATTTGTGCTATTTTATATAGAAATAGAGGAGATAGAAAGTTGCAATTTGGACAGATTATCTATTATGTCATCTTCTATATATACTATATAAAGCAGATGTTGCAGAAAGTCCTATCATTCGTTTAAACGAATGACATCTAGTTATTATTATTATTATTATTCTTTTCTTCTTCCTAACTAAACGCTTATTTTTATATGTTGCAATGGACCTAGGACGATGAAATTTTTATGGCTTATTAGTCACGTGAGGAAATTTTGATTTCAATGATTTTCAGCACCCTATGACGTCACATGACGTCACAGCTAAAAATAGTGAAAAATGGTGTTCGCGCTCTACAGCCGTCATTTATGGTCGGATTTTCTTCAAATTTTCACAGATGGTACATCTTGAATCAAAGGTGTGCATATCCTGCCAGCTAACCGAATTTCCGAAAGACCGAAGTTCTGTGGCTGAAATAAGATTCGAACAAAGGACCGAAAATTTCATTTTAGGATTAAAGAGCTTCATGATGAGATAGAAAGTTGAACCTCACACAGATTGCAGTTCTGCAGAATTTCTACATGTATTTTGAGTCGTGACGCCATATGACGTCAAGTGACGTCATAAGCATACTTCTTAATTTTCATTTTAGGGCAATGATTTCGACATGATGCCAGTTGTTCAGAATAATGAAAATTTCAGAGTTATGAAAGTAAGGTATGCGGTTTTGAACAAAAGCATCTTCAGCACCCTATGACGTCACATGACGTCACAGCTAAAAATAGTGAAAAATGGTGTTCGCGCTCTACAGCCGTCATTTATGGTCGGATTTTCTTCAAATTTTCACAGATGGTACATCTTGAATTAAAGGTGTGCATATCCTGTCAGCTAACCGAAATTCCGAAAGACCGAAGTTCTGTGGCTGAAATAAGATTCGAACATAGGACCGAAAATTTCATTTTAGGATTAAAGAGCTTCAGGATGAGATAGAAAGTTGAAACTTACACAGTTTGCAGTTCTGCATAATTTCTACAAATATTTTGAGTCGGGACGTCATATGACGTCATGTGACGTCATAAGCATACTTCTTTATTTTCATTTTAGGGCAATGATTTCGACATGATGCCAGTTGTTCAGAATAATGAAAATTTCAGTGTTATGAAAGTAAAGTATGCGCTTTTGAACAAAAGCATCTTCAGGACCCTATGACGTCACATGACGTCACAGCTAAAAATAGTGAAAAATGGTGTTGCGCTCTACAGCCGTCATTTATGGTCGGATTTTCTTCAAATTTTCACATATGGTACATCTTAAAACTAAGGTGTGCATATCCTGTCAGCTAACCGAAATTCCGATAGACCGAAGTTCTGTGGCTGAAATAAGATTCGAACATAGGACCGAAAATTTCATTTTAGGATTAAAGAGCTTCAGGATGAGACAGAAAGTTGAAACTTACACAGTTTGCAGTTCTGCAGAATTTCTACATATATTTTGAGTCGTGACGTCATATGACGTCATAAGCATACTTCTTAATTTTCATATTAGGGCAATGATTTCGACATGATGCCAGTTGTTCAGAATAATGAAAATTTCAGAGTTATGAAAGTAAAGTTTGCGCTTTTGAACAAAAGTATCTTCAGCACCCTATGACGTCACATGACGTGACAGCTAAAAATAGTGAAAAATGGTGTTTGCGCTCTACAGCCGTCATTTATGGTCGGATTTTCTTCAAATTTTCACATATGGTACATCTTAAAACTAAGGTGTGCATATCCTGTCAGCTAACCGAAATTCCGAAAGACCGAAGTTCTGTGGCTGAAATAAGATTCGAACATAGGACCGAAAATTTCATTTTAGGATTGAAGAGCTTCAGGATGAGACAGAAAGTTGAAACTTACACAGTTTGCAGTGTGTCAGAATTTCTACATATATTTTGAGTCGTGACGTCATATGACGTCATATGACGTCATAAGCATACTTCTTAATTTTCATATTAGGGCAATGATTTCGACATGATGCCAGTTGTTCAGAATAATGAAAATTTCAGAGTTATGAAAATAAAGTTTGTGCTTTTGAAAAAAAGCATCTTCAGCACCCTATGACGTCACATGACGTCAGAGCTAAAAATAGTGAAAAATGGTGTTCGCTCTCTACAGCCGTCATTTATGGTCGGATTTCCTTCAAATTTTCACATATGGTACATCTTGAAACTTAGGTATACATATCCTGTCAGCTAAGCAAAATTCCGAAAGACCGAAGCTCTGTGGCTGAAATAAGATTCGAACATAGGACGGAAAATTTCATTTTAGGATTAAAGAGCTTCAGAATGATATAGAAAGTTGAAACTTACACAGTTTGCAGTTCTTCATAATGTCTTAACATATTTTGAGTCGTGACGTCAAATGTTGTTATGTGACGTCATAAGCATACTTTTTATTTTTCATTTTAGGGCAATGATTTCGACATGATGCCAGTTGTTCAGAATAATGAAAATTTCAGAGTTATGAGAGTAAAGTATGCGGTTTTGAACAAATGCATCTTCAACACCCTATGACGTCATGTTACGTCTGAGCTAAAAATAGTGAAAAATGGTGTTCACGCTCTACAGCCGCCATTTATGGTCGGATTTTCTTCAAATTTTCACAGATTATACATCTTGAAACTAAGGTGTGCATATCCTGTCAGCTAAGCGAAATTCCGAAAGACCGAAGTTCTGTGGCTGAAACAAGATTCGAACACAGGACCGAAAATTTCATTTTAGGATTAAAGAGCTTCAGAATGAGATAGAAAGTTGAAACTTACACAGTTTGCAGTTCTGCATAATTTCTACAAATATTTTGAGTCGTGACATCATATGACGCCATGTGACGTCATAAGCATACTTCTTAATTTTCATATTAGGGCAATGATTTCGACATGATGCCAGTTGTTCAGAATAATGAAAATTTCAGAGTTATGACAGTAAAGTATGCGCTTTTGAGCAACAGCATTTTCAGCACCCTATGATGTCACCTGACGTCAGAGCTAAAAATATGAAAAATGGTATTCGCGCTCTACAGCCGCCATTTATGATCAGATTTTCTTCAAATCTTTACAGATGATACATCTTGAAACTAAGGTGTGAATATTTTGTCAGCTAACCTTAATTCCTAAAAACCGAAGTATTGTGGCTGAAGTAAGATTCGGACATAGGACCTTTAAACTAGAAATCAAGTTTGCAGTCATGTCCTGACGTCATATGACATCATGTTACGTCACAGACTAATACTTAGTTCTTATCATTTGCATTAATTTCGGAATATAATGTCAATTGTTCAGCATAAACATGAAATACTACCAGAGGTGAGTCATTACATGAAACTTCTATCTCCTGCATTTGGCATTAACACAGCTTGCAGAAAGTCCTATCATTCGTTTTCACGAATGACATCTAGTTATTATTATTATTCTTTTCTTCTTCCTAACTAAACGCTTATTTTTATATGTTGCAATAGTCCTAGGACGATGAAATTTTTATGGCTTATTAGTCACGTGAGGAAATTTTGATTTCAATGATTTTCAGCACCCTATGACGTCACATGACGTCACAGCTATAAATAGTGAAAAATGGTGTTCGCGCTCTACAGCCGTCATTTATGGTCGGATTTTCTTCAAATTTTCACAGATGGTACATATTGAATGAAAGGTGTGCATATCCTGTCAGCTAACCGAAATTCCGAAAGACCGAAGTTCTGTGGCTGAAATAAGATTCGAACAAAGGACCGAAAATTTCATTTTAGGATAAAAGAGCTTCAGGATGAGATAGAAAGTTGAAACTTACACAGTTTGCAGTTCTGTAGAATTTCTACAAATATTTTGAGTCGTGACGTCATATGACGTCATGTGACGTCATAAGCATACTTCTTAATTTTCATTTTAGGGCAATGATTTCAACATGATGCCAGTTGTTCAGAATAATGAAAATTTCAGAGTTATGAAAGCAAAGTATGCGCTTTTGAACAAAAGCATCTTCAGCACCCTATGACGTCACATAACGTCACAGCTAAAAATAGTGAAAAATGGTGTTCGCGCTCTACAGCCGTCATTTATGGTCGGATTTTCTTCAAATTTTCACAGATGGTACATCTTGAATCAAAGGTGTGCATATCTTGTCAGCTAACCGAAATTCCGAAAGACCGAAGTTCTGTGGCTGAAATAAGATTCGAACATAGGACCGAAAATTTCATTTTAGAATTAAAGAGCTGCAGGATGAGATAGAAAGTTGAAACTTACACAGTTTGCAGTTCTGCAGAATTTCTACAAATATTTTGAGTCGTGACGTCATATGACGTCATGTGACGTCATAAGCATACTTCTTAATATTCATTTTAGGGCAATGATTTCGACATGATGCCAGTTCTTCAGAATAATGAAAATTTCAGAGTTATGAAAGCAAGGTATGTGCTTTTGAACAAAAGCATCTTCAGCACCCTTTGACGTCACATGACGTCACAGCAAAAAATAATGAAAAATGGTGTTCGCACTCTACAGCCGTCATTTATTGTCAGATTTTCTTCAAATTTTCACAGATGGTACATTTTGAAACTCAGATGTGCATATCCTGTCAGCTAACCAAACTTCCAAAAGACTGAAGTTCTGTGGCTGAAAAAAGATTCGAACATAGGACCAAAAATTTCATTTTAGGATTAAAGACGTTCAGGATGAGATAGAAGGTTGAAACTTACACAGTTTGCAGTTCTGGAGAATTTCTACATATATCTTGAGTTTTGACGTCATATGACGTCTTGTGACGTCATAAGCATACTTCTTAATTTTTATTTTAGGGCAATGATTTTGACATGATTCCAGTTGTTCAGAATAACGAAAATTTCAGAGTTATGACAGTAAAGTATGCCCTTTTGAACAAAAGCATCTTTAGCACACTATGACGTCATGTGACGTCAGAGCTAAAAATAGTGAAAAATGGTGTTCACGCTCTACAGCCGCCATTTATGGTCGGATTTTCTTCAAATTTTCACAGATGGTACATCTTGAAAGTTAAGTGTGCATATCCTGTCAGCTAACCGAAATTCCGAAAGACCGAAGTTGTGTGGCTGAAATAAGATTCGAACATTGGACCGAAAATTTCATTTTAGGATTAGAGAGCTTCAGGATGAGATAGAAGGTTGAAACTTAAACAGTTTGCAGTTCTGCAGAATTTCTACATATGTTTAGAGTTATGACGTCATATGACGTCATGTGACGTCACAGACTAATACTTAGTTCTTATCATTTGCACTAATTTCGGAATATAATGTCAATTGTTCAGCATGAACATGAAATACTACCAGAGGTGAGTCATTACATGAAACTTCTATCTCCTGCTTTTTGCATTAACACAGCTTGCAGAAAGTCCTATCATTCGTTTTCACGAATGACATCTAGTTATTATTAGGACTTTCTGCCTAAAGCAGAAAGTCCTATTGGGTTTGTTATGTTTATTATTATTAGGACTTTCTGCCTACAGGCAGAAAGTCATATTGGGTTTGTACTGTTTTTTTATTATTCTTCTGCTTCTTCTTCTTCTTCTTATTCTTTTTTTCTTCCTCTTATATTTGTGTTAATTTCGAGGTGTTGCCATTGACTCAGAACAATGAAAATTTTATAGCGTATATTTCAAACCATGAGCTTTCGGATGCAATGAATTTCATATTCATATGACGTCATATGACGTCAGATTTGACGTTGGGTGAAAAAGTTTGTACGCGGTCTACAGCCATTATTTCTGGATCGATTTTCATCAGAATTTCACAGAATGTGTATGTTAGGCTCTAGTTGTGCATCCCGGTGTCCGTTTTTCCAAATTCGAAAAGGCAAATGTTTTATGGCGAATCCAAGATTCGAACCTATGACGTCAAATTTCAAATGCGTATAAAATCGCTTCCAGAAAAGCTAGAAAGCTGAGATATAGGCTGAATATTAGTTTCCAGATCTTCTATACATTCTGAAAAGATGAACGCGATATGACGTCACATGACGTCATAATGCTCTTAAAACTTTCGTATTAAAACTGAACGGTTTTTAAGCCCTGTAGGCTTTATTTTTTGCATGATTTACTTGAAATTTTGTCTGAAGATGCAGTATTAGAATCTATAGAGCCATGTCACTTTCGTTTCCGGAACATCCCAAAGGTCAAGGTCATATATCAATTATCGGGTTTTTCTTCGGCCTTAAATATCTCAAAAACGGTAAATATTCTATCGAGACACTATGCGTATAATTTGTAGAGCTTAGAAAGACCTTTCAGATTATATTTAGTTTTTGATGATCGGGGTTGAATCGGTTGAGTTATGGCGGAAAAAACAAAATTCGGTAACCCTCAGTGTGTTTAACAGTTTATATCTCGAAATTCTTTGATTTTTGAAAATATGATGATGAATATTATTTGTAGAGCAATGTTTGGCCGTTCTTTTGATGCTTAAAGTTTAACGATTGATCTAAGATTCATGGAGTAATGGGGAAAAAACGAAATTCGTGCATATAGCTTTGGTGATTTTTTCATTTTTCAAGAGGTTTAAGAGCTTGTATCTCAAAAAGTATTAAAAATATTCCTATAGATAAAGCGTGTGAAATGTAGAGAATTTTAAGACGATTATTTTGGTACCTAAAGTTTTGAAATTGATCCAAGTATAAGGAAGTTACATCAAAAATAAGAATTTAAACATGTAGAATTTCAGCGATTTTGTCGTTATGTAAGAGTTTTACGACTTATATCTTAAGAATCATTAGAAATAAGTTTTACATTAAGCAAGTGAGATGTAGAGAATTTTAAGACGATTATTTTGGCACCTAGAGTTTTGAAATTGATCAAGAAATAAGGAAGTTATATAAAAAATACGAATATAAAGCCATTTGTAAGAATTTTCATAAAATATCCTACTTTCGCTTTCACCTTAATTGAAGCATTTTCGGAAAATGTAAGTTTACAGATATGTATTAGTCATATAAATTGAAAAAAAAACGTTTTACTTATATCATATTGATATTACTAGCTAAACAGGTGTACCGTTCCCGGTGGCCGAGTGTTTAGAGCGTCCGCCTCGAGAGCGGGAGGTCGTGGGTTCGATACCAAAGTCGTAAAAAATGGTACTGTTATAGCTCCCTTGCTTGACACTTAGCATATAAGGGTAGTTGCAGGACTGGTTGGCCCGGTATCAGGATAATGTGACTGGGTGTGATATCATGCCACATGTCTACGACGTGATACTGCAGTGTGGCAGCACTATAACTGCATTAAGTAGACATCGTCTCCAAATGACTGAAATACTGTCGGTGGGACGTTAAACCGAACAAACAAACAAACAAATTAAACAAGTGTTGACAATGATTTAATGTTTTGTCAAATCATTTTATTTACGTTACTTATGAATATCAGTTGCAGCATTGTGTTACCCATAATCCTTTGAGCGTTTTGACACATGTCATTTAGACCGTTGTTGAAACATTGCAATTTCCCGACTTTATTGTTGCATCTATCGATAAATGTTGTACAAGCTATATTCCAAATTTATGATAAATGATAACCTATGTGAAAATATATGTTATAGTACAATGTAATTTAATTGCCAGCTTGAGATACCATGAGCGTGTATAAGTGTAGACGTTTTAAACAAAATGATCAACACATGTCATCCGTTCAAGACGCTGCAAGCTAATTTGTCTGTAATGCGGCGTTCACACAGTGTCGATTATGGCTCCCGTTTGAGATCAGACAGCGCTACGACACGAAAAGCGAAAAAGTCGGATTACTATCCTCAATGTCCTATCATTGTCTGAACGCAGTCGTATATGTTCGTAACAGAGTCCTACGGATCGGGAATGGTCCGGAGAGGTCGGCCAAGCACTCCTGACAGTTAGGTGCGTCCCGTAACATTCGGGAAACTCAGCCGATTTTGTCAAGTCGGATTACAATCGTGACTATGTCGTGACAAATTCTGCTGTATCGGATCAGAATCGGATTGAGAACGGATAATCGGGACGAATTCTGCTGGAAACGGCTGGATCGGGACGCCTCCTGAACAATATCTGATTGTTGTCGTGATTAAATAAATGTTTTTTACAAATTTTAATAAAAGTTTGAATTTCCAGCCACGAATCACAGGATCTTGATCAGACTTTTGACACATTTTAATCGGGAATGGTCCTATCAAGGACGGCAGTAAAAATCCTGAATGTGTGACCTAGGCCACAGGGACTTGCTCCCATACACACACACCACACACACACACACACACACACTGTACATACACTATCAATAAGGGTGGACATCTTTTCAGGGGTCGACTCGCTTCAACTCCGTTTTTTCAAATCATTCAAATAAATCTATGAAGTTAACATACGGAATCACTCAAATATATATTTCTCTATCGAAATATACAAAATTGTCGTGAAAATAATCCTCCTTTGAATGTTTATTTGTTTGAAATATATGCAAATCCGAGAAAAGGACAACAACCTGGACCAGCAGCGCAGTACATTTCGGGATGATTCGGATTTTTACGCTGCGAAATTGGTCAGCGATATTGCGATTATTTTCCCGCAATCTGTCAAACCGTTAAATTTAAATTACTAAAGGGCTGACTATTCGGGCGTTGAAAGAAAAAAAAATCCAGGCAGTATGGAGAAATCAGCTGTTTCTTGGTAATTTTCTTGTTGTAAAATAAATTATTTAAAGACTTAGATATAAATTCACTTGTCTGTGAGTGTGTGTTTTTAAATTGAAATAAATATCACAGGGATTTGAAGTTCAGTAATTTAAAATAAAATTCTGAAAATAATAGTACTCCATACATACAAAACATATTTTTTCTTATATATACGGAATACTAAATTCTGTGGCTGAAATAAGATTCGAACATAGGACCGAAAATTTCATTTTAGGATTAAAGAGCTTCAGGATGAGATAGAAAGTTGAAACTTACACAGTTTGCAAGATGGAAGAATTTCTACAAATATTTCGAGTCGAGACGTCATAAGTCGTCATGTGACGTCATAAGCGTACTTCTTAATTTTCATTTGAGGGCAATGATTTCGACATGATGCCAGTTGTGCAGAATAATGAAAATTTCAGAGTTATGACAGAAAATAAAGTGCTTTTAAAGAAATGCATCATTAGCACCCTATGACGTCACATGACATCACAGCTAAAAATAGTGAAAAATGGTGTTCGCGCTCTACAGCTGTCATTTATGGTCGGATTTTCTTCAAATTTTCACAGATGGTACATCTTGAAACTAAGGTATGCACATCCTGTCAGCTAACCAAAATTCCAAAAGACCGAAGTTCTGTGGCTGAAATAAGATTCGAACATAGGACCGAAAATTTCATTTTAAGATTGAAGAGCTTCAGGATATGGTAGAAAGTTGAAACTTACACAGTTTGCAGTTCTGCAGAATTCCTACATACATTTTGAGTCGTGACGTCATATGACGTCATGCGACGTCATAAGCATACTTCTTAATTTTCATTTTAGAGCAATGATTTCGACATGATGCTAGTTGTTCGGAATAATGAAATTTTCAGACTTATGACAGTAAACTATGCGCTTTTGAACAAAAGCATCTTCAGCACCCTATGACGTCACATGACGTCACAGCTAAAAATAGTGAAAAATTGGTGTTTGCGCTCTACAGCCGTCATTTATGGTCGGATTTTCTTCAAATTTTCACAGATGGTACATCTTGAAATTAAAGAGTGTATATCCTGTCAGCTAACCGAAATTCCGAAAGACCGAAGGATTGAAGAGCTTCAGGATGAGATAGAAAGCTGAATCTTACACAGTTTGCAGTTCTGCAGAATTTCTACATAGATTTGAGTCATGACGTCATATGACGTCATGTTACGTCATATGCATACCTATTAATTTTCATTTTAGTGCAATAATATCGACATGATGCCAGTTGTTCAGAATAATGAAAATTTCAGAGTAATAACAGCAACATATGCGCTTTTGAACAAATGCATCTACAGCACCCTATGACGTCATGTGACGTCACATTTATAAATAGTGAAAAATGGTGTTCACGCTCTACAGCCGCCATTTATGGTCGGTTTTTATTCAAATTTTCATAGATGGTATATCTTGAAACTAAGGTGTGTATATTCTGTCAGCTAACAGAAATTTCATAAGACCGAAGTTCTGTGGCTGAAATAAGATTCCAACATAGGACTGAAAATTTCATTTTACGATTAAAGAGTTTCAGGATGAGATAGAAAGTTGAAACTTACACAGTTTGCAGTTCTGCAGAATTTCTACATATATTTGAGTCTTGACGTCATATAACGTCATGTGACGTCATAAGCATACTTCTTAATTTTCATTTTAAGGCAATAATTTTGACATGATGCCAGTTGTTCAGAATAATGAAAATTTCAGAGTTACGAAAGTAAAGTATGCGCTTTTGAACAAAAGAATTTTCAGCACCCTATGACGTCATGTGACGTCAAAGCTAAAAGAAGTCCATACGAAAAAAAAAAAAAAATAAGTAAAAGGTAGAGAATTTCATATATATTCTTTCTAACGGAATAAATCTTATTATTTTTCAATTTTAGCAGAAAGTCCTATCATTCGTATCAACGAATGAAATCTAGTTATTATTATTATTATTATTCTTTTCTTCTTCCTAACTAAACGCTTATTTTTATATGTTGCAATAGACCTAGGACGATGAAATTTTTATGGCGTATTAGTCACGTGAGGAAATTTTGATTTCAATGATTTTCAGCACCCTATGACGTCATATGACGTCACAGCTAAAAATAGTGAAAAATGGTGTTCGCGCTCTACAGCCGTCATTTATGGTCGGATTTTCTTCAAATTTTCACAGATGGTACATCTTGAATCAAAGGTGTGCATATCCTGTCAGCTAACCTAAATTCCGAAAGACCGAAGTTCTGTGGCTGAAATAAGATTCGAACATAGGACCGAAAATTTCATTTAAGGATTAAAGAGCTTCAGGATGAGATAGAAAGTTGAAACTTACACAGTTTGCAGTTCTGCAGAATTTCTACATATATTTTGAGTGGTGACGTCATATGACGTCAAGTGACTTCATAGGCATACTTCTAAATTTTCATTTTCGGGCAATGATTTCGACATGATGCCAGTTGTTCAGAGTAATGAAAATTTCAGAGATATGACAGTAAAGTATGCGTTTTTGAACAAAAGCATGTTCAGCAACTTATGACGTCACATGATGTCACAGCTAAAAATAGTGAAAAATGGTGTTCGCGCTCTACAGCCGTCATTTATGGTCGGATTTTCTTCAAATTTTCACAGATGGTACATTTTGAATCAAAGGTGTGCATATCCTGTCAGCTAACCAAAATTCCGAAAGACCGAAGTTCTGTGGCTGAAATAAGATTCGAACATAGGACCGAAAATTTCATTATAGGATAAAAGAGCTTCAGGATGAGATAGAAAGTTGAAACTTACACAGTTTGCAGTTCTGCAGAATTGCAACATATATTTTCAGTCGTGACGTCATATGACGTCATGTGACGTCATAGGCATACTTCTTAATTTTCATTTTAGGGTAATGATTTCGACATGATGCCAGTTGTTCAGAATAATGAAAATTTCAGAGTTATGACAGTAAAGTATGCGCTTTTGAATAAAAGCATCTTCAGCACCCTTTGACGTCACATGACGCCACAGCTAAAAATAGTGAAAAATGGTGTTTGCGCTCTACAGCCGTCATTTATGGTCGGATTTACTTCAAATTTTCACAGATGGTACATCTTGAAACTAAGGTGTGCATATCCTGTCAGCCAACCGAATTTCCGAAAGACGGAAGTTCTGTGGCTGAAGTAAGATTCGAACATAGGACCGAAAATTTCATTTTAGGATGAAAGAGCTTCAGGATAAGACAGAATGTTGATACTTACACAGTTTGCAGTTCTGCAGAATTTCTACATATATTTTGAGTCGTGACGTCATATGACGTCATGTGACGTCATAGGCATACTTCTTAATTTTCATTTTAAGGGTAATGATTTTGACATGATGCCAGTTGTTCAGAATAATGAAAATTTCAGAGTTACGACAGTAGAGTATGCGCTTTTGAACAAAAGAATTTTCAGCACCCTATGACGTCATGTGACATCAAAGCTAAAAGAAGTCCATACGAAAAAAAATAAAAGAGTAAAGGGTAGAGAATTTAATATATATTCTTTCTAACAGAATTAATCTTAATATTTTTCAATTTTAGCAGAAAGTCCTATCATTCGTATCAACGAATGAAATCTAGTTATTATTATTATTATTCTTTTCTTCTTCCTAACTAAACGCTTATTTTAATATGTTGCAATGGACCTAGGACGATGAAATTTTTATGGCTTATTAGCCACGTGAGGAAATTTTGATTTCAATGATTTTCAGCACCCTATGACGTCACATGACGTCACAGCTGAAAATAGTGTAAAATGGTGTTCGCGCTCTACAGCCGTCATTTATGGTCGGATTTTCTTCAAATTTTCACAGATGGTACATCTTGAATCAAAGGTGTGCATATCCTACCAGCTGACCGAAATTCCGAAAGACCAAAGTTCTGTGGCTGAAATAAGATTCGAACATAGGACCGAAAATTTCATTTTAGGATTAAAGGGCTTCAGGATGAGATAGAAAGTTGAAATTTACACAGTTTGCAGTTCTGCAGAATTTCTACATATATTTTGAGTCGTGACGTCATATGACGTCATGTGACGTCAAAGGCATACTTCTTAATTTTCATTTTAGGGCAATGATTTCGACATGATGCCAGTTGTTCAGAGTAATTAAAATTTTAGAGTTATGACAGTAAAGTATGCGCTTTTGAATAAAAGCTTCTTCTGCACCCTATGACGTCACATGACGTCATAGCTAAAAATAGTGAAAAATGGTTTTCGCGCTCTACAGCCGTCATTTATGGTCGGATTTTCTTCAAATTTTCACAGATGGTACATCTTGAATCAAAGGTGTGCATATCCTACCAGCTGACCGAAATTCCGAAAGACCGAAGTTCTGTGGCTGAAATAAGATTCGAACATAGGACCGAAAATTTCATTTTAAGATTAAAGAGCTTCAGGATGAGATAGAATGTTGAAACTTACACAGTTGCGTTCTGCAGAATTTCTACAAAATTTTGAGTCTGACGTCATATGACGTCATTTGACGTCATAAGCCTACTTCTTAATTTTCATTTTTGGACAATGATTTCGACATGATGCCAGTTGTTCAGAAAAATGAAAATTTCAGAGTTATGACAGTAAAGTATGCGCTTTTTAACTAAAGCATCTACAGCACCCTATGACGTCACATGACGTCACAGCTAAAAATAGTGAAAAATGGTTTTCGCGCTCTACAGCCGTCATTTATGGTCGGATTTTCTTCAAATTTTCACAGATGGTACATCTTGAATCAAAGGTGTGCATATCCTGTCAGCTAATCGAAATTCCGAAAGACCGAAGTTATGTGGCTGAAATAAGATTCGAACATAGGACCGAAAATTTCGTTTTAGGAATTAAAGAGCTTCAGGATGAGATAGAAAGTTGAAACTTACACAGTTTGCAGTTCTGCAGAATTTATACATATATTTTGAGTCCTGACGTCATATGAAGTCATGTGACGTCATAAGCATACTTCTTAATTTTCATTTTTGGGCAATGATTTCGACATGATGCCAGTTGTTCAGAATAATGAAAATTTCAGAGTTATGAAAGCAAAGTATGCGCTTTTGAAGAAAAGCATCTTCAGCACCCTATGACGTCACATGACGTCACAGCAAAAAATAGTGAAAAATGGTGTTTACGCTCTACAGCCGTCATTTATGGTCGGATTTTCTTCAAATTTTCACAGATGGTACATTTTGAAACTCAGGTGTGCATATCCTGTCAACTAACCGAAATTCCCAAAGACCGAAGTTCTGTGGCTGAAATAAGATTCGAACAAAGGACCGATAAATTCATTTTAGGATTAAAGAGCTTCAGGATGAGATAGAAAGTTGAAACTTACACAGTTTACAGTTCTGCAGAATTTCTACATATATCTTGAGTCTTGACGTCATATGACGTCTTGTGACGTCATAAGCATACTTCTTAATTTTCATTTTTGGCAATGATTTTGACATGATGCCAGTTGTTCAGAATAACGAAAATTTCAGAGCTATGACAGTAAAATTGCCCTTTTGAACAAAAGCATCTTTAGCACACTATGACGTCATGTGACGTCAGAGCTAAATATAGTGAAAAATGGTGTTCACGCTCTACAGCCGCTATTTATGGTCGGATTTTCTTCAAATTTTCACAGATGGTACATCTTGAAAGTTAGGTGTGCATATCCTGTCAGCTAATCGAAATTCCGAAAGACCGAAGTTCTGTGGCTGAAATAAGATTCGAACATAGGACCGAAAATTTCATTTTAGGATTAGAGAGCTTCAGGATGAGATAGAAAGTTGAAACTTAAACAGTTTGCAGTTCTGCAGAATTTCTACATATGTTTAGAGTTATGATATCATATGACGTCATGTGACGTCACAGACTAATACTTAGTTCTTATCATTTGCACTAATTTCGGAATATAATGTCAATTGTTCAGCATGAACATGAAATACTACCAGAGGTGAGTCATTACATGAAACTTCTATCTCCTGCATTTTGCATTAACACAGATTGCAGAAAGTCCTATCATTCGTTTTCACGAATGACATCTAGTTATTATTAGGACTTTCTGCCTAAAGCAGAAAGTCCTATTGGGTTTGTACTGTTTTTCTTCTTCTTCTTATTATTATTATTCTTTTTTTCTTCCTAACTAAACGCTTATTTTTCTATGTTGCAATACTCCTAGGACGATGAAAATTTTATGACTTATTAGTCACGTGAGGAAATTTTGATTTCTATGATTTTCATATGCCTATGACGTCATATGACGTCACATTTGAAATATGCTACAAAAGTTTGTACGCGGTCTACAGCCATTGTTTGTGAACCGATTTTCATCAAATTTTCACAGATTGTCTATATTAAGTTCTAGATGTGCATGCCGGTGTCCGTTTTTCAAAATTCGAACAGTCCATGGTTCTATAGCGAATCCAAGATTCGAACCAAGGTCGTAAATTTTAAATGCTTATAAAATTTGTCCTATTTAAGATAGAAAGTTGATATTTAGTCAGTATATAGGTCTTTAGAAGTTTTAAATATTTTGTGAAAATAAATGTCATATGACGTCCCGTGACGTCATTATATGTTAATGTATTTCTAATATTAACAAGAATATTTCTATATGTTGAAATTGTCGAAGGGCAATGAAAATTTAATGACACATGCTTCCAATGCTGAAATTTTGATTTCTGTGATTTTCATATGCCTATGACGTCATATAACGTCACATTTGAAATATGCAACAAAAGTTTGTACACTGTCCAGAGCCATTTTTAATGGACCGATTTTCAGGAAATTTTCACAGAATGTGTATATTAAGTTCTAGTTGTGCATCCCGGTGTCCGTTTTTCAAAATTCGAAAAGCCCAAGGTTCTATAGCGATTCCAAGATTCGAACCAAGGTCGTAAATTTTTAAATGCTTATAAAATCAGTCCTATTTGAGATAGAATGTTGAAATTTTGTCAGTTAGTAGGTCTCTGGGTGTCTTAACAATTATGTGAAAATAAACGTCATATGACGTCACGTGACGTAATTTATTCATTATTATTATTCTTTTCTTCTTCCTAACTAAACGCTTATTTTGATATGTTGCAATAGTCCTAGGACGATGAAATTTTTATGGGTTATTAGTCACGTGATGAAATTTTGATTTCAATGATTGTCAGCACCCTATGACGTCACATGACGACACAGCTAAAAATAGTGAAAAATGGTGTTTGCGCTCTACAGCCGTCATTTATGGTCGGATTTTCTTCAAATTTTCACAGATGGTACATTTTGAAACTAAGGGGTGCACATCCTGTCAGCTAACCGAAATTCCGAAAGACCGAAGTTCTGTTGCTGAATTAAGATTCGAACATAGGACCGAACATTTCATTTTAGGATTTAAAGAGCTTCAGGATGAGATAGAAAGTTGAAACTTACACAGTTTGCAGTTCTGCAGAATTTCTACATATAATTTGAGTCTTGACGTGATATGACGTCATGTGACGTCATAAGCATACTTTTTAATTTTTATTTTAGGGCAATGATTTCGAAATAATGCCAGTTGTTCAGAATAATGAACATTTCAGTATTATGACAGTAAAAATATGCTCTTTTGAACAAAAGCATCTGCAGCACCCTATGACGTCATATGACGTCAGAGCTAAAAATAGTGAAAAATGGTGTTCACGCTCTACAGCCGCCATTTATGGTCGGATTTTCTTCAAATTTTCACAGATGGTACATCTTAAAACTAAGGTGTGCATATCCTGTCAGCTAACCGAAATTCCGAAAGACCGAAGTTCTGTCGCTTAAATAAGATTCGAACATAGGACCGAAAATTTCATTTTAGGATTAAAGAGCTTCAGGATGAGATAGAAAGTTGAAACTTACACAGTTTGCAGTTCTGCAGAATTTCTTAATAAATTTTGAGTCGTGACGTCAAATGTCGTCATGTGACGTCATAAGCATACTTCTTAATTTTTATTTTAGGGCGATGATTTCGACATGATGCCAGTTGTTCAGAATAATGAACATTTCAGAGTTATGACAGTAAAGTATGCGCTTTTGAACAAAAGCATCTTCAGCACCCTATGACGTCATGTGACGCCACAGCTAAAAATAGTGAAAAATGGTTTTCGCGCTCTACAGCCGCCATTTATGGTCGGATTTTCTTCAAATTTTCACAGATGGTACACCTTGAAACTAAGGTGTGCATATCCTGCCAGCTAAACTTAATTCCGAAAAACCGAAGTTCTGTGGCTGAAGTAAGATTCGAACATAGGACCAAAAATTTCATTTTAGGATTGAAGAGCTTCAGGATGAGATAGGAAGTTGAAACTTACACAGTTTGCAGTTCTGCAGCATTTCTACAAATATTTTGAATCGTGACGTCATAGGACGTCATAAGCATACTTCTTAATTTTAATGTGCGGCAATGATTTCGACATGATGCTAGTTGTTCAGAATAATGAAAATTTCAGAGTTATTGCAATAAAGTATGCGCTTTTGAGCAACAGCATTTTCAGCACCCTATGACTTCACGTGACGTCAGAGCTAAAAATAGTGAAAAATGGTGTTCGCGCTCTACAGCCGCCATTTATGATCAGATTTTCTTCAAATTTTTACAGATGGTACATCTTGAAACTAAGGTGTGAATATTTTGTCACCTAACCTTAATTCCGAAAAACCGAAGTATTGTTGCTGAAGTATGATTCGAACATAGGACCAAAAATTTTAGGGTTAAAGAACTTCGGGATGAGATAGAAAGTTGAAACTTACACAGTTTGCAGTTCTGCATAATTTTTAATATATTTTATGTCGAGCGTCATATGATGTCATAAGCATACTACTTCTACTATTATTCCTAAAAAAAATTTTATTCGCTTATTTTTGGAAAATCATTTGTTCAGCATGAACATGAAATACTACCAGAGGTGAGTCATTACATGAAACTTCTATCTCCTGCTTTTTGCATTAACACAGGTTGCAGAAAGTCCTATCATTCGTTTAGACGAATGACATCTAGTTATTAGGACTTTCTGCCTAAAGCAGAAAGTCCTATTGGGTTTGTTATGTTTATTAGGACTTTCTGCCTAAAGCAGAAAGTCCTATTGGGTTTGTTATGTTTATTATTATTATTATTATTATTATTCTTTTCTTCTTCCTAACTAAACGCTTATTTTTATATGTTGCAATAGTCCTAGGACGATGAAATTTTTATGGCTTATTAGTCACGTGAGGAAATTTTGATTTCAATGATTTTCAGCACCCTATGACGTCACATGACGTCACAGCTAAAAATAGTGAAAAATGGTGTTCGCGCTCTACAGCCGTCATTTATGGTCGGATTTTCTTCAAATTTTTACAGATGGTACATCTTGAATCAAAGGTGTGCATATCCTGTCAGCTAACCGAAATTCCGAAAGACCGAAGTTCTGTGGCTGAAATAAGATTCGAACATAGGACCGAAAATTTCATTTTAGGATAAAAGAGCTTCAGGATGAGATAGAAAGTTGAAACTTACACAGTTTGCAGTTCTGCAAAATTTCTACAAATATTTTGAGGGGTGACGTCATATGACGTCATGTGACGTCATAAGCATACTGCTTAATTTTCATTTTAGGGCAATGCTTTCGACATGATGCCAGTTGTTCAGAATAATGAAAATTTCAGAGTTATGAAAGGAAAGTATGCGCTTTTGAACAAAAGCATCTTCAGCACCCTATGACGTCATGTGACGTCACAGCTAAAAATAGTGAAAAAAGGTGTTCGCGCTCTACAGCCGTCATTTATGGTCGGATTTTCTTCAAATTTTCACAGATGGTACATCTTGAATCATAGGTGTGCATATCCTGTCAGCTAACCGAAATTCCGAAGGACCGAAGTTCTGTGGCTGAAATAAGATTCGAACATAGGACCGAAAATTTCATTTTAGGATAAAAGAGCTTCAGGATGAGATGGAAAGTTGAAACTTACACAGTTTGCAGTTCTGGAGAATTTCTACAAAAATTTTGAGTCGTGACGTCATATGAAGTCATGTGACGTCATAAGCATACTTCTTAATTTTCATATTTGGGCAATGATTTCGATATGATGCCAGTTGTTCAGAATAATGAAAATTTCAGAGTTATGAAAGCAAAGTATGCGCTTTTGAAGAAAAGCATCTTCAGCACCCTATGACGTCACATGACGTCACAGCAAAAAATAGTGAAAAATGGTGTTTACGCTCTACAGCCGTCATTTATGGTCGGATTTTCTTCAAATTTTCACAGATGGTACATTTTGAATCAAAGGTATGCATATCCTGTGAACTAACCGAAATTCCCAAAGACCGAAGTTCTGTGGCTGATATAATATTCGAACATAGGACCGATAATTTCATTTTAGGATTAAAGAGCTTCAGGATGAGATAGAAAGTTGAAACTTACACAGTTTGCAGTTCTGCAGAATTTCTACATATATCTTGAGTCTTGACGTCATATGACGTCTTGTGACGTCATAAGCATACTTCTTAATTTTCATATTTGGGCAATGATTTTGACATGATGCCAGTTGTTCAGAATAACGAAAATTACAGAGTTATGACAGTAAAATATGCCCTTTTGAACAAAAGCATCTTTAGCACACTATGACGTCATGTGACGTCAGAGCTAAATATAGTGAAAAATGGTGTTCACGCTCTACAGCCGCTATTTATGGTCGGATTTTCTTCAATTTTTCACAGATGGTACATCTTGAAAGTTAGGTGTGCATATCCTGTCAGCTAATCGAAATTCCGAAAGACCGAAGTTCTGTGGCTGAAATAAGATTCGAACATAGGACCGAAAATTTCATTTTAGGATTAGAGAGCTTCAGGATGAGATAGAAAGTTGAAACTTAAACAGTTTGCAGTTCTGCAGAATTTCTACATATGTTTAGAGTTATGATATCATATGACGTCATGTGACGTCACAGACTAATACTTAGTTCTTATCATTTGCACTAATTTCGGAATATAATGTCAGTTGTTCAGCATGAACATGAAATACTACCAGAGGTGAGTCTTACATGAAACTTCTATCTCCTGCTTTTTGCATTAACACAGCTTGCAGAAAGTCCATCATTCGTTTTCCCTTTCGGCAGAAAGTCCTATTGGGTTTGTGTTTATTCTTTTTTTTAGGACTTTTCCTAAAAGAAATTCCTAACTAAACGCTTATTTTTCTATGTTGCAATACTCCTAGGACGATGAAATTTTTATGACTTATTAGCAAATTTTGATTTCTATGATTTTCATATGCCTATGACGTCATATGACGTCACATTTGAAATATGCTACAAAAGTTTGTACGCGGTCTACAGCCATTGTTTGTGAACCGATTTTCATCAAATTTTCACAGATTGTGTATATTAAGTTCTAGTTGTGCATCCCGGTGTCCGTTTTTCAAAATTCGAAAAGTCCATGGTTCTATAGCGAATCCAAGATTCGAACCAAGGTCGTAAAGTTTTAAATGCTTATAAAATCTGTCCTATTTAGGAAAGAAAGTTGATATTTAGTCAGTATATAGGTCTCTAGAAGTTTTAAAAATTTTGTGAAAATATTTGTCATATGACGTCACGTGACGTCATTATATGATAATGTATTTCTAATATTAACAAGAATATTTCTATATGTTGAAATTGTCGAAAGGCAATGAAAATTTAAAGACACATGCTTCAAACGCTGAAATTTTGATTTCTATGATTTTCATATGCCTATGACGTCATATGACGTCACACTGGAAATATGCAACAAAAGTTTGTACGCGGTCTACAGCCATTGTTTATGAACCGATTTTCATCAAATTTTCACAGAATGTGTATATTAAGTTCTAGTTGTGCATCCCGGTGTCCGTTTTTCAAAATTCGAAAAGTCCAAGGTTCTATAGCGATTCCAAGATTCGAACCAAGGTCGTAAATTTTCAAATTCTTATAAAATCGGTCCTATTTGAGATAGAAAGATGATATTTAGTCAGTATATAGGTCTCTAGAAGTTTTAAACATTTTGTGAAAATATTTGTCATATGACGTCACGTGACGTCATTATATGATAATGTATTTCTAATATTAACAAGAATATTTCTATATGTTGAAATTGTCGAAAGGCAATGAAAATTTAAAGACACATGCTTCAAACGCTGAAATTTTGATTTCTATGATTTTCATATGCCTATGACGTCATATGACGTCACACTGGAAATATGCAACAAAAGTTTGTACGCGGTCTACAGCCATTGTTTATGAACCGATTTTCATCAAATTTTCACAGAATGTGTATATTAAGTTCTAGTTGTGCATCCCGGTGTCCGTTTTTCAAAATTCGAAAAGTCCAAGGTTCTATAGCGATTCCAAGATTCGAACCAAGGTCGTAAATTTTCAAATTCTTATAAAATCGGTCCTATTTGAGATAGAAAGATGATATTGGGTCAGTATATAGGTCTCTGGGAGTCTTAAACATTTTGTGAAAATAAATGTCATATGACGTCACGTGACGTCATTATATGATAATGAATTTCTAATTCTAACAAGATTATTTCTATATCTTGAAATTTATGAAGGGCAATGAAAAATTAATGCCGCATGCTTCAGATGCTGTAATTTCGATTTCAAAGATTTTCAGAAGCCTATGACGTCATATTACGTCACATTTGAAATTGACTACGAAAGTTTGTACACGGTCCAGAGCCATTATTAATGGGCCGATTTTCATCAAATTTTCACAGAATGTGTATATTAAGTTCTAGTTGTGCATCTCGTTGTCCGTTTTTCAAAATGCGAAAAGTCCATGGTTCTATAGCGATTCCAAGATTCGAACCAAGGTCGTAAATTTTTAAATGCTTATAAAATCGGTCCTTTTTGAGATAGAAAAGTGATATTTGGTCAGTATATAGGTCCCTAAGAGTCTTAAACATTTTGTGAAAATAAATGTCATATGACGTCACGTGACGTCATTATATGATAATGTATTTCTAATATTAACAAGAGTATTTCTATATATTGAATTGTCGAAGGGCAATGAAAATTTAATGACAAATGATTCAGACACTGAAATTTCGATTTCAATAATTTTCAGAAGTGAAATTGACTACGAAAGTTTGTACACGGCCCAGAGCCATTATTAATGGGCCGATTTTCATCAAATTTTCACAGAATGTGTATATTACGTTCTTATTGTGTATACCGGTGTCCGGTTTTTCAAAATTCGAAAAGTCCAAGCATCTATGGCGGATCCAAGATTCGAACCAAGGACGTCAATTTTTAAATGCTTATAAAAACTGTCCTATTTGAGATAGAAAGTTGAAATTTTGTCAGTTAGTAGGTCTCTGGGAGTCTTAACAATTATGTGAAAATAAACGTCATATGACGTCACGTGACGTCATTTTTTATTATTATTATTCTTTTCTTCTTCCTAACAAAACGCTTATTTTAATATGTTGCAATAGTCCTAGGACGATGAAATTTTTACGGGTTATTAGTCACGTGAGAAAATTTTGATTTCAATGATTATCAGCAGCCTATGACGTCACATGACGTCACAGCTAAAAATAGTGAAAAATGGTGTTCGCGCTCTACAGCCGTCATTTATGGTCGGATTGTCTTCAAATTTTCACAGATGGTACATCTTGAAATTAAGGTGTGCATATCCTGTCAGCTTACCGAAATTTCGAAAGACCGAAGATCTGTGGCTTAAATAAGATTCGAACATAGGACCGAAAAATTCATTTTAGGATTAAAGAGCTTCAGGATGAGATAGAAATTTGAAACTTACACAGTTTGCAGTTCTGCAGAATTTCTATATATATTTTGAGCGTTGCGTCATATGACGTCATGTGACGTCATAAGCATACTTCTATATTTAATTTTAGCGCAATGATTTCGACATGATGCCAGTTGTTCAGAATAATGAAAATTTCAGAGTTATGAGAGTAATGTATGCGCTTTTTAACAAAAGAATTTTCAGCACTTATGACGTCATGTGACGTCAAAGCTAAAAGAAGTCCATACGAAAAAAAGTAAAGGGTAGAGAATTTAATATATATTCTTTCTAACGGTATTAATCTTAATATTTTTCAATTTTAGCAGAAAGTCCTATCATTCGTATCAACGAATGTTCTATTATTTTATGGTATTTTTTCTTCTTTTCATATGTTGCAATCGTCCGGAATTAAATTTGGTTCATATGCGTAATTAAAAAATTCTATAATTTTCATATGCCTATGACGTCATATGACGTCACACTTGGCAATTTGCTACAAAAGTTTGTACGCGGTCCAGAGCGATAATTAATGAACCGATTTTTATCAAATTTTCACAGAATGTGTATATTAAGTTCTAGTTGTGCATCTCGTTGTCCGTTTTTCAAAATTCGAAAAGCACAAGGTTCTATGGCGAATGCAAGATTCAAACCAAGGACGTCAAATTGACAAATGCTCATAAAATCGTCCCTAAATGAGACAGAAGGTTGATATTTTGTCAGTACATAGATCTCCGATATATTTAAATATTTTGTGAAAATGGACGTCTTGTGACGTCATATGACGTCATCAAATTTCTAATTTTTAAACACATAATTATATATGTTAATATGGTCCAAGGACAATGAAATTTTGATGTCATATTCTCCAAGAAATGTTATTTTGATTTCTATGATTTTCATATCTCTATGACGTCATATGACGTCACACTTGAAATAAGCTACACACGTTTGTACGCGGTCCAGAGCCATTATTAATGAACCGATTTTCATCAAATTTTCACAGAATGTGTATATTAAGTTCTAGTTGTGCATCCCGGTGTCCGTTTTTCAAAATTCGAAGAGTCCAAGGTTCTATAGCGATTCCAAGATTCGAACCAAGGTCGTAAATTTTCAAATTCTTATAAAATCGGTCCTATTTGAGATAGAAAGATGATATTGGGTCAGTATATAGGTCTTTGGGAGTCTTAAACATTTTGTGAAAATAAATGTCATATGACGTTACGTGACGTCATTATATGATAATGAATTTCTAATTCTAACAAGATTATTTCTATATATTGAAATTTTCGAAGGGCAATGAAAATTTAATGCCGCATGTTTCGGATTCTGAAATTTCGATTTCAATGATTTTCAGAAGTCTATGACGTCATATGACGTCACATTTGTAATTGAGTAAGAAAGATTGTACACGGTCCAGAGCCATTATTAATGGGCCGATTTTTATCAAATTTTCACAGAATGTGTATATTAAGTTCTTATTGTGTATACCGGTGTCCGTTTTTCAAATTTCGAAAAGTCCATGGTTCTATAGCGAATTCAAGATTCGAACCAAGGTCGTCAATTTTTAAATGCTTATAAAAACTGTCCTATTTGAGATAGAAAGTTGAAATTTTGTCAGTTAGTATGTCTCTGGGTGTCTTAACAATTATGTGAAAATAAACGTCATATGACGTCACGTGACGTCATTTGTTTCTTACTATTATCTTCTTCCTAACTAAACGCTTATTTTAATATGTTGCAATAGTCCTAGGACGATGAAATTTTTATGGCTTATTAGGCACGTGAGGAAATTTTGATTTCACCCCTACTGCATATATGTAGCCATATCTCAATAAATATCGATTTTTGTAAATATATGTATGAATAAGAATTATAGCTGAATAATTGACGTTTCCAAAGATATTTAGTTTATTAAAATTGGTTTACGCAATACCAATTTATAAGCAAAAAAACTAAACGAAATGAAGCTAATTTTGCTGATAATATGCTGTTTTCTTGAGGTTTAACAGTCAATATCTCAGAAACGACTGAAGATAAGTTTATACATTATGCGTATAAAATGTAGCATGTTTTAAGAGCTTTCTAACGGTACCAAGTTTATTGAAATTGGACTTCATATAAGAAAGTTACATGGAAAATAAGATATTTCATAATCATGCATCATAAAAATATGGAAAAGGTCACGCGCAGGGGAAAATTCGCTTAAATACTTGCGCAACCTTAAAAAAAAAAAAAAAAAAAAAAAAAATTGCAATTGATGGGCTATTTTTTTTTTTTTTTTTTTTTGTTGTTGTTTTTTGTCGAATGTTGACTGTTTCCAAAATAAGCATTGAAGTTAATACATGTACAACGGCACAAGACAAAAATCCGTATTTGCAACACTATGTAGCTAGCGAGCAGTTTGCAAGCCTTGAAAAATTCACACGCAGCCCCACATTTTAGAACCATCTAAAAAACTGCATTGTTATGCTAACGATATTCATATTGCATCAGTTTGTAGACTGGGATGTTACCTTTCAAAATATCACCATAGTTCGAAATTCCAGGAATTTATGGCAAAACTACGGAAGGCCAAACACGCCAAAATCGCTAAATACGATTAACTACGTTCCAGGTGTCGAAAGGATATAGCACTATACAAATATTCAATACTTCTTCCTAATGAGGCTAAAATTAAACAAGGTTACAACTGAGCTGGAGTGATGAAATTCTATGTGTGATGAAAGTTAGAAACTTACATTTGAACACTGTTTCATTTTTCTTTCATGTCATATGACATAGTATAAATGTTGTATGTAAACTACATGTGCAAGATATGGGCGGACTTTTATTAAAATTCACAGAATGTGTTCTATTTGTGCTATTTTATATAGAAATAGAGGAGATAGAAAGTTGCAATTTGGACAGATTATCTATTATGTCATCTTCTATATATACTATATAAAGCAGATGTTGCAGAAAGTCCTATCATTCGTTTAAACGAATGACATCTAGTTAGGACTTTCTGCCTACTGGCAGAAAGTCATATTGGGTTTGTACTGTTTATTCTTCTTCTTCTTATTATTATTCTTTTTTTCTTCCTCTTATATTTGTGTTAATTTCGATGTGTTGCCATTGGCCCTGAACAATCAGAATTTTATGGCATGTATTTCAAACCATGAGCTTTCGGATGCATTGAATTTCATATTCATATGACGTCATATAACGTCAGACTTGACGTCACCTGAAAAAGTTTGTACGCGGTCTACAGCCATTATTTCTGGACCGACTTTCATCAAAATTTAAATGTGTATGTTAGGTGTAGTTGCCGGTTTTTAAAAAAAACCATGGTTCTATGGCGAATCCAAGATTCGAACCAAGGTCGTAAATTTTCAAATGCTTATAAAATCTGTCATATTTAAGATAGAAAGTTGATATTTAGTCAGTATATAGGTCTCTAGAAGTTTTAAACATTTTGTGCAAATAAATGTCATATGACGTCACGTGACGTCATTATATGATAATGTATTTCTATTATTAACAAGAATATTTCTATATGTTGAAATTGTCGAAGGGCAATGAAAATTTAAAGACACATGCTTCAAACGCTGAAATTTTTATTTCTATGATTTTCATATGCCTATGACGTCATATGACGTCACATTTGAAATATGCTACAAAAGTTTGTACGCGGTCTACAGCCATTGTTTGTGAACCGATTTTCATCAAATTTTCACAGATTGTGTATATTAAGTTCTAGTTGTGCATCCCGGTGTCCGTTTTTCAAAATTCGAAAAGTCCATGGTTCTATAGCGAATTCAAGATTCGAACCAAGGTCGTAATTTTTTAAATGCTTATAAAATCTGTCCTTTTTCAGATAGAAAGTTGATATTTAGTCAGTATATAGGTCTCTAGAAGTTTTAAACATTTTGTGCAAATAAATGTCATATGACGTCACGTGACGTCATTATATGATAATGTATTTCTAATATTAACAAGAGTATTTCTATATGTTGAAATTGTCGAAGGGCAATGAAAATTTAATGACACATGCTTCAATCGCTGAAAGTTTGATTTTTATGATTTTCATATGCCTATGACGTCATATGACGTCACACTTGAAATATGCAACAAAAGTTTGTACGCGGTCCAGAGCCATTGTTTATGAACCGATTTTCATCAAATTTTCACAGAATGTGTATATTAAGTTCTAGTTGTGCATCTCGGTGTCCGTTTTTCAAAATTCGAAAAGTCCATGGTTCTATAGCGAATTCAAGATTCGAACCAAGGTCGTAAATTTTTAAATGCTTATAAAATCGGTCCTATTTGAGATAGAAAAGTGATATTTGGTCAATATATAGGTCTCTAAGAGTCTTAAACATTTTGTGAAAAGAAACGTCATATGACGTCACGTGACGTCATTATATGATATGTATTTATAATATTAACAAGAGTATTTCTATATGTTGAAATTGCCAAAGGGCAATGAAAATTTAATGACGTGAGGAAATTTTGATTTCACCCCCACTGCATATATGTAGCCATATCTCAATAAATATCGATTTTTGTAAATATATGTATGAATAAGACTTATAGCTGAATAATTGACGTTTCCAAAGATATTTAGTTTATTAAAATTGGTTTACGCAATACAAAGTTATAAGCAAAAAAATAAAAAAAACTAAATAAAATGAAGCTTATTTTGCTGATAATATGCTGTTTTCTTGAGGTTTAACAGTCAATATCTCAGAAACGACTGAAGATAGGTTTATACAGTATGCGTATAAAATGTAGCATGTTTTAAGAGCTTTCTAACGGTACCAAGTTTATTGAAATTGGACTTCATATAAGAAAGTTACATGGAAAATAAGATATTTCATAATCATGCATCATAAAAATATGGAAAAGGTCACGCGCAGGGGTCACCAAGCTTAAATACTTGCGCAACGACTTAAAAAAAAAAAAAAAAAAAAAAAAAAAAAAATATATCAAATTGCAATTGTGGGTATTTTTTTTTTTTTTTTTTTTTTTTTGAATGTTGATGTTTCCAAAATAAGCATTGAAGTTAATACATGTACAGCGGCACAAGACAAAAATCCGTATTTGCAACACTATGTAGCTAGCGAGCAGTTTGCAAGCCTTGAAAAATTCACACGCAGCCCCACATTTTAGACCATCTAAAAACTGCATTGTTATGCTAACGATATTCATATTGCATCAGTTTGTAGGCTGGGATGTTACCTTTAAAATTTATGGCAAAACTACGGAAGCCCAAACACGCCAAAATCGCTAAATACGTTTAACTACGTTACAGGTGTCGAAAGGATATAGCACTATACAAATATTCAATACTTCTTCCTACTGAGGCTAAAATTAAACAAGGTTACAACTGAGCTGGAGTGATGAAATTCTATGTGTGATGAAAGTTAGAAACTTACATTTGAACACTGTTTCATTTTTCTTTCATGTCATATGACATAGTATAAATTTTGTATGTAAACTACATGTGCAAGATATAGGCGGACTTTTAATAAAATTCACAGAATGTGTTCTATTTGTGCTATTTTATATAGAAATAGAGGAGATAGAAAGTTGCAATTTGGACAGATTATCTATTATGTCATCTTCTATATATACTATATAAAGCAGATGTTGCAGAAAGTCCTATCATTCGTTTAAACGAATGACATCTAGTTATTATTATTATTCTTTTTTCTTCCTAACTAAACGCTTATTTTTCTATGTTGCAATACTCCTAGGACGATGAAATTTTTATGACTTATTAGCCACGTCAGGAAATTTTGATTTCTATGATTTTCATATGCCTATGACGTCATATGACGTCAGATTTGAAATATGCTACAAAAGTTTGTACGCGGTCTACAGCCATTGTTTGTGAACCGATTTTCATCAAATTTTCACAGATTGTGTATATTAAGTTCTAGTTGTGCATCCCGGTGTCCGTTTTTCAAAATTCGAAAAGTCCAAGGTTCTATGCGAATCCAAGATCGAACCAAGGCGTAAATTTTTAAATGTTATAAAATAGTCCTATTTAAGATAGAAAGTTGATATTTAGTCAGTATATAGGTCTCTAGAAGTTTTAAACATTTTGTGAAAATATTTCTCATATGACGTCACGTGACGTCATTATATGATAATGTATTTCTAATATTAACAAGAATATTTCTATATGTTGAAATTGTCGAAAGGCAATGAAAATTTAAAGACACATGCTTCAAACGGCTGAAATTTTGATTTCTATGATATTCATATGCCTATGACGTCATATGACGTCACACTGGAAATATGCAACAAAAGTTTGTACGCTGTCTACAGCCACTGTTTATGAACCGATTTTCATCAAATTTTCACAGAATGTGTATATTAAGTTCTAGTTGTGCATCCTGGTGTCCGTTTTTTTCAAAATTCGAAAAGTCCAAGGTGCTATAGCGATTCCAAGATTCGAACCAAGGTCGTAAATTTTCAAATTCTTATAAAATCGGTCCTATTTGAGATGAAAAGATGATATTGGGTCAGTATATAGGTCTCTGGGAGTTTTAAACATTTTGTGAAAATAAATGTCTTATGACGTCACGTGACGTCATTATACGATAATGAATTTCTAATACTAACAAGATTATTTCTATATCTTGAAATTTTCGAAGGGCAATGAAAAATTAATGCCGCATGCTTCAGATGCTGAAATTTCGATTTCAGTGATTTTCAGAAGCCTATGACGTCATATGACGTCACATTTGAAATTGACTACGAAAGTTTGTACACGGTCCAGAGCCATTATTAATGGGCCGATTTTCATCAAATTTTCACAGAATGTGTATATTACGTTCTTATTGTGTATACCGGTGTCCGGTTTTTCAAAATTCGAAAAGTCCAAGCATCTATGGCGGATCCAAGATTCGAACCAAGGACGTCAATTTTTAAATGCTTATAAAAAACTGTCCTATTTGAGATAGAAAGTTGAAATTTTGTCAGTTAGTAGGTCTCTGGGTGTCTTAACAATTATGTGAAAATAAATATCATATGACGTCACGTGACGTCATTTTTTATTATTATTATTCTTTCCTTCTTCCTAACTAAACGCTTATTTTAATATGTTGCAATAGTCCTAGGACGATGAAATTTTTATGGGTTATTAGTCACGTGAGGAAATTTTGATTTCAGTGATTGTCAGCACCCTATGACGTCACATGACGTCACAGCTAAAAATAGTGAAAAATGGTGTTAGCGCTCTACAGCCGTCATTTATGGTCGGATTTTCTTCAAATTTTCACAGATGGTACATCTTGAAACTAAGGTGTGCATATCCTGTCAGCTAACCGAAATTCCGATAGACAAATTCAAAAATTCGAACATAGGACCGAAAATTTCATTTTAGGATTAAAGAACTTCAGGATGAGATAGAAAATTGAAACTTACACAGTTTGCAGTTCTGCAGAATTTCTCAATATATTTTGAGTCGTGACGTCAAATGTCGTCATGTGACGTCATAAGCATACTTCTTAATTTTCATTTTAGGGCAATGATTTCGACATGATGCCAGTTGTTCAGAATAATGAAAATTTTAGAGTTATGACAGTAAAGTATGCGCTATTGAACAAAAGCATCTTCAGCACCCTATGACGTCATGTGACGTCAGAGCTAAAAATATTTAAAAATGGTGTTCGCGCTCTACAGCGGCCATTTATGGTCGGATTTTCTTCTAATTTTCACAGATGGTACACCTTGAAACTAAGGTGTACATATCCTGCCAGCTTACCGAAATTCCGAAAAACCGAAGTTCTGTGGCTGAAGTAATATTCGAACATAGGACCAAAAATTTAATTTTAGGATTGAAGAGCTTCAGGATGAGATAGAAAGTTGAAACTTACACAGTTTGCAGTTCTGCAGCATTTCTACAAATATTTTGAATCGTGACGTCAGAGGACGTCATAAGCATACCACTTATTTTTAATTTGGGGCAATGATTTCGACATGATGCCAGTTGTTCAGAATAATGAAAATTTCAGAGTTATTGCAGTAAAGTATACGCTTTTGAGCAACAGCATTTTCAGCACCCTATGACGTCACGTGACGTCAGAGCTAAAAATAGTGAAAAATGGTTTTCGCGCTCTACAGCCGCCATTTATGATCAGATTTTTTTTCAAATTTTTACAGATTGTACATCTTGAAACTAAGGTGTGAATATTTTGTCAGCTAACCTTAATTCCGAAAACCGAAGTATTGTGGCTGAAGTAAGATTCGAACATAGGACCCAAAATTTCATTTAGGGTTAAAGAACTTCGGGATGAGATAGAAAGTTGAAACTTACACAGTTTGAAGTTCTGCATAATTTCTACATATATTTCGAGTCGTGACGTCATATGACGTCATAAGCATACTACTACTACTGCTACTTATTTTTTTTCTTCGTAACGAAACGCTTATTTTTCGCGGAATACAATGTCAATTGTTCAGCATGAACATGAAATACTACCACAGGTGAGTCATTACATGAAACTTCTATCTCCTGCTTTTTGCATTAACACAGGTTGCAGAAAGTCCTATCATTCGTTTAGACGAATGACATCTAGTTATTATTATTATTATTATTCTTTTCTTCTTCCTAACTAAACGCTTATTTTGATATGTTGCAATGGACCTAGGACGATGAATTTTTATGGCTTATTAGTCACGTGAGGAAATTTTGATTTCAATGATTTTCAGCACCCTATGACGTCACATGACGTCACAGCTAAAAATAGTGAAAAATGGTGTTCGCGCTCTACAGCCGTCATTTATGGTCGGATTTTCTTCAAATTTTCACAGATGGTACATCTTGAATCAAAGGTGTGCATATCCTGTCAGCTAACCGAAATTCCGAAAGACCGAAGTTCTGTGGCTGAAATAAGATTCGAACATAGGACCGAAAATTTCATTTTAGGATTAAAGAGCTTCAGGATGAGATAGAAAGGTGAAACTTACACAGTTTCCAGTTCTGCAGAATTACTACAAATATTTTCAGTCAGAACGTCATATGACGTCATGTGACGTCATAAGCATACTTCTTAATTTTCATTTTAGGGCAATGATTTCGACATGATGCCAGTTGTTCAGATAATGAAAATTCAGAGTTATGAAAGTAAAGTATGCACTTTTGAAGAAAAGCATCTTCAGCACCCTATGACGTCACATGACGTCACAGCTAAAAATAGTGAAAAATGGTGTTCGCGCTCTACAGCCGTCATTTATGGTCGGATTTTCTTCAAATTTTCACAGATGGTACATCTTGAATCAAAGGTGTGCATATCCTGTCAGCTAACCGAAATTCCGAAAGACCGAAGTTCTGTGGCTGAAATAAGATTCGAACATAGGACCGAAAATTTCATTTTAGGATTAAAGAGCTTCAGGATGAGATAGAAAGTTGAAACTTACACAGTTTGCAGTTCTGCAAAATTTCTACAAATTTTTCGAGTCGGAACGTCATATGACGTCATGTGACGTCATAAGCATACTTCTTAATTTTCATATTAGGGCAATGATTTCGACATGATGCCAGTTGTTCAGAATAATGAAAATTTCAGAGTTATGAAACTAACGTATGCCCTTTTGAAAAAAAGCATCTTCAGCACCCTATGAC
>CM037784.1:59749029-59794029 GCA_021229015.1 Solen grandis | reverse complement strand
TCAATTTGACAGTTTTATTTCTTTGATCCTTTCAATTTATTTTGTTTTAGAGAATGTAAAACATTATAAAGGCTAATTAGAATATTTGCCATTGAGTTCTTCAGTTCTGCATTCTGCACCTTGAGTATTTTGTGTGGTAGTTAAATAAATTATGAAGTAATGATTATAAAAAAAATGTTGATGATTCTTTAATACAGAATATAGATGTGTAGAACATATTAGTGTGTCAACGTTAATTTATTTTATATTTTTAATTTTACAGTCATTGAAAAACATTTTCATAAAACAAGATGGCCATATATGTGGTTATTTTGCATTGTGCAAGGAATCTGTAACATAAAAATAATACATGCATAAAAACTAGCATCTCATAATGGGAGTACACCATGATGGTCTCAATATATTTCGTGATTTTGAGTTTGAGTTTATTATGGGATGCTTTAACCCTTTCCCTCATAGAGGACACCATGAAAAGACCTATGCGAACAGCATAAAAGCAGATCAGCCTGCGAGTAACTCGCAGGCTGATCAGGTTTTATGCTGTTCGCTGCTAACCAGTGGTCTGGAAATGAGGATTTTGTAATTAAATTTGGTAAGGTTTAACTGTGGTTTTCTGCAGATCAGGCTTTATGTGATACCTATTGAGGGCGTCAAAATGAGTCTATATGAGGGAAAGGGTTAAGGGGCACTTTAATTATCATGAATAATTTTTTGAGATTTCTTTTTTCTTTTGCTTGACGCTTTAATTTTCATGCTGTTCAAAAAAGTTTTGAAGTTTTTTTTTGCTTACCCATCTGGTCTGATGCTGTTCAGGAGTCAGAAATCATGGCTTCATGGTGGTACTTTTGTGATAAACTTCAAGTTTTGCTAGTGCATGGCAGTTAAAATTGAAATGAAACAGAAGATCTAACTTCAGATATTTTGCAGGCCATAATGCCATTAAGATTTCAGAACAAGAGTGATTGATTCTACTTTGCTGAGTATTATCAAGAATTGAATTCAGAGTAACCAATTTATGTTTGTGGGCGCAAACATTTGTTGTTTTTTTTACTGATAGCTGATGTTTTTGACGCTTAAAAAATTTGCTCAGTTCAATTTGGTGTTTGGTGGTAAAAAATATCTACAATAAAATCTACAATAAATAGGTTTTGTAAAATTTCTCAACAAGTTTGTGAGAAATACTCTAGTGCAAGAGCTCTCTGATCTAGGTCTAATCCATTTGCTGAGGCATCAAAGCATGTTTATACAAGGTATTTAAAAAAGGTTAAGATATCAAATAGAAGTAAATATAGATGATATATGATGCAATTGATGCACTTCCATTCGCCTAGTCTGGCTTTTATTCCAGACACTAATTCAAACTGATATCATTCCAGCATAATACTGTCTTGTTCAAAGAGAAATTGAAACACCTAGGAATTGTAGGCAGGTAGTGCATAATAAGGCAAACTGAATTGTTTTTAGGTTTATGGTTTTGGAATGAAATGATTCATTAATGCAATGATCTCTCTAGAAAACTATGTGTTCGTGTTTATCAGGAATGATTGAATTTTGACTCAAGTTATTAATCCATACTTTGCTAAATTCCTAAATTGGAATTGTCCTTTTTTTCACTTTGGACTGTGCCATTTGTTGTTTATGGGGGTGGTTGTTGAAAATTTATTGACTGAATAGCGAACAGTACAGACCATGATCATGCAGACTGCATGGATATGCAGGCTGATCTTGGTCTGCATTGGTCTGAAGTGCCTACAGCATTGTAAAGGTTGAGTGGGTTATCCAGACTTAAGGAATTTGAGGTTGACATGGTCTTCCTTAAGAAGCGACTGACGGCAGATTTGACTGCTTCAAATCCTTTCCTGGCCGGCTCAAATTTGCCAAATTGTTAAAAAAAAAGAAAAAAAAGAAAAAAAGAAAGGATAATTAAAGAAAATTAAAAAAAAAAAAAGCATAGGACCCAAGTTCCCCCTGCTTTTACAATTTAAAATAAGCCTTCTAACTTTGATTGTTAAGGAAAACCCTTGGATGGACTTGGGACATGTTTAAGGGGTTTGCAATGAAGGATTTTACAGTGTGGGATTTTGGTATATAAGGAATATAATTCACATAACTGACATAAAAGTTTTAAAATTTGTGTTCATATAGACGCCTTTTGACGCATTGCCGAACAGAGGAGTCAAGATCAGGCACCTTAAAGGAACTGTCTGATCCGGGTCTCCTCTGTTTGCTTATACAATATTGAAGCTTGGATTCTACACTGTATGCATGTTTCATAATACAGTCCATTCGCTTTGGAACAAAGAAGCACAGGACCATGCAATTTCTTTGCTCGCACTTCTTTCATTTCATTGCACCTTTTACTCATAAGCATGATCTGCTAACTACACATCATAATGACCAACACACGTGTGTCGCTATTGTAGGTGCAAAAACTGACGAAAACTTTGTTTAGCACATCATTAAACTATTAATTGGTCCTGGGGATGTTATATATGCTTCACTCCAGTACATCTTCTGTTTCATTAATTCTTTGTTCAGTTGCATCTTTTCTACATTGAATAAAGAACAAATTCTGCTAGAAACTGAGACTTACTTCGCATTACAATGTCATATAGTTTTATTGCATTTTGTTCCATCGCTTATAGTTTGTACTATTTAGATTTCAGTCAATTTAAATTTATCATGTCATTCTTTTTTCACGAATATTCAAAAGGTAGAGTTTTAAAAATGCATCTTTTACACTGTCCCACCCATCTTTACACTGTCCCACCTCTTTTACACTGTCCCACCCATCTTTTACACTGTCCCACCCATCTTTTGTAAAACTTTCTTGTGAAGTTAGACGTTGGATTTCTCAGTTCAAGATCAAAGTAGATAAGGTTAAAAAAGAAACCATCTGAAATGATATTTAACGTGATGAAAATGATAATATCTGATCCCCATTGTATATGATATGAATTATCATTCATGAATATTACTTGATATTTTCACCAAAATCATTGAATAAAAGAAAATCTTATGCTAAAATCGACATACCTCCTTTAAAACCTCCAATCATGGTTACCCCCCTTTCTTGAGTGAACTATACTCCACCAAACACCTTTAATTTTCCGCCTCTCTTGACATAATTTTCTGATACTTTTTTTTATTATATCTGCACTACATTAACCCATTATTCTTCTTGTTTGTGTAAGGGGAATTGTTTTCTTTGCCACTGTAACTTCCTCTGACATCCGTGACATAGCAATTATGATATTATTATGTATGCCAGAAGGGTGAAATGTTTTCATTATTTAGGTCAAAGTTGGCTACCAGAGACATGAGCCATTTTTATTGTTCTTATTGAAACAAATTGGCTTTTGACCCAATTTAGTGGAAGGAGGTGGACCTTTTGTACATGGTTTTTTGGTGATCTTCCGTGTACAGTGCTGCCAGCTTCACAATAGTGTTATATATATTGTCTAATGTTATATTTGTTGTATAATGTTATATTTATTGTGTAATTTTATATTTATTGTATAGTGTTATATTTTGTATAATGTTAAATTTAATGTAAGATGTTATATTTATTGTCTAAAATTATATTTATTGTCTGTTTTATTTATTTTTTAATTTTATATTTATTGTCTAAAATTATATTTATTGTCTAATGTTATATTTATTGTATAATGTTATATTTATGAAGTCTGTGTTATTTTAAACTGTATTATATTTCTGTGAAATTACTTCTGAGGTCAGTAAAGTTATAAAACACAAATTTGAGGTCCAATAATGATTTTGGATCATGCTATAGTGTGTTTTGCATTATAATGGAGCATGTTAAATGGATCTACAACTATATATCTACAATAATGACTTTAATGCTGACAATCTCAACTGATTTTAACCCTTTCCCTCATAGAGGAAACCATGAAAAGACCTATGCTAACAGCATAAAACCAGATCAGCCTGCGAGTAACTCGCAGGCTGATCAGGTTTTATGCTGTTCGCTGCTCCTCAGTGGTCTGGAAATGAGGACTTTATAATTAAATTTGGTAAGGTTTAACTGTGGTTTTCTGCAGATCAGGCTTTATGTGGTACCTAATGAGTGCGTCAAAATGAGTCTATATGAGGAAAAGGGTTAAAACTCAGCATCATATCATCTGGAGATGACCATAATGCAAAACTCAAAGCCAGATTGAAATAACATGAATTTATTTAAATATTGTGCAAGTTGTTACAAATTCATTCCACTTTTCCGATAAATTCAAACAGATGTTCAGCATGAAGACCCAGTTATCATATTTTGCTGTACCTAGGTCTGCTCCAAACCACATCATTAAATTATGGACCTTTCAAATATTGTATTTAAACTGACTGAAAGGCTATCCAGTGGCTGCAGTATGGTGATAAGACTGGTAGTCAGTGGGTGACTTTTTGCTTTGTTTGGTACAATTTTAAAGATTTTTTGGATATAGTTTTTCTTCTTGAAAACAATTTTTTTGAGACCATCAGTATGTTAGTTGTTTTTTTTTTCATGATATATATTTGTTGAAATATACTTACAATATGTAAATATAGAACAGCTGTATCTGATAAAGCTAAGGATACATTCTATGTTTTGATCACTCAGATCCTTTCAAGCAGCAATGTCTAATAAAGCCAGTTGCAAATACCTCAAGCTGTCTTGCATTTGTCAGATATTTCTTCTACGTGACTTTATTAATGTATCATTGATATTACTAATGTTATTTTAATTGTATCCTACCACCGCCCTTCACTTTGTAAAAGTGCAAGTTAGGCCTGAAATAAGCATGTTCTATCTCATCCATCCTTTCCCTTCTCCATTATTGCCTCCTATATAGTACATGGTACTCCAGTGAAATATTTTGTTAAGATCAAGGTCACTGCTTCTGAAAATAGAAAAACTAATTGATTAGAGATATATGGGAGTGTTTATTATAACTTCACTCCATTGAAACTTGGAACAGTTCCTTAGTGTCAAAAAATTAGCTTAAATTGATTTTCTAGTAGATAAGGTCAATGTCACTGTAACTTGAAATAGAAAACTAATTGTTAGTTTCATGATAGGTATGATGTGAACCGGGAAATATTGGTGATAGTCTCAGATTAAGCCTTTTTAGTCTTGGGTACATGGTTGATCAATAACCCAAAGATAGAAGTAGTCTCCCCATCCACCCCCACCAACTTAAATAAATAAATAAAGAAGAAGTAAAAATCACATACCTTTATTTTCAGAAAGTGGCTAGAGTTAATGAAACTTGCTGAAAGGAAAGATTAATTAGTGCTGACAAACACAATCAAAATTCTAAAATTCCTGTTCAGTGTTAATTGCAATGCATACTTTGTGTTAAACAGAATTCCTAAAAGTATAGACACATAAATCTCTATCAAGAAGTAATACAAAGATTAGAAATAGAAAGCTTTTTGCTGTCCTTGGGATCTCTATGGCTGAGTGGTGATAGTCACTGATGTACTACCACTAAGCCAAAAGCACTGCTTTGGGTTTGAGTCCTGTTTAGTCACACAGAATTTTTATGGAAGGAAGCCATTCAGGTCATTGTCAGAACCCACATTCATTCAATACACTTTGCTTCATGATTTAATTGTGTAGGTTATTTGATTAGCAAAACTTTGTACTCATAAATTATTTATCAGGTATTTCATTTCTGTGGAGGAGACAGCACGGATCATTTGGTCAATGAATTGGCGCATACATATATATAGTTTTCTAGATTTTGAAAGTCTGCTTTTGCTTTTGTGTTAAAAGAATTAAGCGTGCATGGTTTCATTGGTCAGCAAATAGCTGATTTAAGTTCATTCATGACAGTTTTGCCTGTTGAAAATGCCACGGTATATCCAGAAGTGATAGCGGAACATATACAGTAGGTTACAATAATGATACAAGGTTGGTTGTTCAAGATAAGTGCACCTTGCATACTTGATATCTTCCTCAGCCTGTGAATTGTTGGGTGTTTCAAATGACCAGTAAAAGAGTAGTCTGTATGAACAACTGAGTCTTATTTATCATTCAGGGACTTTGAAAATTAATTTTTGTCGATATTTTTGTTTTTAATTACCGGTTATCTCTCTTGAAAATTAACAATACAACTGTATAAAATATAATTTGGATATACTTGGTAAATTCTTTGTATGTTATTCAAGGCCCCATTTGATGAGTTTGTCTAGCTGATTTGATTTATATTGTTTGCAGTGGTCATTTTATAACTTTGTTGTCATTCTTGATGACTGCCGACTGCCTCAGGAGGTTACAAGTACAAAAGAAGTTGATAAAAATGGTACTTGTATTAACCCTTTCCCTCATAGAGGACACCATGAAAAGACCTATGCAACTCGCAGGCTGATCAGGTTTTATGCTGTTCGCTGCTCCTCAGTGGTCTGGAAATGAGGTTTAACTGTGGTTTTCTGCAGATCAGGCATTATGTGATACCTATTGAGGGCGTCAAAATGAGTCTATATGAGGGAAAGGGTTAACCTGACCCTGACCTTTATGCATGAATGGATTACAATACAGTTTCTCTGAAAATATAAATATATGATATATATAAGCTTACCATACAATCTTGGATGTTTTGGTTGCAGTCCCCTCTTACATATTGCAAGTATGTGGCAAGCCTGCAATATCATATTAGTTAGCAATTAATATACAATCAGTTAGCAATTAATATCAGGTAAGTTTGCAATTGATACCAGACCAGTTAGCAGTATATATCTGATCAGTTAGCAGTTGATATCATTTCAGTTAAATGTCTCATCAGTTATCTCAAAAAGCAGAATAATACCCAAGTCTTGGTTCATACAATATTGTAGCTCAGATTCTACACACGAGTCTGTATGATAAAGAAAATCCATTGTTTAATATATCATATAAAATAGAGTAAACTGAAAATTCATGTACAAATATAGGATTTGATGAATATTCATTTACCGAACATTAAATAGTAAATGTCCGCAGACATGTGCATAGTTTTGTATGAGCAAACAAAGGAGACCCTGATCCCTTCCAGGAGCTGTATGATCTGGGTCCTATAGGAGCTGTCTGTCTGTTCTGGGTCCTATAGGAGCTATCTGATCTGGGTCCAATAGGAGCTGTCTGATCTGGGTCCTGTAGGACCTGTCTGTTCTGGGTCCTATAGGAGCTGTCTGATCTGGGTCCTGTAGAAGCTGTCTGATCTGGGTCCTTTGGGGCTGTCTTGTCTGGGTCCTTTAGGAGCTGTCTGATCTGGGTCCTATAAGAGCTGTCTTGTCTGGGTCCTGTAGGAGCTGTCTGATCTGGGTCTCTATGTGTTTAAAATGAATATGAGGTAGAGGGTTAAAACACAAAATACAAACAAGTGGCCTGACAAACTATGGATGCAGGTCTGATAACAGTAGCTTAATTTCAGTATGACTGCTTACCTTTATTCCCACTGGATGAATTCCAAGACATGACAAAACCTTTCGTTATGCGTGATTCATTTAAGGATCCGGGTTAATGTCATTTCATGATTCTGCAGAAGTAGACTAAATCTGGCAAATGTCAGACGATCATTCTTTCAGGAAATATATCTAGAACAAAAAGTTTTTGTCATTATATGTTTTTAACCCTTTTCCTCATATAGACTCATTTTGATGCACTCAATAGGTACCACATAAAGCCTGATCTGCAGAAAGCCAAACTGAAACCTTACCAAATTTAATTGTAAAATCCTCATTACCAGACCACTGAGGAGCAGCGAACAGCATAAAACCTGATCAGCCTGCGAGTTACTCGCAGGCTGATCTGGTTTTATGCTGTTCGCATAGGTCTTTTCATGGTTTCCTCTATGAGGGAAAGAGTTAAATTGCATGATAGAAAAGGTTCAGAGGGTTCACAATGTGTGTTATATTAAATTTGATTTATGAAGAATGAATTAGTTTTTATTGATATAAGATGTTCTGCATCTTAAACAGGTCCAGCATAAATTAAACATAAATTAAACATTTATATCCCCTGCTGCTCAAAGTGAAATGATGGCTTGTGCTGCACAAAATCATCCAATACTGTAACCTGTCCCATTTTACTAAAAATTCATCATTTTAAGAAGCCTTTAAAAATAATCCTGAAATTCTGCTCAGATACTAACAGCTAACTGCAAAACTGTATCATCTCCTTTTACTTTTATAAACACGTAGAATAGTTTTATGGTCAACCCTCAGTAGTCAGTAGCACAGAAAGGCTGTCGTCTCTTACTTTCTGTCTTAATTTTCAAAGAGTTATGTTACCCATTTCGCATAGGAAGTTTGGCTTTATGAAACACTTCAATGTAGTGCACGCAACTTTTCTGCACATAACATGCATCTTCCATAGGGATTTGCCTTGAGTGTTCATTTTTGACTGTTTTGTAATTTGCTAATGAACCAAGTCAATCAGGGTATTAAAATCACTTTAAGTGATAACTGTGTTTTGAAATGAAATCTTGATAGTAATGAGATGTGACATACCGCTGTTGAAGTTTTCATTCTCTTATCTCATGGGATGATCCTGTTAAAATTTAGAGCCCTTTGATCTAGATGTTTTTAGTTCAGTCCTCAGGTATGACAAACTGATCCCAGTTGGTTAGAGTTTTTGCCCTATATCAGGGATGCCACAGAATACTGAAGTTGTTAAAAATTTTAACATCTTGGTGCTTGGAAGCTGGGTAGTTCTAGGACAGGTTGGCATAGTATCAGGATAATGTAACTTGGGAGTGGTATAATGCCATTGGTCTACAGCAAAATATCATATTAGCAGCACTTTATATGTTTCATGGCAACAATATCTCCAAATGACTTAAATGCTATTGATGGGACATAAACACAAATGAAACAATTAAAACACAGCACATCAACATTTATTCATTTTCTTCCTCATAAATTATATTTTATAACTGTTTACTGTTTCCAAACTTCCTGTGACAATAAACAAGATATTAAGGTCAAGGTCACATATTATTGGTCAAGGCCACAATGACATAAATATGCATATGAAACTAAGTACTTGAATTAATTTAGAAATTATCTGAAAATGTGTACTTGCAGATCCAAGTGATATTTGCAAGCACAGCACCCTGGAGAGTCAGCATTAATGAGATATTTTCTGTGCCATCTGTTTATACCATCTCAGATATATCTTTTTCAGTTGTTGTTGTTGATCCAAAAAATTAGTAAGTGTTTGAAGATATGAAATTGTCTGAGAAGCAGATCATTCCTCGGAAACAAAACTCCTTTTGATTAACATGTTTTGTACAATTCTCTTGGGGGGTATCTTTTTTAGGCAACGGTAGGAAGTTGGAAACAATCAGCATATTGTTTGTGTGTTGGGTTTCACATCCCCACAACAGTACTTCAGTCATTTGGAAAGAGATTCTGTCTATCTAAGACGGATATAGTGCCGCCACACTGCGGTATCTGCATTGCTTGATATCACACCTCAAGTGGCATTACATTGATATCATGCCAGCCAGTCCCTGACGGATATCATTGCTTGATACCACACCTCAAGTGGCATTATATTGATATCATGCCAGCCAGTCCCTGATGGATATCATTGCTTGATACCACACCTCAAGTGGCATTATATTGATATCATGCCAGCCAGTCCCTGACGGATATCATTGCTTGATACCACACCTCAAGTGGCATTATATTGATATCATGCCAGCCATTCCCTGAGGTTCTCTAGCAGGGAGCTTCCAGTACTATCTTTAGCACTTTAATTTTTAGCTCACCTGAGCACAAAGTGCTCAAGGTGAGCTTTTGTGATCGCCCTTCGTCCGTCGTCGTGCGTCGTCCGTCGTCAACAATTTGCTTTAAACGACATCTCCTCTGAAACCGCTGGACAGAATTCAATGAAACTTGGCAGGAATGTTCCTTGGGTAAGGCTCTACAAAAGTTGCTAAAATAAACTTGATCCATGAAGAACTCTGGTTTCCATGGCAACAAAAAGAAAAATAATTTGAAAACTTTAAAAATCATCTCCTTCAAAACTACTGGCCAGATTTCCAAATAATTTGGTACAGATGTTCCTTGGGTCAACCTCTACCAAAGTTGCTAAAATTATTCCGATCCGTAAAAAAACATGGCCGCCAGGGGCGGGGCTTATTTGCCTTATGTGTATATAGAGAAACCTTTAAACAACATCTCCTCTGAAACCACTGGACAGAATTTGATTAAACTTGGCAGGGATGATCCTTGGGTCAACCTTCACAAAAGTTGCTAAAATAAACTTGATCCATGTAGAACTCTGGTTGCCATGGCAACAAAAAGGAAAAAAAAATGAAAACTCTAAAAATCATCTTCTTCAAAACTACTGGCCAGATTTTAAAATAAATTGGTACAGATGTTCCTTTGGTCAACCTCTACCAAAGTTGCTAAAATTATTCCGATCCGTAAAAAAACATGGCCGCCAGGGGCGGGGCTTATTTGCCTTATATGTATATAGAGAAACCTTTAAACAACATCTCCTTTGAAACCACTGGACAGAATTTGATTAAACTTGGCAGGGATGATCCTTGGGTCAACCTTCACAAAAGTTGCTAAAATAAACTTGATCCATGTAGAACGCTGGTTGCCATGGCAACAAAAAGGAAAAAAAAATGAAAACTTTAAAAATCATCTTCTTCAAAACTACTGGCCAGATTTTAAAATAAATTGGTACAGATGTTCCTTGGGTCAACCTATTTATCTCAGGTGAGCGATTTAGGGCCATCATGGGCCTCTTGTTTATACAATTACCCCTACTGGGGATAGTATCAGCAAACTGTGGATGATGGATCTCTCCCATGCACTTTTGCAGGGATGAGGGTATGATATAGTGCTTTGCAGGAATGACTCTGTCCTGTTACTTTTTTTCCAATCCTGTTTCATTTCATTTTGTCTTACCCTCATGATAGTATTTTTGGTATGAATCACCTTCTCTTGTGTATCTGGTTTTGATAGGGCAACTGGAGTAAATGTCCCTAAGCAATATATGCCTGTGTGCATGACAACCATAAAAGTGTTTACACTAGCAAATTAAGTTTGCAATTAGGTTAAGTTTTAAATGTTGATGGTAATATACCCTCTCAAGCAAGTGTTTATGGGGGGAATACTGGATTCAGCATGTTGGTTGGTCAATAGGTCGGTTGTCCTGTCTGAAAGTTTGTGGCACAAACTACTCCAGTTTTAGAGATATTTCACTGAAATTTGGCATGTATGATCACCATGACGGTAGTTTTAAATGACATATTGTGGAGTGTGCTTATGTTATGTATTAATGTTGTTATGGCCCTTTGAAATTTTTCGACATATTATTATGGAGAAAATAATTGAGAAAGTTTGTGGCATGAAGTACTTCAGTTTTGTAGAGTGTTTGTCTTACGATTACCAAGTATTTGAGGTCAGGGAAATACTGTTAATTTTCTCCTTCTTTTATGACTAAAGAAATGTGAGACATGAGGAACATACCTGTTACTTACTTGTAGAATGTTATGTCATATTGGCAAATTTCCAGTTGAATGTTAAAAAGGTCTTCTCTTTATATACACTGATGACCCCTTATGGCATTCAGTGGACTAAATGAGTAAAATGTGTTCTTCATTTTGTCCCATATTTGTCAATCTTTCCAGATTTTATTTTAAGCCACATAGTTACATATTTTCTTTTTTTACTTTTAGGATCAAGGCCATGGGAGAAAAAATGATCACAACTCAGAGGGAAAAATACCACAGGTTAGTTCTTATATTCCAGTTGAGATCTGATACCTATTTTATCTGCTGCTGAAAAAGTGGATGAGCAACACAATTGCCAAGTTTCAAAGTTGTTTGTTTATTTTTTTATTTTTTCAATTATCAAATACTTTTCAGCATCACATGTTTCATCTTTGGAACTAAAGCAGATAGCAGCACTGTCAGTCACCTGGATCTGAACGTGAAGAAGTGCAAACAGATTCAAAATGTCGTTCTCAGAAATTATCATAGCATGAATATTTAACCAGGGAGAGAAGGCCTGACAATTCTTGGTCTGACGTAAGCAGACCTTTCAAATGTTTATAGAAATATTAAAATTATGTAATCCGATTTTCCAGTAGCTACTCTAGAATATCATTTGATCAATTTGTTGACATGGTTTACTCAAAAGAGCACATGGTTTTGTTTTTAGCTCACCTGAGCACAACGTGCTCAAGGGTGAGCTTTTGTGATGGCCCTTCGTCCGGCGTTTGTCGTGCGTCGTCAAGAATTTGGCTTGTTAACACTCTAGAGGCCATATTTTTAGGCCAATCTTCATGAAACTTGGTCAGAATGTTTGTCTCCATAAAATCTTGGACAAGTTCGAAATTGGGTCATGAGGGGTCAAAAAGTAGGTCACGAGGTCAAGTCTTAGAAAAACCTCGTTAACACTCTAGAGGCCACATTTTTGGCCAAATCTTCATGAAACTAGGTCAGAATGTCTGTTTCCATAAAATCTTGGACAAGTTTGAAATTGGGTCATGTGGGGTCAAAAAGTATGGTCACGAGGTCAAATCTTAGAAAAACCTTGTTAACACTCTAGAGGTCACATTTTTGGCCATATCTTCATGAAACTTGGTCAGAATGTCTGTTTCCATAAAATCTTGGACAAGTTCAAAAGTGGGTCATGTGGGGTCAAAAAGTAGGTCAATATGAAAAATCCAACATATGTTGCTCATTTATAATCCGGTGAGCGATTCAGGGCCATCATGGCCCGCTTGTTGATACTTTTTCCTAGCAGTTCACTAATTCATGAAGGAAAAATTATCTCCCTACAATGCGTAGTTGGGGCTGAAACATTAATTGGCAAAACTGGAATTGTCTGTGATTGATTATCTGTTATCCATGATTTTGTGTGTTACCATAGCAACTTCCAGTTCCTGTGGATGGACGACCCAGATACGGCCAACAACATCATGTTGACTTTTATATCGATGCCCTATGTCCTGGTTCTTGACCCCACGTTACACTTATTCTACGTACCAGAGATGGACATTAATCAACTGGATGCTAAGTCATTCGGTCAGTTCTTAGAAGGCGTAAAAACTGGGAAATTAGACGTATGTATTCTGGCTTTTGATTTTTTTTCCCTTTACCTCATACAGACTTATTTTTAATGCTTTGGCAAAGAGAGATGAACTAGATAAGACAGCTCCTTCTAGGAGTATTCAAATCAGGGTCTGCGTTTTGCACATACAACAGTGTAGATCAGATTTTGCTGTCTGCATGGCAAAGAAATATCCTTTTGTTTCACTTTAATTTTCATCAAGTAATAAATTTATGCATGAATATTAATGAGGTAAAGGCTTACTATGTTGTATATCAAGAATAGCATACTACAGTATGACATTATGTCTTTCTTTTATGGATTATGGATTGTCTGAAAAGTTATGAAAAAGAGATTTAACTGGATCTGTATTACACTTTTGATTTCCTTAATTTAATTAAGTCTTTACTATACTTGGTTAATTTTTGTCATTTGTTAATTTCCATATTTTTAATTGACAATGGTTTTCTCTTATTATTTGTATGATAATTTTTGTATCACCTGCTGTAAGCAGAGGTGACACGTAGGAATCACTTTTCCATAGTCTGTCTGTCTGTCCATCAAGCTTGTCCGTCACACTTTTTCCATCACGTTTCAGTAAGTGACACATGCGTTCCAAAGAACTCTCTTGTTATTCAGATATATGAGTATCAGATTTCAAATACTAGGTACATAACAATCAGGTGTATTGACCATCAGTTGAACCCTTTACTTTATACAGACTCATTTTGACACATTTGCATAAAAAAGCAGAACCAGATCAGACGGCTCCTAAAAGGATCTTTAACCCTTTCCCTCATAGAGGACACCATGAAAAGACCTATGTGAACAGCATAAACCAGATCAGCCTGCGAGTAACTCACAGGCTGATCAGGTTTTATGCTGTTCGCTGCTCCTCAGTGGTCTGGAAATGAGCATTTTGTAATTAAATTTGGTAAGGTTTAACTGTGGTTTTCTGCAGATCAGGCTTTATGTGGTACCCATTGAGTGCGTCAAAATGAGTCTATATGAGGGAAAGGGTTAAAAGCCTTTGTGGAACTGTAACTCAGATATACAGTCTGCAAGGCAAAGAAAAATCCATTGTTCCATTGTTTCATGTACTATTTAAAATTCATTCAATTAATATTTATTACGTTAGAAATTTGTACATGAATATTCATGAGGTAAAAGGGTTAAGTATGCAAGGTTCACCAGTCCCATTAACTGAGTGGTTAGTGTGTCTGCCATCTAACCGATAGGTCGTAGGTTCTGTCCCCAACTGAGACATATATGTACTAAGCCACTAGAAATGGTGCATCCTTAAGTACATCTTTGCTGTGCTTGCAGCTCAAAACATAATGGCAGTTTTGAATTTGCAATAAAATGGAATCGCAGATGGTAACAAATGCCAAAATAAAACAAAATGTTTTACAGTACATTATATCCATTTCAGGCCATGGGAGGGACAGGTTTCTTCCAGAGGATCAAACGTCTGTTTTATGACATTCTTGTGACAGTTATAGTAAGTATTTTTTCCTCTTTCTTCCAGTGTAAAAAGAAAAGGCAAAAACGAGGGACAGACCAATAGAGTGTAATTAATCTAATTAATTTATCCCCCCCCAACTCCCTACACACATACACCTTTTTCGTCCTTTGGGTAGAAATAGAGGATTTGTTGGGAGTAAGAAATAAGGGTGAGGGGTTAATAGTCTTCTTGATTATGCTGGAATTTTGAATTTCCGATCATTGAAAAGGTCATTTTTCAGACTGGAGGTCATCTGGCCCCATACTAATTTTCAGGATTTTCAATTTTATTTCTGGATATATCAAATAGTTTCAATGCTGTCCAGTACAACGCAGAATCTGTCTGGATACTAAATAAATGGAATGTTCTTCAGGGTAGGAGTCTGGACAAATCATTAGTCTGGTACAGTGATCATCCAGTGATTGCTGTTGTCATATCCCCAGCTGCACAACAGAATCCAGCCTCTAAAACAGTACACAGCCTCATTAGATTCATTAAAACCTGTTTAAGACAAAACTATGCAAGATGATGCTAACAGTGATGAATTTGAACAGCTGATAAGTTTTTATTTCCCCTATCCCTAGACTGTGCTTTTTTTTTTTTTTTTCACTGACTAAAATAAAACCACAAATTCAGGAATGTTTCAGTAAACACTTTGTGTTTTCTTACATAAGGAATTTTAAAGCAACTTGTTCACATAAAGTCTTTGACTAAGAATTTGATTTAAAACCATCTGTGTGTATCATCTTAATGAATGCCCATCTACGGAGGCATGGTCACCTAATGCAACATTCAGTGATTGTAAAATAAATGGGTGATTTTTCCACAGTGAAAGAGCTGCCTTAAAAGTTCATGCCATCTGAAATACCAGCATCAGCATTACGAAAGTGGACCTACATCTTAGAGTTGCAGATTTGTAGAACTGATTGCCATTGCATAGATGATGTGGAGTCAGCTATATTATTTATACCCCTTATCAATTTTGGCAAGGGATAAAATCATAATGAGACAAAAAATATCTTTTCAAAACGATATGCAGCCTTGGTGGGGATTAAAGTAGTGGAGAATGTAGAACGTTTATATGAATCATTATTTGTGAAGCATTTCATTCTAGGAAGTCAGAATAATCATAGATAAAAGATATGTATTAAAGTGTCCTTCCAGCGCAATCGATGGAGTAGATGTCATCGTAGTGAACAGACTAAGATATACTGCAAGTATTTATCCCTTTCCCTCATAGAGGAAACCATGAAAAGACCTATGCGAACAACATAAAACCAGATCAACCTGCGAGTAACTCACAGGCTGATCAGGTTTTATGTGTTTGCTCTAATTAAATTTGGTAAGGTTTAACTGTGGTTTTCTGCAGATCAGGCTTTATGTGGTACATATGAGTGCGTCAAAATGAGTCTATATGAGGGAAAGGGTTATACTGTTTGACCCAAAACAAGTCTCAATGTGCATCAAAATGAAGTGTTTTGATAAAACTAAAATATACTTAGCGAAGAGACTGTAATTCAATCAGTATACTTTATTAACATTTCTTGGTTTCAGCTAGTTGTTATTTCAGCAAACAAAGCTGTGTAACTTTGTTTTCATAAAAATACTCATTTGGCAATGTCATATGTCATCATCCCAAAGTGAGGTAAAACAGCTACCTTGAAAAAAGGGGTTAAATTATAATTGGATTAAAACCTCGAAGATTTTTCTGAATAGTGCAGTGTTATGTTTTCTTGGACTTATTTTATTTCTAAATGAACTAACAAATATTTTTTTATGAAACTGTTAATCAGAAATAGTAAATATTTGATGTTTTTTTTTTCTTTTTGCAACCTTGTTTAGCTTCCATTTTCAATCTATGATCTGAAATGGCTTTCAGTGCCTGTCTACACCTATAATTGCCTCTCATCTTTGATCTTTAAACTGAAATAATTCCTATCAAAATTTCCTGATTCCTGTCTCTTGTCTACAACCTAAAATTACCATCAGTTTATGTCTACAACTTAAAATGGCTTCCCAGTTTGTCTATGACCTACAATGGGTTTAAATTTTTGACTTCCATCGTTGTTTCTATGACCAAAATTTGCTTCCTTTTCTGTCCATGACTGAAACTAGCTACCTGTTGAAAATGAGTGTTAAGTTGAAGATAACAAGAGCTTATATTTAAGTAAAAGGAATTTTTTTTATTTTGTGACTGAATAAAGCATGCAAGAGTAATCGAATAGAATGATAATTTATCCCACAGCCATCTTTGACTTGACTATTTAAAGTTACTGTCGCTTCGACAGTATTTCAGTCATATATTGATGTCCAGCTAATTAAAGGTGGAGGAAGACCCCTAATGCATGCAGTGGAGGCATCCAGTTAGAACTACCGACCTACCGCAAGCCAGCTGGAAGGCTTCCTCACATGAAAATCCGAATGACCCTTCTGGGATTCAAACCCACGCGGTGAGGGGCTGAGTATACAGCCATCTTTATACAATGTGAAATACACTACCACTTGATTATAGTGTATTTTATAAATCTTTAAGATGTTGAGTAGAGAAACTGGCTGAAGTTTTCAACTGGTTAAAGTGTTGTTCATCTTTGGACTGTGAGCCAGGTTGATTGTTTTAGCCTTTTCCTGTGATATGTCTTGTTTGGTAGTCTGCCTACAATGAATCAGGACTAGATGACCCAGTTTCTGGTTAATGTGACTAGGTGTAGTACCATTCTACTTGTCTCAAGTGGGATTCCACATTGTGGCTGCAGGCGTAAACAAAACTGCAAATAAATGAACCACTATTTTGGGGATGTAGATTGACACGTTTACATCAGTACTTCAATACATTCTCTTATTTAGCTGCAGGGTTGGTTGGAAACAATAAATGTCAAAATTGAGGAAGTACAATTTGTTAAAAAGTTGTTAAACAACACTAAAGAATAATGATTGAAAAACTGTTTGTTTTTAGCTCACATGAGCACAACGTGCTCAAGGTGAGCTTTTCTGATCGCCTTTTGTCCGGCGTCCGTCGTCCGTCGTCCGTGCGTCCGTGCGTCCGTCCGTCCGTGCGTCCGGCGTCAACAATTGCTTCAAACAACATCTCCTCCTAAACAGCTTGGCCAATTTGAAAAATATTTTGCAGGAATGTTCCTTGGATGAAGCTCTACTAAAGTTGTATAAATGGTTCTGGTCCATCGCATAATTAGGTCACAGGAGCTAAAAATAGATTTTAAAAATGAAAATTTAAAAAATCTTCTTCTCTGAAACCACAAGGCCTAGCCTTTTGATTTTTGGTATGTAGCATGATCTTATGACTGTCTACCAGGATTGTACAAATTATGACCCTGGGGTCAAAATTGGCCCCGCCCCAGGGGTCACTTGATTTCACATAGGCTAATATAGGAAAAACTTGAAAAAATCTTCTTCTCCGAAACCACAAGGCCTAGCCTTTTTATTTGGTATGTAGCATCATCTTATGGGCCACTACTAAGATTGTACAAATCATAGTCCTATGGTGATAAATGACCCCGCACCAGGGGTCACTTGTTTTACATAGAGTTATATAGGAAAATCTTAAAAAATCTTCTTCCATGAATCATAAGGCCTAGAGCTTAGATATTTGGTATGAAGCATCATCTTATGGGCCACTACCAAGATTGTACAAATCATAGCCCTATGGTGATAAATGACCCTGCACCAGGGGTCACTTGTTTTACATAGAGTTATATAGGAAAATCTTAAAAAATCTTCTTCTATGAATGCATAAGGCCTAGAGCTTAGATATTTGGTATGAAGCATCATCTTATGGGCCACTACCAAGATTGTACAAATCATAGCCCTATGGTGATAAATGACCCCTGCACCAGGGGTCACTTGTTTTACATAGAGTTATATAGGAAAATCTTAAAAAATCTTCTTCCATGAATGCATAAGGCCTAGAGCTTAGATATTTGGTATGTAGCATCATCTTATGGGCCACTACCAAGATTGTACAAATCATAGCCCTATGGTGATAAATGACCCCACACCAGGGGTCACTTGTTTTACATAGAGTTAAATAGGAAAATCTTAAAAAATCTTCTTCTATGAATCAATAAGGCCTAGAGCTAAGATTTTTGGTATGTAGTAGCATCTAATGGTTCATTACAAAGATTTTCAAAGTCTTGGCCCTACGGTGATAAATGACCCTGCGCCCAAGTCTTCTCTGAAACCATATGGCCCATTGCTTAGATATTTGGTGTGTAGTATTGTCAGGGGTAAAATGTTTTAGATTAAGTTATATCAGAATCCTTGTCTGTTTAAAAACCTTGACATCAGTTGAAGCAATGGTACTCAGGTGAGCGATTCAGGGCCATCATGGCCCTCTTGTTTTGTGTGTTTTTATCTTATAAATGTAATGCTCTCCCTGCAGGGTGTTTGGGAGACATCAGTGTGGCTGTTCCTGATAATGTTTGGCCTCCCCACAGCTGTTATTTCTATCGTCTGCTATAGCCTGTGCTGTATGGAAACAATTGATGATGAAATGAATACAGACGACGAAGACTCTGAAGAAGAATATACTCAAGCTCTCAGAGGTGATGATTTACAGATAGAGCCATTTTTTTTTCCAGTAAATCATTTCAACTTTTGTTTTAAAGACCCTCTGCTAAAAATATCTTTTTTCAGAAAAATAAGATAAAAGAGAAAATTCACAATATTTTGTATTCTCTCCCTGCTTACATTAAAGCTGCCCTAAAGAAACAAAGTTAAATTTCTCTGCAAACAGAGCAGACCCAGATCAGACAGCTCATGAAAGGATCTTAAAAAGCCTTTGTGGAACAGTATTGAAATATGCACACAAATTTGATGTAAGAAGGTCAGTCCTCAGGGAAAATCCCATCTCCCTCTGAAGTGCTTAAGAGTTATTGCCCGTTTTAAATATGTTCAATACAAGACATTTTTAGCATTCCTTGCTAACTAAATATGCATTTGCCTAGAGTTATCCCCCTTGATTATTTTGTTTAATTGTTGAGTCATAGCAGTGTAGGGTATTCATTAAAAGCTCTAGCTACACAAAAGTGGGGGCTATATTGCAATTGAATAAGTTAGTTGTGACGCGTCAGGCCCCACTCTCACATTACATAAAGACAAGGTGGGATACAAGGGGTATTAATCACCTTTATTGCTAGCACTAGTTTTAATTGATATATAGATAAGGCTTAAAATAAAATAAAGTTTGTTTGCCCTATACCGACCAACTTGAAAAAATCCCGCTGACTCAAAAAATATTATTGCAAAATCTGGGAGAATTTTTTTTATCTTCTATATGCGATTTTAGAGCCGCTTTCCGCTCTTTTCTTCTTTTCGGTCATTATTTTTCTTGTCTTGGAGTCAAGTGCCTCCAAATTGTTCAATTTAGCACTTTCTCATATCGCATGATTTTTTATTTTGTGAATTATGTAGGTTGTCAGTCTGGTTATAATTTTGCTCACTCGGATATACACTTAGAAAAATCGATAAGCAGTCTACCACACGACCTTCATCTGTGTATTTCACGGTTATGGCAGTTTGGACACCTGCCACTTCAGAGCAAGTTTTCAGCAAATTACACTGATTGTATGGGTGAATGATATATAATGCCTATTTATGATAAAATGCCAGATATGATAATTGTTTAATTGCCAGTAGAATCAAAAGACAATTGTTAGTTAAGTTGTGATGGTTCTGATTTATGATAGTAACTCCATTTTAAGGAAGCATGGAAAATTGGTTACACATGGCTGAGATACGATTTGTAACAACTGCATTAAGGCTTAGTTACTATTTATTTTATTTCTGCCATGATTCTTTAAGAAAGAAAATGTGATTATGCATGCAACAAATGTATGTAAGCATAAACAATGTTATCATATGACTTTCATATATGAGGGTTGATCCAGAATTACGTAGACTTTTGCTGTAACTGAAAAACTATAGAAACGAAAACTACAAAACTGTGGTTACATAAATATCAATATTTATTACATAGGTGTAGCCAATTTCATGGCAGTTCCATGGTAAATGATGAATTTAAATGGTCTTTAAGAAGGTATAGGTAGCAATCGTGGGGCAGCTAACAAGTGACATACGACTTCATGTGTGATATGGAAGACTGTCATCGTAAGTGTACATGTTCAACGTTTCTCAAAAAAATCTCCACCACAGTCAATGCACTTCCACTGAAGATCAAAACTGGCAACAACAGTCTGTGCCACTTGCAAAAGTTCGTAAAAATCCTTGTACCATTTCAACCAACGTCAAGTTAGATGATGGCTTCCTACCTCTAACTGCATCATCGTTTACGTCTTCACGGCCATCTCTAAATGTTTATGCCATTTGAAAACAAGTGCATGCGATACCTGTGGCTTCAAGTTTGCTTCTGACAATATTTCTTGGTCTTGGTCGGTGTTTTTCCAAACAGTAAACAGAATTGTATAATGGTGCAGCATTTTATGAAATCTTCCAATGTCATTTTTAATGCAAATGATGAAGTGGTACCTGTTACTCAAAAATCCATATCATGGTGGATAAGCAGGAAATGACGCTGAAATTGATGTTTCTGCACATGCTAATGTCTTCCCACCTATTTTTGTGTAAAAACAATGAAGCAATTAACACTGAACTAAAATATTTAATGTCTAAATCTGGGCTGCCCTGCGATTGCATTTATGGGTTGCTACAGCAAGGTATAACATTTGTTCCTATACAATTTTTATAAAATCGTTTTGTTGTCCTTTTCATAGTAAACAAAACACTTCAGTGAAAATTTAAACCCTATCTAACATAAAATAACATTTCTGGAGCAAAAGGCTATGTAATTCTAGATCACCCCTCATAGTTAACATTAAAAAGTTTTATTAACTAACATAACAATTTAAATACTTGATAGTATGACAAGAAAAATTAAAAAAGTAAAACAACAATAAAAGAGAAAATAACTCAAACTTATGATTTATGTGATCAAAGAATGTAGTTATTAATTATGAGCATAGAAACATCTTTATTAACCCTTTCCCTCATAGAGGAAACCATGAAAAGACCTATGCGAACAGCATAAAACCAGATCAGCCTGCGAGTAACTCGCAGGCTGATGAGGTTTTATGCTGTTCGCTGCTGCTCAGTGGTCTGGAAATGAGGATTTTGTCATTAAATTTGGTAAGGTTTAACTGTGGTTTTCTGCAGATCAGGCTTTATGTGATATCTATTGAGGGCGTCAAAATGAGTCTATATGAGGGAAAGGGTTAATGTTATATATGTACATGCATGTGTCCTTAAGTTTCTTAACTAAATTTCTTGCATTAAAAATGTTCGTAATTTGATTATAATTATTGGCTCATAATGTGGCTCATGAAAAGAAAAAATGGCTCCAATTTTTTCAAATTTGGCGCATACATTGGCTCGGACAAATAATTGAGGAAGCCCTGCTGGTAAAACATCTAATCATAACTGTGGAAATGCTAGGTAAATATCAAAATCTGAAAAAAAATTGTTTTTCCTACCTACTGACCCTCTTCTGAAATTCAGGGTTGGTAAAGGGAAAACAAACATATTTTCAATTTAGGCCTAAACTAGTAAAGCTAGCTCTTGTTTTTCTCTGTACTTTTTTTTTTATATACAATTGATATAATGGTGAAATCTGGAAATGAAAAAATTATATCTAGCCAGGTAATATGCATAATTCAGTCTTTGGAGAGAAGGAATGTTTATATCAGTAATTACTGTTTGTTCTAACAAAGAACATCTTTGCAATCATAAAAGTTCTAAAAATGATGACCTCCTCACGCAATTATTATAATCTTTTCTGGTTTTATTTCAGAGCAAGAGAAATTGAAAGAGAAGAAAAATTCACCGCAGCATATTAAAGCAGATTAACAGAAATATTAGCTAGGCTTTATTTTTAGAAGGAACAATTCATCCAGCATTGTCTAGCATTGTATTTATCTTAATCCACGGAAGTCTTGTATAATTCCATGAATGACTCATGTACATCTAAATATTTGGACATCAGATTATAAACAGTTGCATATGCCACACCCAAAATTGCCAAGCTCTTCCCCCCTCAACTTTGAAACTACCCATTCATGAACTATGCTTCACCCAGTACTAGGTTTATCACTGCTTAAGCATTGTATTATGGTTCCACCATTTCTTGAGTGTTTTTCTAATACCTTATGTTTTGCACCAACCACCTTAAATATGGCTTCAAGGGGCCTCCATGGCCGAGAGGATAAAGTCACTGACTTAAGCACTCACTCAGCCCCGCACCGCGTGGGTTCGAATCCCGGTAGGGTCATTTGATTTTCATGTGAGGAAGCCTTCCAGCTGGCTTGCGGTAGTTTGGTGGTTCTACCTGGATGCCTCCGTGCATTCGGGGTCTTCCTCCACCTGTTATTAGCTGGACGTCGCTATATGACTGAAATACTGTCGAAGCAACGGTAAACTCAAATAGTCAAGTTAAATATGGCTTCATCCATTATTGAATTTGTTCAACCCATTAGGTTGATTCTACCCAATCCCAAAATTAACTCCACTCCATGCATGGGTTTGCCCATCTTTGACTCCATCCATTATTAAGATTAACTTAAATGGATCCACCTTTTCCCATATTTGACTCCAGGCATTCCAAGATTTAGCTCCACCCTGTCCCAAATTCAGTTCCACTCATTTCTAAGTTTTGGCTACACTATTGCACAAGTTTGACTCCAGTCACTCCCAGGTATTGGCTCCACTCTTTTCAAGATTTAGTTTGATCCTTTTTCAGGCTTAGCTCCACCACATTAACCTTTTCCCTCATATAGACTCATTTTGACGCACTCAATAGGTACCACATAAAGCCTGATCTGCAGAAAAATCTGCAAAACCAAATTTAATTACAAAATCCTCATTTCCAGACCACTGAGGAGCAGGGAACAGCATAAAACCTGATCAGCCTGCGAGTTACTCGCAGGTTGATCTGGTTTTATGCTGTTCACATAGGTCTTTTCATGGTGTCCTCTATGAGGGAAAGGGTTAATTTTGGTTCAACCATTTCTAAGTTTGGCTATACCACATCCAAGTTTTAGCTCCACTCTTTCCCATGTTTAGCCCTACACTTTCCCAAATTTGGCTCCAGCCATTCCCAAGTTGTTTTTTCTCAATCATTGTTAGCTCACCTGAGCACAATGTGCTCAAGGTGAGCTTTTGTGACCATTATGGGTCCGTCCTTGTGCTTCGTCCATCGTGCACTGTCATTAATTTGCTTCAAATGACATCTCTGACACCACTGGACAGAATTTGATTAACTTGGCAAGGATGATCCTTGGGTAAACCTTCACAAAATTTGCAAAAATAAACTTGATCCATGTAGAACTCTGGTTGCCATCGCAATGAAAAGAAAATGAAAACTTCAAAAAATCATCTCCTTCAAAACTACTGGCCAGATTTTAAAATGTTTTAAGTACAGATGTTCTATGGGAAACCCTCTACCAAGATAGTAATATTAAAGACTATTATCTTGCCAAGACTGACTTGGTATTGGATCACTACCTCCTATTATAGCTTTTGTACATGTAGTATAAACATGTCATGTTTTACTTTATTAAGATTCTAGCATTCTCATTTATAAAGCATTCTTGATCAGATGTATACATAATGATAATAAATCAAGGATTATTATGCCTTGTATGGAGGTTATGGTCCATAATACTTAAGGTTGCCTTTAGAGCAGTGGTACTCAGGTGAGCGATTTAGGGCCACCATGGCCCTCTTGTTCAGATTTGGCCTTAACCCCTCTCATCAGGTATTGAGTTTAACTCCACCCATTTTCCAGTTTTGTCCCCCCCCCCATCCCCATTCTTCCAAAATTTGGCTCCACCTATTTCCCTTCCAATGAACTGATAGGAGGAGTTCATATAAATTTGACTCAGTTTGAAAGAGTTGTTTCTTATTTGAGGTAAATAAAAGAAATTGCTCAAATGGATGTGCTTTAGAAAATGAAATATTTCCTATCTATTCATTTATTTAGTGATTATTTCATAGAAAGTAAGATGTATTGTTTGTATGTATCCCTTGGTTTTCTTCTTTTTTTTTTATTTGACATCTTTCATAATTTATGTAGTTGCATGATTTACTAACATCCAACTATCCATGGCCTAAATGAATATGGTATGTGAGAAGGTATTTGAAGAAAGAGTTCATTTTTCTTTCTTTTTTTTTTTTAAGTCATGTGATTTTTTTAATTACATTAGCAACCATGATAATTTATTTTGATCAATAGAAATCTGGTTCAATGTTCATTGACTATGTGTAGATGATAAACATGACTCGGGTCTCTATCTGAGTGTCGGCTCGACATAAATTTGTATATGATATTCATGTGGTAAAGTCATGAATTTGTTCATGAATATTCATGTGGTAAAGTAATGAATTTGTTCATGAATATTCATGTGGTAAAGTAATGACTTTGTTCATGAATATTCATGTGGTAAAGTCATGAATTTGTTCATAAATACTCATGTAGTAAAGCCATAAATCTGTACATGAATATTCAAGTGGTAAAGTCATAAATTTGTACATGAATATTAATGTGGTAAAGTCATAAATTTGTACATGAATATTAATGTGGTAAAGTCTTAAATTTGTACATGAATAAATTTGTACATGAATATTCATGTGGCAATAGGTTAATAGATATGAATATTTTACATTAAAGGAATGTGGCATCAGATAAATTACAGTCTAGACATTGAATTAAAAGTCACAAGCACTTTACGCATCCTAGTAAACCCAGTGAGTTACCATAGGCCAGCTTTGAGTCTCTCTAAATCTGAATGAACGGAATGGGACACAAACCCGCAACAGTGAGAAGCTTAGTGGGTGTCTATAACCACTTTGCCCTGTAGGTGAATACCACTCCGAATGTAGTCAAATAATATCCAGGATTTATTAATTTATTAATTAAACCATTACTTCAAGAATATTCATGTCCAAATTTTTTATATAATGAATATTAATTAACTGAACTTTAAATGGTATATGAAAGAGTGGATTTTTTGTTTGCTCTGCAGACTGTAGAATCTGAGCTACAATATTGTATAATCAAAAAAGAGGAGACCCTGATCAGACAGCTCCTATAGGAGCTATTTCTGTTTGCCAATGCATCAAAATGAGTCTGTATGAAGAAAAGGGTTAATTAGGCTGGAGGTATTTTCATTCCTCAGTTGGTGTGTATCCTAACTACACCTAAAAGTGCACTGAAGGAAAAAAAAGAACATGGGATGCTTGAAACTATCCATGATGTTGGAGGTGTGGTACAAAAAATATATATATATATATCCGGAATTCACAGTATTTTTTTTTTCAAGAGAGGAACAAACGAGATCCGGGTCTGTATTATTGAAAATCATCCTACACACCAACCCACATTTTAGGTAGACCATTATTCAGGTCTAACAGTAACAGTGTCAGAATACCTAGTGCTGAGTAATACTTTAATGCTCAAATTAGTTAGAATTACATTCCATCATTCCTATATGATGAAACATTCAAGTACATGACTAAGTTGACATAAGTTGAAATCTTAATAACTTACAATATTTGTTAAGTGACAAAATGATATTCACCCTTTAAGATACCTATTTTTTTATAAGTATATTCACCCTTTAACTATAGTACTAAGTATATTCACCCTTTAACATACCTAGTACTAAGTATATTCACCTTTACATACCTAGTACTAAGTATATTCACCCTTTAAGCATACCTAGTACTAAGTATATTCACCCTTTAAGCATACCTAGTACTAAGTATATTCACCCTTTAAGCATACCTAGTACTAAGTATATTCACCCTTTAAGCATACCTAGTACTAAGTTAATTCACCCTTTAAGCATACCTAGTACTAAGTATATTCACCCTTTAAGCATACCTAGTACTAAGTATATTCACCCTTTAACCATACGTAGTACTAAGTAAATTCACCCTTTAACCATACCTAGTACTAAGTATATTCACCCTTTAAGCATACCTAGTACTAAGTATATTCACCCTTTAAGCATACCTAGTACTAAGTAAATTCACCCTTTAAGCATACTTAGTACTAAGTATATTCACCCTTCTAAAGCATACTTAGTACTAACTATAAATGGTGGAATTCAAGCCAGGATAGATGAGCTTGGAAAACTGATTGCCTTTATTATTCCAGTCTGTTGGTGTGGTTCTGTTAAGTAAGTACAAATGTACCTAATTTATTAGTTATGTTAATTAAGTCTTAATTTATAGTGGATAACATTTATGTCCATATGGTCCACATAAAAAAACAACATAAATATTTAAAACAAAATATTACAACTTGCATAAACATCAATATAGCAGCATAAAAAAACATGCCATGTAACTTTGTCCTGGAGAAAATCAAGTCATTTTGACTTTAATAAGAAAGAAACAAAGAACTTAGTGTCAAACAACTGTAAAATCTGATTTTATTAAAACAATTAAAATATAGTTTAAACTTAAGATAAATCTGTCTTTGAGGTAGAAACTTAGGCATTGTAATGACACTAAGGACTAGAATTATGTGAATTCTGGCCGCAATTTTGGCATATGAAAAAACAAATGTCGTCTGCTATGTGTCACATGACAACTACCAGTTCTCACCCATGTTTGTTTGCTTCATCTACTGTAAATGATTCTAGCAGGAAGCTGAGGGACAGGAGTCTATCAGATGTCAAGTTGTTCTGATGTTTAAAGCAGGTTTTCCGTCTGCTGGGTGTGGTAATACATTTCACATGTTATGAACTTTTCCTGTATGCACTTTTACCGTTATGAAATATGATCTGTGGCTTTTTTTCCCTTGAAATATTTGCCATGGTAATTTAATTTAATGATGTCATTAATCATGTAGGTGGTAGTATTTAAATTTTTGAAGTTAGCAAAATTTTGCCATTTAATGCACCATTAAAAAAAGGTCATTTTACATGTGTGCTGGCCCAATATCTTGACTGTAGTTTAGGATTAAGATACCTCGTTATGCATTCGTCCCAATACCTGAGTGGTCAGAGTGCCTGCGTCGGAATCGGAATGTTGTTAGTTTGATCTGTGGCCTAAACATGCCAAAGCCGTAAAAACGGTACTGGTAAAGCTCCCTCACTTGGTGCTCAGCATAAAAGAGTAGTTCCAGGACTGGTTACAGTGTGATACTGCAGTGTGGCAGCACTATATCTGTCTCAAGTAGACATAGTCTCCAAATGACTGAAATACTGTCAGCAGGACAATAAACCCAACAAACAAACCTTAATACACACAACTTAAGCAAAAGATCCCAGTAGATAAATATAAAATGTCAAGTTCTTGATTTTTCAAGATTTTGTTTGTCTTTACTTCATTAATTACTTACAGTAAACTAAGCTAGTGACACTTTCATGTACCACTAAAATCAATGTAATATTTAACCCTTTACCTCATGAATATTCATGTACACAGGACTTGACAAGTATAATATTTCATGTACACAGGACTTGACAAGTATAATATGCATGTACACAGGACTTGACAAGTATAATATTTCATGTACACAGGACTTGACAAGTATAATATGCATGTACACAGGACTTGACAAGTATAATATTCCATGCACACAGGACTTGACAAGTATAATATGCATGCACACAGGACTTGACAAGTATAATATCATGTACACAGGACTTGACAAGTATAATATGCATGTACACAGGACTTGACAAGTATAATATTTTCATGTACACAGGATTTGACAAGTATAATATGCATGTACACAGGACTTGACAAGTATAATATTCCATGCACACAGGACTTGACAAGTATAAATTTACAGAACTTTGATAGGAATATGAAGTAAAGGATTTTTGTGCTGTGTGCTCTGTAAAATCGGAGCAAACAAAGGAGACCCTGATCAGACAGCTCCTGGAAGGAGTCTGGGACCCACTTCACTAAACTTCATGCAAAAAAAAAATCTTTGTAAGCATAATTTCAAAGATGTTAAATAGTATTTTTCCTGTGATTTTTTCTTGATAAATAGAGTTGTGTTTTTTATAATGCAATGAAATGAGTTCTATTTGAGTTCACTTTCTTCATGTTTTATTGTGCAACTTATAATTAGTAAGTAGAACAAGATACTTATGACTATGATCAAATTTGTTTGTACGAAGTTAAGTGAAACGGGCCCCAGTCTTGTTCTCCTTATTTGCCAATATGTTAAAACAATTCTGTGTTAGATAAAAGGTTGATATAAAAAAATATCCTATCAGAAAGTTATTTTCACCCTTAAAAGATTAAGGCGGTACCTCACCATCTCCAATATACCGAGTCATAACAAATAGTGTAAAACAAGATGTTGAGTAGATTTTATTCTGGCCACATCTGTCATTTCTTAGATAGCTTTTATGAGAGGTAAAGGATGAAGGCTATTTAAAAGCAAGTTGTGGATTTCATTTATTTTTTCTAAATCCTGGTCCAGAAAAGTTGCCTATAACATATTGTTTTTGCCAACCTTGTTTTGCATCATTATAATAAATTCTACTATTTTTAAGCTGTTGCAATATGAGACAGGATTTACATCCTATCTGAAGGTTTTATCTTATTTACTTTTATGTATTATCTTTGTATGGTATATATTTAAGCTGGCTTGTTGTGTTCAAATATTTTGAAAAAAAATATTTTATGTTAATTAATGTAATATAAACATCATAAATTTTGTTGATTCATATTGTTTGTGCATGTAAGTATCTTGTGTTGCTAATGTCTTAATATAAAATTCCTCATCCCACTACCATTAAATTTGTGTTTTGTATTTACCCTTCAATCAATTTCTTTAATTCATTCTCTTTGTAATACTTTTTTGCATTGCAATAGTTTGACAGAACTAAAAAAATAAGGCAACCTTAAAAATTGAAATTTGATATATATAAAATATCATTGTGAAATTTAGCAAATATTTGTAAGATTTACAACAAATGGCTTTAAATCCACCAACCTTACTTAGTGCAAAGTAATAGTTACTCATTTACCTCATGAATATTCATGTACAAATCTAAGACTTGATGAATATTAATTTACTGAGCTTTAAAGCAGTGGAGTCTTCTTTGGCCTGCAGATTGTGTAGAATCTAGTGTAATGTACACGGCCTGGCCCGGAATCAAACCCTGTCCGCTGGCGTGATAGCACCACTGAGCCAAAGAGTCATCTCCCTGACGCAGTTGTCAGAGATTGTATTTACACCTGTGACGACTTCCCATCGTCACACTAGTATAACACACAGATGAGACCCTGATTAAGATGCCAAAAGTTGAGACAAGGTTAAGTGTCATGGTTGTATTTCAGCTTTGTTTTTTCTAAAAAATATAGTTATTATTTATTATAGTTACTATTAGCCATTATTGCTTGACAACTTCGTCAGATATGAAACAAGAATGTCAGAATTTGTTCCTACCATAATCAAGATTTTAAGTGTCATTTTGTACTAAGTTTTGTTGGTTGAATTTGAGCCAGTAGTAATACATGAACAACTACTTGGTCAGATTTATCAGGTCAGAGGAATGAAGAGTTCTGAATGTCAACTATAATTCAACCATACAAATTCAATGGTCAAAACATAGTTGATGTTTGGAATAGTCCAAAACAGTATTTGTTTCCTCAGTTCATTAATGGTTATTATATGCAACCAGATTGCAGATGAACTAAACTTACCTGAACTGTGCCATACTTTGAATACTATGGCAACTATAGTTGATTACAAAACTCAGTCTGTACAATGGTCACTGTAGGAATGATGACCTTAATTTAGATGGTCAAAATATTGACAAAATTTCCTAAGAGGACTTGTCCTTTCCTCAAATAGGACTGTACCATTAGCTGTTTATGGGGGTGCTAATTGTGCTTACAGATGTGCAGGCTGATGTTGGTCTGCACTGATCTCAAAGGCAGTCACAAAAATGACCACATCATTGTAAGGCTTAACTGCCTTTTTTACATTTCTTTCTTCAACATTGAAGAGTATGACTAGAATATCCAGATTTTCATCATGAGCTATAGTTACACTGCCATAGTCATAATTATAAGTGATCAAACTTGCCTTGTAATAAAATGATCACATTATATTTGTGTGACTTCAGCCACCATTGTCTCGTACTCCTCAGTGCCCTCGTATGTTATTTCAATTGTATGCATCATAATGCATGACCGGTTATTGTGAATATATGTACATGTATGTGAGAATGTTGACATTGAAGTGACAGTAAAACAATAAAAAATAATTACCTATAATTTATCATCTTTTTTTTTTTTTACTTTTCCAAACATGGATGTGATATTGTCTACCTATGCACAATGAACCAAGTGGAATGAAATAGAGAGCATCCTCTTGCAAAGGGGAGATCATCCTTATCTGCTCACAGAGAACCAGTTTTGAACAACAATTTTGAAAATTCACATAATTTTATCACCTGTTCCTGCTCGGTATACTTCTCTTCAATAAACAGTGATATGAAATCAATTGTCTAACTGCAAAACTGCTGCATCTTTATTTCTTTCTGTACTTGGATAAGATTTCCTATCAGCCCTCAAATTATGCATTATTTGAGGAGGTAAACTGGGTGTTGTTGAATATGAGATGTGCACAGGTGGTCCCAGTCAATGTTAAAGCCGCTCAATCACAGATGGTATTTGACTAAGAATTTGCTTTTTAACTATACGTATGTATTATGCCTATCAATGCCCATCTACAGACGCATGGTCACCCAATGCAATATTCTATGTTTGCAAGAAAAATGGATGGTTTTTCCAGCATAGGCAATAGTGTCACAGACGATATTGAAGCTATTTTTAAAATGAAAAAAAAAAACAACCTATATCATTTCTATTTTTGTGTGCCATCAAATACTGACCAAATTCAATCTTTGCACATGCTCTCACTCACACGCTGAATTTACGAATTCAGTACCCGGAGCTGGTGAAGATGCGAGATTGAGTATCGTGTTATGTGGCACTGTAAGCACCTGCTTCAGGGATACTGTACTCGTATCCGTTTTCCCCAAAATTTACGAAAATATTGTTTTCCCATACAATGTGACCTACACTTGCCAAGTTTATTGGTTAGGAGACAAAGCCTTCACCAACAGTAACGGGGGAGAGTAGAATTTTCTTTTTTTTTTATTTCTACTGATCATCTGTGAAAGAGCTGCTTTAAGGTAGTCCCGAAAATTACTGACCTGTGAAAATTTAACAGCTCTAACTTCAACTTCAGTATGACCTAGTTGTGTTTGTATTAGCTTCTTGTCTGATCATTTTAAGTTAAAATACTGTTCAGAATATGTCAATTATTTTGAAGGCTTTTTTTCACAATAATGAAAAGAAATTGTGTTAGAGAAGATACTGCTTAGTTTTGATTCTATCATGACCCTTTTCACGGATGTCAATGGGTATAAAAAAGCTGCTTTTTGTATTCTACAACACTGCCACCATTTCTTGCATCAGTTCTAAATCAGAACATGCTAATTTGCGTACATATACAGTATTGTAACCATAACGACAGGGAAATAATGTCTAGTATGTCTGTTAGTGTTATTGCTTACTAACTTTTTATTTAGTATGCTGCATTTTATGTTACTTCGCAATGACAAGTTCTTTTGTGAAAATGAAATCTTTTTTTGACTAACCTAGACTAAAATTGTAATGACATTTTAAAGTGTAAAAATAATTTTGAAGAAATAACGATTATTCGGATTAAAAATCCGATGGAAATTTCAGTTTGTGAGCGTGCATGTCTGGGTTTTCATTACCGGTGCATATTGTGGAAATCGTTATGCCTTGAAAACCACCTATTAGGTGTACGTAAATACTATTTGCAAGTTATGAAAAGTAATGAAAAATATATCATGATCTACTTAGGTGCTTCTGATGAAACAGTCATTCTACCATGTCAAACAATGATACATATTTTACCGTTGATCTGCTGCTTCAGGTAGCGTCACATGCCGGTGACGAGCACGATGATATGGGGTTTATCTGCTGGCACGTGCATATTATGCAACCTGTCAGACATCGATAAGCAGTAATCAACATTTCCGGTTGGACACGTTGCCCAATCCAATCTCAAATAAAGGTGTGAAAAACTTGCCTGAGCCATCACTCCAGGTGCCTCCGCAAAATAAACTTGGTTACTACCGGTAACCAGAATACGATTGATAATAAGGATGATGAATAGTTCACAAATTTATGAAATTTGACTTTGAAATAAAAATTGAAAAATGAACATGAATTGGGACCTCGTGAAATTCGGATTAAACATTTTATTTTTAGTTAAAATAAGATGGGAAGAAATCAGGACCGAAAATAAACTTCGAAATGGCGGGGAATTCGGTTTAATGATGTTCGTTTGGCGAGGTTCTACTGTACTTATATAAATATTTGTATGCTTCAGGGTACACCTAACATCAATTAAGAGGGACTGACAATACATAATGTCATATGAAAAGGAACTGCAAGCTTGCAAATTCTTGTTTACTTAACACATTTGATATTTTTAAGCCATTATCTTGATGGTCTACAGAACAAACTTTCCCTTGAGGAATCACTGCACTTATTTCATTATACGGCAAATGCCTTTTATGCCTGAAGATAGGAAATTAAATGTGCTAATTAGCTTTTCTACAGTTTTTTGTTAAATTTGCCCTCAACCTTTAATGATTAAAGACAGCTGGAGTTAAAATCATTGTGCTCTAATTCTTTCCAGTGCATTAACTTTTTTTTTCAAGGTCACTCAGAACAAAAAAAAAAATTGCAATTATGGTGGGAACTTCAATTTATATTCATAACATAAGAATAGTTGTATTAAAATGTTAAGAGTATTTTACTTTGAACACTTCCGTAATAGCCTAGTAATCTCTTATTTTACATATTATTTTCAAATTAATAGCAGTGCACAGCTCAAGTTTAAACACCGGTATTATCTTCAAAAGCTTAAAATAAATTCTTCAAAGAAAACTTTTTTAAATGAAAGACTTCTTGTCATGAATGTTTTATAAAAAAAGAAAAGGGTTGAGGCAGGAGAGCCAATCAAAACGAGGCATGCTGGTAGAAGATGAAACTGTCATTACACTCGGGAAAGGGGTGAATATCTGGGTTAGCCCACAAACTTCAGAATTGCATTTTTTTTCTTTTGTTTTGGTATTCTTTACAACAGTGCTGAATAAGAAATTTAATGGTTTGTTACAAACTCAAGAACTAAATATAATATTGTTTAAGTACATAAGGATCTATTTTGTTGTTAGATTTAAAGTAAAGGTATATATGTTTCTACTGCGACACAGATGAACTGATCCAGGTTCAAGGAGTGCCGTTACCTACACTGAGATATTTCAATTACACTAACAGGTACAGAAAGCCGGTTGCATGATTCTACTTACTGCCCCTGCTACACCAAGAGAAGCAGTGTTAAAGTGACCTCAAATTATAATCCCCTTGGGTGACATTACTTCATGACATTCCCTGACAGGAAGTACAAGTGTAACCCTTAATACACCGAATAGTAAAAATACAGATCATACACATGTGTTCACCACATGGCTTAACAACATATTAAATGATAACATCTTTCATTTATTATATTTCATTTCATTATTACAGGCATAATATTCCAGTTCCTGTATGTCAATCACATCTTTTAAATACGCACTGAAACGACAGAAGTTAACTGTGAATGCTAATAAAGCAAAGGTAGGTCACTGCTGACTACGCCATTTCTTTGAAGAGTTGCAACTCGTACATGCATTTGCAATTTTAGAAAACTCAGTCCATAATTCGCCACCTTTAGTGCACATTTATATATAGAGCTATCACTGAAGGAGATGGATACACCAGCTACACCTTGCTGACACAGCCATATGCGTAGAAATTCAACTTCTTTTGATGGGGCAGGACATTTTGGTCATAACTTCACTTTTAGGGGTGTGTATATATATACATATATGAAAACTGATAGACTGTCACTTTGTCAATGTTGCCATTGTCGATCATCTAAAAATGCACCACTTGTAGATCAGATTTAGGTTGCAATGTGGATCAGCTCTCTTCAATGAGGAAATCCTTGATGTCTGACATCATCTTTGACCTGAAGAAAAGTATGACTTAATAAACAAATATGAGAGACACATGGAGTATCCCAAATCTATTTTTTTCCCTGAAAATCTTTTTTTAAGAATATGAATCTCAACTACTTTACTAAAGAAAGTTTGTTTATTTGGTTTAACAGTAAACAGTCATTTGTAGACAATGTCTATATATATTTGAGACAGATATAGTGCTGCCACACTGCAGTAGACATGTGGCATGATACCACACCCAGTCACATTATCCTGACACTGGGCCAACTAGTCCTGGAACTACTCTTATATGCTGAACGCCAAGCAAAGAAGCTATACCAGTACCATTTTTTGGGACTTTGGAATGTCGCTGCCAGGGATCGATATAAACGTCTTCTCTTGATTAGTATACATGGTATAATCTACTTAGACTACAAAGAGTGGTATTTTGAATGCAGAACGAAAAATATACATATATGCAAGCTGAAATACTCAAACAGTAGGCACATGAGACAGCCAGAAGGTGACCATAAAGGCCAAATTCTATAAGGAGTATATTAGGAAACAAGTCAACCCCCTAGGTTCCTCATTTTTAATGGGATCAACTTTATTTTAGCAATTACAGTAGACAGCCATGAGGTGATCATATATGCCAAAAAAATCAAATTCTAACCATTGGTTTTAAAGCGAAGATGTTTTAAATCTTCTATATATAGTATAAAAGGAAACTAGCCACCACTGGGGGCCTCATTTTCAAGAATCAACTCCATTTTAGTAATTATGGTAGACAGCTGTGAGGTGACCATTTGTGCTAAATGAAATTAAATTCTGACCAATGGCTTTTTAGAAGAGGAATTTTGAAATTTTCTATAATTCTGTTGGTTGCCATGGCAACCAGACTTCTAACTGGATTAAGTTTACTTAAACAACTTTTATGAAGGGCCACCCAATGATCATTCTTGCCAAGTTTCATCAATTTCTACCCAGTGGTTTTAGAAGAGATGTTGTTTACAGCAAATTGTTGGTGACAGATTCAGGGAGATCATAATAGCTCACCTTGAGCACATTGTACTCTGGTGACCTACAAACATGATAGCCTCTCCTAGCATTAAGTACAAAATAGGATGCCATGCTGAATGCAGGATGACACTAACCTTCTGGATCGCCATGCTACATCCTTCAAGACGTAGTCAGGCAGTCTGTACACATCATCCTGGCAAAAACATAACTTATTAACATTTCTTTATTCATGTCATCAGATAACACTCATAACATTTCTCACTCTCTCCTCCTTACTTGTTTTATTTGAAAAAAAAAGTACAGTTATAAAATTACAAATGTTTACTTAGCTGTCAAGAAGCAGTTGTGCTTGACAAAGAAAAATGAATTTATGAATATAATGGTAAAAGGGGACCTTTAACCATAAGCTTGCCGAGTTGCTTAGTTACCTCAGTACCTGAACTCTCCCTCCCTCTTATGTCCCCACCCTATAAAATTCTGGATCCACAGCTGTTGTCTCCCTCCAATTTTCATCTTCCATCTTTCACCCTTCCCTTACCTGCATTTCCTTTTCTATTTCATTCTCTACCCCCCCCCCATTTGTCCTGTCTCTACCTCTCCCTCAATCTCACTACCTCCTTCCTTACTTTCTGTCCTCTCACCTTCTCACACACCCCTTCCTCTCAATTTACACACTCACATCCCTGTCTCTACTATTTTTTTCTTCCTCTCCTTTCCTCCCTTCAATTCCTCTCATTGTTAATTGAGGAGTGAGTGCAAAACTAGGCTAAGTGCATATATTTATATAAGCACTTAGCTTAGTTTACTCTCACTGCTCGGTTTGATCATTCACTAAATCTAAATGAAACTTTTTTTCTCCAAAAACATACACACACACAAAACAGTCTCAGATCAATTAAACCATTCCAAAAGAGATAAATGTGTACATACCATTTCCCTAACTACCAGTCGACAAGCATAACACAGATTAGCTAGCACCTGTTCTGGACTGGGCCTGGAAATACATTCACTGAACATACATTGGATGTCAACATCAAGTCTAAAATAATATAATCCAAATACCAGTCATTACTATCATCAAATACCCACGGCCGATCAATAGGCCATGGGAAATTACAGCTGAATTTTGTCTTTTTAGGGTATGTCAAATTACACCATTTCAATGGTCACATCAAATTTTTAAAACCAATCATAAAGGCCGTTTTATTCAGCTACTGGACACAGTCATTTTTTTTTTACATTTTTTACATGACTTTCAAGCCTCCATGCCGAAGAGTGTTGCTTTTATAAGACATGTTTTTGATTGATAATTTTATCTATAATTACTGTATTATGGCAGTTTGCTTGCCTATTTCCCCATGACATAATGTCATGTAGTGAAATAGAACAAGTCAGTCAGGGGTAGTCAAAGTTGAGTCTCTATCAGCATACAGAGACCAATACAGAGACCAATCATCAGCTTAAAAAAACATCATTTAAATTGGATGATTGTGAATTCACAAAATATCACTTTTGATTGTCTGGTTATAATTCTGAATTGATTAAAGGAAGAAATTGTCCCCTTCATGTTATTTTTAAAAAGTTTAATAAATCCAGATATCATGAAGAATCTTTCACAGCAAAAGGCAGGGTATTTCAGATTATATTTGTTGCATTAGTCAGTCTCAACACTTATACACCAAATTATTAAAATATTATTAAAAAAAGAATGACATACATATGTATTCTTGAAACAGTAAAGCTACAAAAAAAAAAAAAAATCTGAAGTTCAGCCTTAACAGAATCTTCCCTTGGACTAACCGTGAGTTGGACTTTGTGCTACAGATGCCATCACCCTCGCCACAACATTCCACACTCTTGCTGGAGTTACTCCCCCTGGCTTCCTCTGTCTTCTTCTCGCGGGAGATTTTCTGTGAGAACTCCACAGCTGACAGGGCTGATGATGCTCCAACACTCGTATCCAGAGGCCCCTATTGAGATTGAAGTCAAATTTTACATGGGTTACAGGTAAATTTGATTGAATTGTCCCTTGTGTTGTCTAGAGACTGGTTGATTAATTTTTCCAAAAAGTCAGGAACTACTGTTTTGATTGTTTTTTGGAGGGCAAACATTTTGGAGATTATCCTTTAAAATTTCAATTGAATTAGTATAAACCTTTAATTGGAAAAAATTTTTTCCTTTTCAAATATACATGTATGTATGCTATCATTTTTTAGTTGACAATTCAAGCCTCTAAAGATTGTTATACTGATGGTGGGATGAAAAACCCAATCAAAAGAAACACTGCAAAATCATCACAATATTTTTCACTATTTTATAAATCATATTATCATCAAATATAAAAGGAGTTGTGGTTCAGTAGTAACATGCATAATACTGCAGATCCAAAGGCCCTGAGTTTGAACTGCAATGGGGGCAAAACCATTCATAACCATCCCAGGCACAAAGTACAGGTCCAACTCATTAACTATTGAGGAGGTAAGTTTAAGTTTTAAGAACTTGTTTCCAAATCAATTAGTGTAACAGAATGTATCAATCCCATGAAATTCATTTCTTTCGTGAGATACCTATATTTTTTGAGCTTGAATCCAAGAATACATTACTTCTTATACAAACTTAAACAAATTTGATGTCAAACAAAACATATTGATTATACAATATCTTTGTTTAAATGGATTTTCAGTCTCACCAACAGTATTTAATTCATCTGAGTGCAGACCTGCCTCACTGTGGCATGACTACAGACATGATACCAAAGTCACATTATCCAACCACTAGCCAACAAGTCCTGGAACTACCCTTATATGCTTAGCTTCAAGCAAGCATACTACACCTGTTCCATCTAAATGACTTTCATTGTAAATCAAATTCACAACCCCTACCCCTGAGGTGGATGCCCTATCCACTGGGACGGTTTGAATTTACAGAATAAGATCTAATACAATCCGGGGAAACTAGAGACTTACCTGGCACATTGCACAGTGTTTGTCAAGTTTCTTCTCTGTCTGGGAGTCAAGCTTTTCACCAGTCCTGAAGAACATCAGATCACATACTGAACAAGAGACTTAACCCTTTACCTCATATAGATGCCTTATGATGCCTTGACAAACAGAGCAAAACAAGATGAGACAGTTCTTTACAAAAACTGTTGGATCAGGGTCTCCTCTGTGTGCTCATACAATATTGTAGCCCAGATTCTAAACAGACGGACTTGATATTTTATTTCTATATCTTATATATACATATTTACAAGGATCCTAAAAACCGATTTTTTACCGGTTTTGACCGATTTTGATCTCAATCGACCGGTTCAGATTTCAAAAAGTACCAAAAAAATCGGTCGAAAAAAAATCCATAATCCTCGTCTAAAACTTTCAAAATCGGTCCAAACGGTTCATAATAGTCCCTCTTACACACCAATTGATCTACTTCTTGAATTTCCGGTGTGTCCTCGGGGCAGGTGTCAGTGGGGGTCAGGCAGGGACACCCGTCTAGGTCATTATTGGGCAGTTAAGATGAATGGATTGACGGTTTGTACTTCGCGGTTATTTGGACGGTGCCGTGTAATTATCTATGCCGTAATAATGGACCATTGCTTGTTTGCAAACTGTAACCGGTCGACTTTTAAATGCGGTAATTAATGACAATATCAAAGGCTAATCAAAATGTTTGATCTCCTTAGTAATTTGTAATTTGTAAGAACAAAATGTGCTGGGCCTCGACGTGCACAGGGGCGAACGCTACTTACTTACTTACACACATGGTAGTGGCTAGCTGCAGCACAACGCATTTAAATAAAAAAAATAATCACAAATGAATAAAAGTTATTGACAAAAAAAATATATAAACACAAAGGCACATAATAAACAACACCAAAACGACTGCTTCCAACAATTTATTGATTCGTTAGAGTCATATACAGACCGTCATATACATGCACTTCCGGTAAACAAACTTTCGATTTCGTAGAGGTAAATATTGCAGAAAAATACCTTATTATGCCAACAGGATGCTGAAATATAATAAAAGATCTATTTTCACACTGCAAATGATTCAGGGTATGTTGATTGAAAATATCAATGTTATTTTTTTTTATTTTTTTTTCGGTTATGTTTTTTTTCGGGGGGGGGGTACGGAACGGAATTGTTGTAAAGGGGGGGGGGGGGATTTTGCCGTCGACCGGTTGAGATTCCAAAATTTTAGGATCCCTGCATATTTACATTTAAAATTTATTAATCATAATTATTACCATTTCAATTTTACTTAAATTTTTCAAACCAGAAAAATAGATAACAATTACTTACAATTACAATTTTGTAATACCAAATGCTGTATAGCAACATTTGACTTCAAAGAAATTGTGGAAAAATTATATTAATTCATTGCAATATAAGTTGCATAACAAACTGATTGTACCCTGTATTAGAAAGTCCAGTCTTATTGATGTCTGTTTTGACTTCAGTCATTCACAAGATATAAAATTTGTGTTTTATTAACTTTGAAATACACAGAGCATTCTATTTTTATATATCTTATACAAACATATTTACATTTAAAATATATTTATCATAATTACTACCATTATACATTTACTTAAATTTTTCAAACCAGACAGCAGGAGACTTACCGCATGATATTGCTCACAGTTGACGGGTACTCAGCCTGGAGCCCGGTCACAAACGTCTCTGTTAGATGTTCTATACTGGCCCCAGCCTCACCCTGCAAACGGGGAACTAGAGTTCAATTTCAAACTTTTATTGATTTTACAACGATTGTACAGAAAAAATCTCTCTAAAAATGATGACAATAATTGAGGCATTCACATGGCCCCTGATATGGAAGGAAACTAGAGTACCTGGGGAAATCCAGGTAAGTAATTACCTTTTCATATACCATGCTGCCTCAACAAGGGATAAAACTCAGATTGTCCTAGCAAATAGCTAATGTGGTAACCATTAAGTTGTTTAGACATCTGGAGTTGGTATTAATGAATATATACCCAATCTCAAACTCCTACATTGACACATCAAAGATCAAAATTCTTCCATATAGAGACTGTTCTTCATTTTTTTCTTTTCATTTGGGATTTTCCTTTTTACTTCTGCAAGTTACATGAAAAGAAGTTCTCCTACATTTAGTCATGTAACAAAAGCTATATTACTATATATTACTCTAAAGTATTTTGAGATGTATGTGACAAAGCTACACTTAAGGAATTCATAACTTTCATTGTAAGTTAAAACAACAAACAGTTTCAAAACAAACTGGTAAATATTTCTGTAAAATTAGATGACAGGCTCATACAGATAGTTTTTGAGATATGTCTCAGGATGGACAGACAATGCCAAAACAATATCACCCTCCCAAACAGAATGTTAGGCTGGGGAATAATAACAAAAAGTTCAAATTATCATTTATGAAAAAGTTTTTGTTTTTTTTTCACATACATAACAAAAATTTTTGTATCCCCCCCCTCCACATAAATGGTTAAAATATTGTATTTCCAGACCTTTGTCGTCAATGTCGGTATGAACATGGTCTCCACGTTGTGTAGATTGTTGTATATGGCTACTTCCTTTGAGCTGAAGTCTCTGCAAGATATGATATCATAATGTTATATGTAATATGTAATATCCTAATATTCAGTTATTGCGAGACACTGAAAAGAAATCTGCATTTTCGTGGCAATTAAAGTTTCACTTACCGTATACATGGTCAGATTAGGCACAGCTACGTATAAGGCGCATCCTAACTTTCAGGGTAACTTATTTGAAAAAAAAAAATCACTTATCGTATCGTATGCAGCAAAATCTTGTTCGTGCCATCGTACATTTTGACAGACTGAAAGCTATCCGTACGTCACCGGACTAATCATACGGTGAACCGTTTTATTTACACATGGCATCAGATTACCATTAGACCGTCACATTAACGACGGGTAGGATGAAGGTGACACATTTTCATAACATGACATTACTCAACCATGTCCCCGCATTCTAACACTGGGGACCATTGTCACCTGTCAAAATTCTCCCAACTAACAAACATTACGTAACAATTGCCACCTGTCAAGTTTCTCCTATACATCATTAGGTCCCGTAAAATAAACTTATTTGTTTATACTGAAAATGGCTTCCATCAAGTTGTTTCAGTTTCTCACGATCATTTTATCATGAAATATACCAGTAGGATAACTAAGAAGAACAAAAGCAATAATCTGGTATTGTTTATCATGGTTTTGTATAGACTTTGTTGCATATTATCGTATTCATTGGCTTTCAGTATATCCATTTTCTGAGATCGTATACGGGTAAATTTTACTTCTCGGTGATTGAAAAAAGAAACCTGAAAAGCTGTATATCATCATATAAGGCGCACTCCCTCTATAAACTTGAATTATTTGGAAAAAAAGTGCGCCTAATCTGCCGGTGTATACGGTATTTCAAGAAATATCATCCCATAAATATGTTGCTTTTCAAGGACGAAAATGAGGTTTAGATTTCTGCACATAAATGTCTGAGCTTTAATGTTTGTGTGTCATACTCTTCAAGTTTTGTTGTTATTTCACTTTGGATAACATTATCCTAAAGTAAGAAGATTAACAGAAGTAACAAAAATACAAAAAATTATCAAAAAGACATAATGACTTAATATTTTCTGAAAATAATTCAAATTTGTATAATTCACTTTTGATATGCCTATGTGAGAATAACTTACTATGTGCATATGGTCATTAAAAAGAGGGAAGAATATCAATGGCAACTAACCTCAGTGGGCGTAGAAACATTATGTCCTCATGCCGTCTGTCTGCAAAGGCCTTAAAATAATCAGAAATAGATCCAAAGTAAGTCATGGTTTTATGGATTTATTTGTGTTTACATATCAACTTGTTTCTTCAATCAAGGGCAAGGTATATATAGATTAAAAGACTATGGATTGATTCCTTATGGTAAGATATGTGTAATGGTTTCGCTACATTTCGGACCACTTAACCTCTACCAAAATAACCAAGGTACCCGAATGAAACATTGGGAAGCCTTGGTTATCTCTGTGAAAGGCCATGAGGTCAGAAATGTAGCAGACACATTACAGGTATTTTACCCTTAAAGATAAAACCTGCCAATCTTGTGTGATTGATACTTTAATCTTGTGTGATACTTCAATCTTGTGTGATAGATACTTCAATCTTGTGTGATAGATACTTCAATCTTGTGTGATAGATACTTTAATCTTGTGTGATAGATACTTCAATCTTGTGTGATATATACTTTAAATCTTGTGTGATAGATACTTTAATCTTGTGTGATAGATACTTCAATCTTGTGTGATAGATACTTCAATCTTGTGTGATAGATACTTCAATCTTGTGTGATAGATACTTCAATCTTGTGTGATAGATACTTTAATCTTGTGTGATAGATACTTCAATCTTGTGTGATAGATACTTTAATCTTGTGTGATAGATACTTTAATCTTGTGTGATAGATACTTTAATCTTGTGTGATAGATACTTCAATCTTGTGTGATAGATACTTCAATCTTGTGTGATAGATACTTATCCAATGAAAACAGACTTACAAACTACTACAGTATCTCTTAAGTTTTCCATTAATGTCTAAAGCAAAAATTTTTACCTTTTTTTCAATTTTAGGTATACTACCTAGTCAAAACATTTGGTAGTCTGAAACTTTAAAGGCATCTCTAAATCCCTTAAAATGATGAACATTGTTCATATCTTTCCCTCCCCCAAAAACAGACAATGTTGTAACATGTTTGTGCACAGTAACTCCAGAAATGTAGATGAAAAGTTGGTGTTTCAAATTCTTTCCTTTAAAATTGTATAACAGTATTGATCAAAACACAAATATGGTCTAACCCAGAAACTGTCAAGAGGGATTAGTAGGACTTCTTTCCTAATCAATGTAAAAAGAAATCTAATCTACTATCAACAGACTGATGTTTTTCTTTATGAATACTGGATAGTTTGTTGCAATAATGAAATGAAACAGGATAGCTTCCTTAATGTTTTATTATGCAAATAATAAGTTAGTGGATGCTATGTTATATAACATTCTTATGTTTAAGATGGAATTTATTCATATGCAGTTAATTGCAAAGGGTCAGCCAAGGTCTTAGCAACTCATTGCATGAAAATCAAAGTACATGATCTTATAACTCACTGTTTCCATGGCAGCATGGGCCCCGCGTCCAGTGGATATATCTGTAAGCAGCCTGACTGACAACTGAGTACCAGTCGTGCCTATCATCACCTTACTGTACCCATGACTCCTTGCAACTTCCAACATGATCTTGTATCTACAATACATCCATTCAAATTGAATATATATGAATTTGCTTCTTTTCCTTTCATCACAATCATTGTACCTTTCCGGTTTTTTTTTTGCAAGAAAATTAAAGTCCCACTTTTATCTACTGTTATAGGAATATTTTCCATCCATAACTAGGTCAACTGCTCTAAAACAGTAATGCAAACATAACCATGTCCTAGTTTGTATAAACAAGGTTAACCAACATCCCAGTGTAGCTATTGGACAATCTGATTTTTTTTTTTATTCTCTATACATCTGTAAACAATGAAAAGGTTCATTTTATCTGCTGTTTTTTTATAGATAACAAAAGCATCATCAATGAGAACTAACATCATCTTATTTGTTAAGGTCATAACTCTATAATTTAATTAATGTAAATCTTTAATTACAATAAGTAATGTGTTTAAAATACAGTTAACGTGTAAAACTGTATATTAACCTTATGTTGATTAATAAACCTCTTTTGATATCACCATCATTTTAAAACAATATAAAACGCATTATTTCTTTTCTTTTCTTTTGGTAATAGTGACCTTGACACCACATTTCTGTTCTATAACATATCCACAGCTACATTTTGAAACATTAAAGAAAAGTTTCTGAAGTTGAAGGAGAAATACAGAGAGGGGTGTGTCATGTTCGATTCCAGTATAGCTGTAAAAAGTTTCCCAAACAAACACCATTGCTGCTGATGTAAGTGTAGAAACCATGTCGGTGTGGAATAACACCTAAAGCCACATACCTGAGTGAGCGTATGAAGTCTTCCTTGGCAGACACTGACTTGATACCTTTTAGCATGGTCTTCAGTTGTTCCTCCGCATCATCGTAGATCTGAAACTTGCTCTGGACATCCTCCGCCCTGTCTGATACGGCAGTACTGGGGTGGTCCCTGATAATACATATCATTTCAGAGAAAGAACTGTCATTCTACAATATTCATATCACACAAAATATCCTTAGTTAAGTTTTCCTTCAAAATAAAAGAAATGTACAGAGCGTT
>CM037784.1:59698929-59748929 GCA_021229015.1 Solen grandis | reverse complement strand
ACCCTTTGCTGGAATGCCTTTAAAACATTTATGGAACTTTATTTTTAAGTAGTACAGTCAAACCTGACCAGTAAATGCAGGTTGACCACTTAATACAGGTGGCTGCTAATACATTTTTCGTATTACAAAACTATTGTATTTTGCTACATGTGGGAACCATTATTTAGCAGTCACCTCTGTTAAATGGACACTTTCTCCTGTTCTCCAGACTGACTGCTTAAGACAGGTTTGACTTAACTTTCAGTAAGAGTGCTTAAAAGCAAGAGATAAAAACATACCTGTCTATTACAGCCTAAAAACTGGAAAACACCTTCACACACAGGGGCAGGAAACCACCAGGCCACAGACTGCTGTCGTCACTGCATCAGATGGAGACTTGGCTGAAGTCAAATAAAAAGAATCATTAGATCTGGACAATAAGAAAATGAAAGGAAGGGAGATCTAGACAATAAGAAAATCCAAGGACAACAAGATTTTTGGGGGGAAAAAAAAACCAAGGGCTTTAGCCCCAAAAAAAATTCCCCTAAATTAAAAAATAAAAAGAAAAGGTAAAACGCGAAAATTAAAAATTTCCGGGCCCCAAATTTAGAAAAAAATTTTTAATTTTTTTTTATAGATTTAAAAAAAATTTTTAATTTTGAGGTTTTTAAAAAACTTGGAGTAATTAACAATGCTCATGAAAATATCAAAGGGAGGCCAAAAAAATTTTTTTTTTTTAAAAACCAGAAAAAAAATCCCCGGGGCCCTTTTTTAAAAGAATTTTGAAAAAAATTTTTAAACCATAACAAGCTCATGAAATTCAACCTTGGCCAACCCCCCGAAAAAAATTTTTTCATTTTTCCAAATGCCTTTTAAAAAGGACCCCCCCCCAAAAATTTTCCCCCAAAAATTTAAAATTTTAAGGATCCCTAAAATCCCCCAAAAAAACAGACCTTTTTTTTTTTTAAAAATTTTTTTAGTTTTTCCTAAAAACCTATTAAATAAACCCCCAGGGTTTTAAATTTTGAACCATAACAAAAAAAAATTTTAGTTAACCTATTTCAAAGAAATTTTTTTTTTATTTTAATATTAAAAAAAACCCCCGGGGGGCCCCAATTAAGGGAATTTTTAAAAACTTTAAAATAATAGCAATTTCATTAAAAATTTTAGTTGGGCCAGGGTTTGGAAAGAAAATTTTTTAAAATTTTCCCAAAAACCCAGAAAAAAAAACCCCCACCCCTTTTAAGGGGGGATTTTTTGAAAAATTGGTGGGATAAAAAAAAAAAAAAATTTAAAAATTTTCCTTTTTTTGGGAAAAAGTTTAAAATTTTTTTAAAAATTTTTGATTTTTATTGGAAAAAAAAAGGGAATTTTAACAAATTTAAAAACCCCCAAATTTTTTTGAAATTTTTTAAACTCCAAATTTTTAAAAAAGGGTTTAATTTTTTTTGAAACCCAAAAAATCAAAACTACCATCAGTTTGTAAGGTAATAAAAAAAAAATTTTGGGGAAAAAAAAAAGGCAAAAAAAAAAAGAAAAAATAAGGGCACAAAAAAAAAAAAGGAAAAAAAAAGGGGTAAAAAAAAAAAAAAAAAAAAATTTTTTCCAAGAGAAAATGAATACCAATTTTTTTTTTAAAAAAAAAAAAAAAAAATTTTTCATAAAAAAAAAAACCCCCCTTTTTTTGGGGAATCCTTTTAAAAAAGAAATTTTTTTTTAAGATTGTCAAAACCCCGCCCCCCAAAAAAAGGGCCCCTTTCGGTGGCTAAAAATTTTTCTAACAAAATTTTGTAGCTTTGGGGTTTTTTTTACAAACCCAAAAATTTTTCCCGCCCAGACGGTTTTAAAAGGGTTTATTAAAATTTCAAAAAATTTTAAAAACAAAAAAAAAAAAAAAAAATTTTTAAAAAAAAAACCCCAAAAACGGGGGGAAAAAAGGGCCAGATGTTCCCGCACTTTTTAAAAATTTTTGGGGTAAAAAAAAATTTTTTGAAATAAAAAAGAAAAAAGAAAAAATTTTAAAAAAAAAAAAAAAAAATTTGTGGGGTTAAAAAAAAAATTAAAGGGAAAAAAAAAGGGGACAAAAAAAGGAAAAAATTTGACAGGGAAAAATGGGGAAAACAAAATGGGAAAAAAAAATGAAAACAAAATTAATAAAAAGGGAAAAAAAAAAAAGAAAGATATTCCCTGGAAAAAAGGATTCCAAAGGGTTTTTTTGGGAAAAAAAAGATTAGAAAAATTTTAAAAAAATTTAAAAAAACCCCTTTTTTTTTTAAAAATTTTTTTTAAAAAAAGGAAAAATCCCCAAAAGCATTGAATTTAAAAGGTGGTGAAAATTTTTTTAAAAAAATTTATTTTGCTACGGGGAAAAACATTTCCCAAATTTTGGAATTTTCCTTTTTAAAACGATGCAAGGGCGGTTTGACAACCATGGGGCAAAAATTTTAAAAAAAACCTTTTTTAACCCCCAAAAAACTAAAACACCCCCCAAATGGGGGCCAAAACCCCCGTCTGTGCACGAAAAGATTGAATGGCTAAAACAAAAAAAAATCTTAAGGGACATAAAAAAGAAAGGAAGGGGACAAAAAAAAAATCCAACAAAATTTGTGTGGGGAATAAAAAAATTGAAAAAATTAAAGGAAAAAGGGAAAAAAGGCAACAAAAAGGAAATGGAAAAAAAGGGCCTTGGAATTAAAAATAAAGGAAAAATTGGGGGACATAAAAAAAAAAAAATTTTTAACCCCAATGAAAAAATAGGAATCAATATTTTTTTTTTGTCAAAAAAAAAAATTAAAAAATTTTTTTGGGAAAAATAAAAACCCCTTTGGGGATCCTTTAAAATATTTATAAATTTTTTTTTTTAAAACACACTGCAAAATTTTTTTTTTAATTTGAAACATTTTTTCCCCCAAAACAAAAAGCACAAAAACCAATTTGGGCCCCCTTGTTTAGGGAATTTTCCCTTTTCCCAAAAATTTAAAAAAGGGTTTAAAAAAAATTTCAGAAAAGGCTTAAAAAAAAAGGGAAAAAACGCCCTTTCAGTAAAAAAAAACCTTAAACAACGGGGAAACCCCCAGGCCACAGATGCTTCTACTCATCTTTAATTTGGCGAACAAAAAAAAATCATTAAATCTACAATGAAAAAAAAATCTAGACAATAAAAATAAACAAATTGTTTAAAAAAAAAAATTGGGAAAAGGAAAATTAAAATTTGGGGAAATAACAAAAAAGGAAACAAAAATTAAAGAAAAAAAAAACAAAATGGGCAATGAAAAAAAAGGGAAACAAATTTAAAAAAAAAATTGGCCCAGGGGAAAAAAAAAAAAATCACAAAAAAATAAAAAAAAAGGGGAAAGTAAAAATTTTTTTTTAAAAAAAACAAAAAAACAATAAAAAAAAAAAAAAAAAGGAAAAAGAAATAGGAAAAAGGGAACAAAAAAGTTACAAAAAAGGAAAAAAATTTCTAAAAAAATAAAATTTAATTAAAAAGGGAAAAAAGGAAAAATAAAATGAAAAAAACTAGAAAAAAATTTTGGTAAAAGCCCCAAATTAGGGGGGAAATTTTATTATAGAAAAAAAACCCCCCCTTTTTTTTCCCTTATCAAAAAAAAAAGGGGTGTTTCCCAAAGGGGTAAAAAAAAAATAAAAATTAATATTTTTTCCCCCAATAAATTTAGAGGGAGGGAAAAAAAAGGAAAAAAAAAGAAAAAAAAAAAAAAAAAGGAAGGGCCCCCAAACCCCCTGCAAAAAATCTTAAAAACCCCCAAAATTTGGGGTTCCCTTTAAGCCCTTACACCCCCACCCCCTTGGTATTGGGGGCCCCCGGTATTACCCCCTAACAACCCCCTTTTATAGTCCCCCGGTGATCCAACGGCCCGGGTTTCCCAATTTTGCAGACAACCATAAACATACTCCTTAAGGGGATGCAAATTTTTATCCCCCACCATTTTGTTACTAAAATTTTCCCAATTTCCTTTAAAAAATAAAAAAAAAAAAATTTCTTTTTTTTTTGGTTTTCTTAAAAATTTGCCCAAAAAAAAAGGGGAAAAAAGAAAAAGAAAATTTTATTAAAAAAATTAATCAATCAATCTTAAAATTTTTAAGTTTCAAAAAAACTAGAAAAGAAAAACTAATTTATTTTTTTAAAAAAAAAAAACAGGGAAAAAATTTAGTATTTTTGGAAAAAAGTTAAAAATTACAACCAAATTGGTTAAAAAAAAAAAACCTCCCAATTTACACCTTTAAGTAATTTTTAAAAGGGAAAAAAATTTTTGGAAAATATTAAACAGGGGAAAAAAAATTTTTAAATAAAAAAGGAAAAGGGCCCCCCCAAAATTAAAATAAATTCCCCAAATTAAATGGGAAATTTAGACATTGTAAAAATAAAAATTTTAAAAAGGTTTTGGGCTTTTCAAAAAGATTAAAAAAATCTAAATACCTTTTTTGTCTTAAACTTCAAACACTTTTACAAATGCCCCGGGTACCAAGGTTTACCAATCCCTCAACTTAAACCCCCCTTGGGTTTCTTTAAAAAAAACCAAAAGGACCCAAAAATTCCTTAAACAAAAAAAAGGGCCTTTTTTAAACCCTGAAAAAAATTTTTTTTAAAAATTTGGTTTTTTTTTTTAAAAACCCATTTTAAATTTAATAAAACCCAATGACTTTTTTTAAAAAAAAAGGAAATTTTTTTTTTTTCTTTAATTTTTAGATTTAATATGCTTTTTTTTTTATAAACCACATTTTAATTTTTTTTATTCCAATTAAATTAAAATTTTTTTTAAAATTAGGCCCCCTTTTTGATAGGACAGATGAATTTAAAATTTTTTTTTTTTAAACTTAACTTGAAAAATTTTTCATGACTTTTTCGTTTTTACCCCGTTATCTTTTTTTTATTGAATTAAAATTTTTATATTTAAACCAGTGTAACTTCTTTCGTTTGGAAAAAAAAAAAAAATTTAAAAAATTTGGCTTTTTTAAAAGAATTTTTTAAAATATTTAATTTGTTACTTTTTTTTGGAAACCAAAATTTTTGTTTTTTTTATTCCATTAAATTTTTATAAAAAAAAATTTTTAAAAAAAAAGGGGGAATTTTGAATAGTTAACTTTGTTTCAGAAATAAATTACCCAGGGGCCATTTTGAAAACCCCCATGGAAATTGGTGTTCATTGAATTTATTTGAAAAATTGTTGGTGATTAAAAAAAAAAATTGAGAATTTATTAAATGGAATTTTTGTAAATTATTTTTAATTCTTTTTTTTTTTAAAAAAAATTTTCCAATAAAAAAAAAACCCCCCAAAAGGAAATTTTTCAAAGAAGACTTAACAAACTTGATTTAAAATATAATTAATCTTTAAAAAAAATAAGGCTTTTGGACAAAAATTTAAAAAAAAATTTTAAAAAATTTTTTTAAAAAAAATTTTTTTGAAATAAAAAAAAACTTGGGCTTTTGATCTTGGGGAAATATCAAATTTTAAATAAAAAGGGAAATTATTATTTAAAGATTGCCGAAACAAAATTTTTTTTTTTTAAAACAAAAGTTTTGTTTAAAAAATTTTTTTAAATTTGAAAGTTTTGTTTTTTTTTGGGGGTGTTTTTACCAAATTTTCAATTATTACAATTTTATTTTTTTAAACGCCTTTATGTTGAAAAATAAAAAAATTTTTTTTTGTTTTTTTTTTTTTAAAATAACGGAAGTGTTGAAAAAAAAAAGAGTTAAAAGACTTAAAAATTTCCCCTTTTTTAAAATGTCTTTTAAACCCCCAAAATTAAAAATTTGGGAAATTGGGGGAAAACCATGACGAAATTTTTTAATTTTAATTCATTCCCTTTTTTGAATTTTGTATTCTTTTTTTTTACCGTAAGGTTTTGATTATGAAAAAAAATTTTAAAACCCAGTAAAAAAATTTTTTAAATTAAAAAAAAAATTTTTTAAAAAATTTGAGGCCCGGAAAAAAAAAATTTAAAAAAAATTTTTAAAAAAATTTTCAAAATTTTTTAAAAATTTTGATTTTTTCTTTAAAAAAAAATTTATTTTGGGGAAAATTAGAAGTATTAAAAAAAAAAATTTTTGGGGTGGGGCCCCCTGAAAAAGGTGAAAAACCCAAAACCTTGGAAAAAAATGGCCTTTTTTTTTAAATTTTAAATATTTGAATATATTCTATAAATTTTATTTGGGAAAGGGGTTTTTTAGCCCCAAATAAAAAAAATTAAAAAAAAAATTTTTTAAAATGGGCCTGCTTAAATAAAAAAATGTTTGAGGGTCAAAAAAAATTCTAAAAGTCCCTTTTTTAAAAAATTTTTTCGGGTTTTTAAAAATCCCCCAAATTTCATTAAACCCCAAAATTAAATTTAATAATTTTTAATTCATTAAAAATTATAAAAAAATTTAAAAAAAAAAATTTTTTTAAATTTTTGGGGGTAAATTGAAAAATATTGATAGGAGATAATTTTTCCCATCTATTCCTTTCACTTTTTAAAGGGGGCAAAAAATTTTTTTTTTTTTTTTTTAAAAAAAAGAAAAAAAAAAAAAATTTAGGACTACTAAAAATGGAAATTGTAAGGGTTTTTTGACACCATCCCCGGGGTCCCGGGAAAACGGAGAATTTAAAAAATTTCCAAAATTTTAAAAAAATTTAAAAATGGAAAAATTTGTTTTTGGGGGTTCCCCCCTTAAAAATTTTTTTTTAAAAAATTTTTTTTTCCCAAAAAAATACCCCTTAATTAAAAAAAAAATCAGAATTCGAAAATGTTTTTTTCTTTTAATTTTGGGGAAATTAAATTTTTTAAAAAACCCTAATTTAAAATGGGGGTTTTTTTTTTATTTTGAAACATTTTACATCTTATATTCCCCCAATTTTTTGGTGAAAAAATTAAAAAAAGTTTAAAGGGGAAAAAAAAGATAATTTATATTAAATTCTTTTTAAAATTTTAAAACCACAGTTAAAAATTAATGTAATTTATGAAAAAGGCTAATTTTTAAATAAAAAAGCCACTTTTAAAAAAAAATTTTGAAACCTCGATAAATAAATTTTTAAAAATAACTTTAAATATTTTAATTTTAAAACAAAAAAATATTAAAATGGGAGATAATTAAAACAAAAGGTTTTTAAAACTGATTTATTTATATAAATTTAAATTTCCCTTTAAAATTAAAGGGTTTTTGGGAAAAAAAAAGAAAATAAATGGGGAAAAAGGGGAAAAAAAATTTTTTTTTCTTATTTGATTCTTGTTTTTTTAGGGTTTTGCTCCTAAAAAAAATTTAAAAAAAAATTGGAGATATTCATTTCTTAAATTATTTTAAAATTTTTTTAAAAACTTTCATTTGGAAAATAAAAAAACAAAAAAGGGGGTTTTACCCGGGTTCATAAAAAATCCTCTCAAAATTCGTGGTCTTGAAATTTGAAAAAAAAAAAGTACTTGGGAAAATTCAAAATTAAATTTTGAGTAATTGGTCATCCAAAACTTAAACCATTTAAAAAAAAAAACCATTTCTGGTTTCAAATAAAACCAAAACCTTTAAAACCCTAAACCCCAAAAAGGGGAATTTTGGAATGAATTTCCCAAAAACCCCCCCCCGAAGCGGGGGGGGTTGGGAAAGTTTCCCCTTTTCCCAACGGGCCGGGGTCTGGCTTTCCCCATATAAAAAATTTTTAAAAAACCTAAACTAACCCCTGGGGGTTTTTAGAAAATTTAATATTTTACGCAATCACTTGATTTTAGAGGATTACCAAACCCCTAATTTTCCAAAAATTTTCTTGTTTTAAAGATTTCTAAACCAAACAAAAATTTTAGTGATGTTTTTTTTAAAAAAACCAAAAGGGACCAAAGTTTTCCAAAAAAAACGTACACAAAAAAACATTTAAAACCAGTTTTTAAAAGGGAGAGAATACAGGCGGATAAAGGGGAAAAAAAAAAAAATTTAACATTTGTTACCTTGAAGATCAAAAATGGAAAAAATTTTGATTAAAAAAATTTTCCTTTTTCACCTTGTTCCAGGTGAAAAAAGGGGGGGGGGGGAAAAAAAAAGGGTTCTTATTTAACCCAATTAATTTTTTTCCAAAATTTTTCAAAATAATTTTAAAAAAAAACAAAACGGGAAATCAAAAAAAAAAAAAAAGGGGGAAAATTTTTAAAAAAATTTATAAAAATTTAAAAAAATTAATTATCATACAAAGAAAAACTTTTCCCGGGGAAATTTTAAATAAAAATGTAAAACAAAACATATTGGATGTAAAATTTTTGGCCCCAAAAAAATTTTTTAAAAAAAAATCAATAAATTCCCCCTTTTTATCCTTTTTTAAAAGGTTTTCCCCGTTTCCCCCCGTTTTTACAAAAAGGAAAAGGGGAAAAAAAAAAGTCAAAATTTTTTAAAAAAATTTAAAACAGTTAAAAACGGGCAGCCTGTTTTAACTTCCCTTTTAATTTATTGTTTTTCTTCCAAATTTTTTTTAAAATGGGAAAAAAACAAAAACCCCAAAAAGGGGGGGCCCTACCGGGGGTTTGAATTTGAAAAAAATTAAAAATTTTTTTTTACAAACCGGGGCTTGCACTTTTACCACCCTAAATTTGCCAAAAACCAACCCTTTTCTTGTCCTGTAAAATTTTCTTTTTTTGTAAAAAAGGTTTTTTTTCAATTTTTCACTTAAAATATTTTCTTAATTTTAAACTAATATCAAGCAATTTAGCAAATAATTTAATCAATAAAATTTTTTACCAAAAAAAACAAAATTTTTTTATATTCCATTTTAAACAAAAGGGGATTATTTCCCAAATTAAAATCCATATTTTGGGTTAAATTTGTTTTTTTTTAAAAAGCCTTTTCTTAAAAATTTAAAACCGGGTTAAAAAAAACAATAATAAAAAAAAATTTAAACTTTTTTGAATTTCTCCTTTATTTTGGAACAATACACAGAAAATTAAAATTTCCTTTAATCTCCCCCTTACAAAAAACCAAAAAATTTTTTTAAAATTAAAGCATTAAAAATTTTTAAATTAATATATTTTTAATTAAAATAAAAAATTTTTTTTCCCCAAAAACCCCCTTTTTTTAAGGGATGAAAAATAAAATTTTCGGCTTTTTAATGGGGAGCATTTGATTTTTTGAAAAAAAAAAAATTAAGGAAAAAATTTCTAATTAAAATTTTTTTTATAAAAAATTTTTTACCTTTTTTTCTTTTTAAATTTTAAAAAAAGAAAAAATTAAAATTTTTTCTTTCCATTTTCCCCACCCTTTAAAATATAATTTTTCTTCAAACTTACTCTCCGGGGGGATCCTAAAAAATTGGAATTTTCAAAAAAAAAAAAAAAGAAAAAAAAAAAATTTAAAATCCTTTTTTTCCCCAAACCACCCCGGGGCGGTTTTTGGAAAATTTTTTTTTTTTATAAATTTTTAAAAAAAATTTTTACGGATACCCGCCCCCAGACATATTTCCTTTCTACTTGTTTTTTTTAAAAGGGCCCCAATTAATGCCTAACCCCGGGGGAAAAATATTTAAAATTTTGTTTTCCCAAAAAAAAAATCGCAAAAGATATTTCCTTAGGCACCCCCACGTTTGTAGAATTGGGGTCTAATAATTTTTTGGGGGTAGTAAAAAGGGGGGTGCATACTTTTTTTCTAGGTAAAATCCCGATTACATAAGTTTTTTTTTAAAAAATCCCCTTTGGGGGAAAAAAAAATTTTCAAAAAGATTCTCTTTAAAAACTTTTTCCCAACAAAAACCAAAATAAACGGTTTCTTTTTTTCTAACAATTTTTTTCCCTTCCATGTTTTAATTTAGGCAAAAAAAAAAAAAAAAAGGAAATTCCTTTATATCTAAAAACCCAAAACTCAAACCCCTAAAAAACCCTTTAATTTCCCCAGTTAAAAAAACCCACATTTTTTTTAATGAAAGGGGGTTTTTGTGCAGATATAAAAAAAAAAATTTTTCAAACCCTTTGAATTTACACACGAATTTATTTTAAAAGGGAAAAATAAATAAATCATAAGGGGGCACTTTTCTTTGTCCCTTTTTTCAACACCCCCTTTGGAAATTAAAGCTTTCCCCCCATTTAATAAAGATTCTTTTTTGAACGTTTCCCCTTTCCCTATATAATTTGCCCAAAAAATTTATTTATTTTAAAAAAAAAGGGGACCAAAAAAATTTTTTTAAAGGCAAACCCCTAATTTGTTTTAAAATTTATAAAAATGAAAATTTTTTCCCTTTTAAAAAAATTTTTTTTGAAAATTTTTAAACAAATTTCAAAAAAAATGGTAAAACTAAAAGGTAATGGATTAATTTAATTTTTCCCCTTTTTTGGCTAAAAATTTTTTTAATAAATTAAAAAAATTTTTTTAAAAAAAAATTTTAAAAAATACAAAAAAAGGGATAAAACCCCGAACCTTCACAAAATCCCCGAATTTTTTTTTAAATTTTTTTTTTTTTTTAGATTTTTAAATGCTTCCCAAATTAAAAAAAAATAAAAATTTTAAATTTTAAAGTTTTTAAATCGGGTTTAAATTCAAACTAATAAAATTGTTTTTTTTTCATTTTTTTTTTCAATTTTTTTTTTTTTTTCTTTTTTTTTCCAACCATTTTTTATCCCTTCCCTTTTTCCCTTTTTCCCCATTTCCCTTTTCCTCAAAACTTAGTCTTTGATTTTTTAAAACAAAAAACCCCCCTTTTGGTTCCTTTTTTTACATTTTTTTTTTTCCTTATTTGCTTCATTAGGAATAATTTAAAAATTTTTTAATTTTCTCTCTTTTTTTTGGCCTAATATTTCTTTGACCAAATTTTTTAAAATTTAAAAATTTTAATTTTTCAAATAAATTTTCCGGGGGCATTTAAATTTTTTTTTTTAACACCCCCCCTTTATTCTTTACAAAGTAAAAATAAAATTTATTTTTCTTTAAATCAAAGGCAGATTTCTTTTAAGGACTTTTAAAATTTTGTTTTTTTTTAAAAAAAAAAGGGAAATTTTTTAAAATTTTCCCAAAATTTTCTTCTTTGCCTTTTTGGGCAAGAAAAGAAAAAAAAAATCTTTTGCGTTTTTTTTTGAAAAATTTTAAAAAACAAAAACCCCTTAAGAGTTTTGGGGAAAAATCAAAAAAAAATTTTAATTTTGATGGGGGTTATACACCTTTTTACTTCCTTGGGGAAAAAAATTTTGAAAATTACAAGTAAAATTAGTTTTTTTCCGGACGGGCAAAAATTATAAATACAAAAAAAAAATTTAAAGGATTCCATTTGTTAAAATTTTTAAAAAATTTTAATTATAAAAGTTTTTTTAAGGAGGAAAAACAAAAAAAATTTTTTTCCTGCAAAAATTTTTTAAGTTTTTCCCAAAAAATTTTTTCATATTTAGGAACTTTAAAGGTTAAAAAATTTATAAATTTCAAAGCAAGTGGGTTTGGGGGCTAAAAAAATCTTCTTTTTAAAAAATTTTGGAATCCTACAAAATCTAAATTGGGTTAGGGGCGAAAACCCTTTTCCTCTAACAAAAATTTTTTTGGGGAAAAAAGAAAAATAGGGCCCCCCCCAAAAAAGGGGGGCGTTTTTTTAAAATTTTTTTTTTTTAAGTTTTAAAAGGGCCATTTTTTCCAGGGGGGTTCGGGGGCTTTTTTTTTTCTTTTAAAATTAAAAGGAACCCCAATTTTGACCCTTAAACCCCCTTGGAAAAAGGGGAATTTTTCGGTTTTCAAGAACCGTTTTCACCCCAATCCATTAAAACCCGGAATGGCAATTTTAAAGAACGGGGTTTTTTTTTAAACCCCGGTTAAAAACAACACATTCATTCCTTTCAAGGGTTTAATTTTTTAAAGATTAAAACTCACATTTAAAATTTTGAAACCAAAATTGGAAAATCAAAAAAACAGATAGAAATTCGGGGAAAATTTTTTTTAAAAAAAAAGGGGGGGGATTTTTTGGGTACCCTATCCTTTTTGGGGGAAAACATTTTAATTCGAACCATTTAAAAGGGTTTAAAAGGGGAAAAAATTTTTTTCCCCATTTATAAGAAATAAAAGGTGAAAATTTTGGGTTTTTTTTTTAAAACCCCCTTTCATTTATTAAAACTTTTTTAAAAAACTTCCCATTTTTTTGTTACCCGTCTTAAAAAATTTTGCTTCCATTTTCGGAAGAAAAATTCCCCAATTTTTCGTAACTTTTTTAAATTTAAGAAACTTCCCTCCAAAGACTCAAATCAAACATTTTTTTTCCCCCTTAAAAAATTTAATCAAAAAAAAAAAACCCCAAAATGTTTTTAAAAATAAAAATTTTGTTTTAAGTGGGTTTACCCCCCAAAAAATTTTTCCAAAAAAAGAAGGTACAAATTTCGCTTTTCCCCGGGTCGGGAGGTTAAAAATTTAAAAAGGGTATTTTTTATTTTTGTATAAATCTGGAATTTTTTTAAAATGACTTTTTTTTTGGATATTTTTAAAAAAATTTTTTTGGAAAAACTAGTTTTTTCAAAAATTTTTTAATAGGTTTTATTTAAAAAATTTAAGAAAAAACCCCCTTCCATAAATTCCCCAGGGGTTTTTTAAAAATTTATTTAATATAAAAAAATTTTTCATTAAAAAAATTAAAAGAATAAAAACCCCCTTTGAAAAAAATTTTCCCCTTTTAAATCTTTACTTTAAAAAAATACTTTTCAAAAAAAAAACCCCCAATAAATACAAAAATACAATAAAATTTCCCTTTAAAAGAATTTTTTCCCCCCCAAAATTTTTTTTTAAATTTTAAAAAAAATTAAAAGGTTTTTTAAAATTTTTTAAAATTTTTAAATTGGGGTTAATCAAGTTAAAAAAAGAAAAAAAATTATTATCATATTTAAAATCCCCTTTTTTTCCGAAAATAAGAAAGATCTATGAAATTGAAACATTGATTAAAAAATAAAAATTTTGGAGGGGGAGGGGATTGTTACAAAAGTTTTTGTTTTTTTAAATTTTTTTTTAAAAAAAATAATTCAATCAAGGGAAATTTTTTATAAAAAATTTTAAAATTTTAGTTTTTGGGTTTAAGATTTCCCAACTTTTAAAAATTTTTTTTAACATCAAATTTGGTAATTTTTTAAAAAATTTTTTTTAGGGAAAAAAAAAAATGGATTAATTTTTTTTAAAATTTTTAAGGGTAAACAAATGTTGTTTTTTGATTTAGGAACAAACTTTAACCCGGGAATTAAATAAAACAAATAATTTTTCCCCCTTTTAAAATCAAACAAACCAAAAACCCCATAAAAAAACTTTTTTTTTTAATCCGAAGTCTTTTTAAAATCTGGATTTAAATTAAAAAAATTGGGGGAATTGTTTTATTAAAGGTCCCCAAAAAATTTTTAAAATTTTTTAAAAAATTAATTAAAAATCGAATTACAAAGTTGATTGAGATTCTTTTTAACATTTTAAATACTTTTACAAAATTGATCAACATAAAAAAAATTTTCCCCCCCTTTTGAACCAAAAATAAAAAAAATATCGAACAAAAATTTTTTTGGGGTTAAATAAAAAAGGCCCTTGAATTGAAAAGGTTTTTGTCCCATTTTTTTTTTGGGATTGGGAAATTTTTTTTAAAATAAACCCCTTTTTTATACGGGCGGTTTTTTTCCCCGAAATTCCAAACCCAATTTTAAAATTATTTAAAAAATTTTTTTTTTCATTTTCAAAGATTATTCCCTTTTGTTAACCTTTTAAATTATTCCCCTTTTTTTTCCCCCCTTTTAAAAAAAATTTTCAAAAATTTAAAATTTTCATTAATAAAAAACCCTAAAATTTTAAATGTATAAGTAAAAAAGTGAAAAAATTTTAAAATTTTTTTTTATTTCTTTAAATTTGATGAAAACGGGGTTTTTTTAATAAAAAAATTTTTAAATTTTAATTAAAAATTTTAACTTTTTGGGTTTCTTTTAAAAAAAAATTTTTTTTAGGGTTTAAAAAAATAAAAAATATTTTTTTTCCCCCAAATTTAAATAACTGGTGAATGATTTTTCAAATGTTTCAAAAAAAACATAAAACAAAAAACCCCCACTTTTTTAAAAATTTTTTTCACCATTGCCTGAAGCAAAAGACATTGTCTACTGTAGTGCCGTGTTAAACCCCGTTACTCATTAGGTTTCCCCCGGAAAACGTATAGGGTTTGTTATTTTATTCTTTTATTATTGGGTTTTTGCTAAAGCAGAAAACCTTTTGGGGTTTGGGTTTTTTTTTTTTTTAAATTTTTTTTTTTTCCTTTTTTTCAAAAAAAAACTTAACAAGGAACCCAGAAAAAATTTTTAAAAAAAAGGGGGCTTTTTTTTTGTTTTTTTTTTTCATATTTCACGGTGACCTAGGGGGTTTAAAAAAAAACTACCTAAGCTTTTACCCTATCAATGCGTCACGACCAAATAAGTAGAAATTTGCGAACTGCAAACTGTGTAAGTTTTTAAATTTTTTATCTCATCCCCAATTCTTTTAAACCCCAAAAAGAAATTTTTGGGGCCCCATGTTCGAATCTTTTTCAGCCACAAAATTGGGTTTTTCCCGGAAAAAGGTTAGCTGACAAAAATTACCCCAATTTCAAGAGTACCACAAAAAAATTTTAAGAAAAAACTGATCATAAAAGGCGGTGAGAGCGCGAACACCATTTTTCACTTTTTTTAGCTTGACGTCCTGCGTCATAGGGTGCTGAAAATGCGTTTCTCAAAAAACGAAATTTTACTGCAAAAACTCGAAAATTTTTATTATTTGAACAACGGGCATCATGCGAAATCATTTCCCTAAAAAAAAAATTAAGAAAAATGCTTTTGACGTCACTACGATTCTCAGGAATCAAAAAAATTTAGAAATTCTGCAGAAATGCAAAATGTGTAAGTTTTCAACTTTCTATCTCATCCAAGCTCTTTAATGTAAAAAAAAATTTTCGGGCCTAGTTCGAAAACTTATTTTCCCCCAGAACTTTGGTCTTTTGGAAATTCGGGTTGCTGACGGGTATGCACACCTTCTTTGTTTTTAAGATTCCCTTTGAAAATTTAAGAAAATCCCACCATAAATGGCGGTGTAGACGTGAACCCATTTTTTTCCTATTTTTAGCTCTGACGTATATGACACATAGGGGCTGAAATGCTTTTGTTTAAAAGCGCATATTTTACTTCATAAAATCTAAATTTTTTTATTTTCTGAAAACTGGCATCATTTTTGAAAACATTTCCCAAAAAAAAAAATTTTTAAAAAGTAGCTTAGACGTCCATAGTCATATGACTCAGGGAACAAAATATATTGAGAAATTCTGCAGAACGCAAACGTGTAGTTTCACTTTCTATCTCTCTTGAAAATCTTTAATCCAAAAAAGAAATTTTCGGCCCTTTTCGAATGTTATTTTACCCCCAAAAACTTCGGTTTCGGAATTTCGGGTTTGCTGACAAAATAGCACACCTTAGTTTTAAAGTACCATCTGTGAAAATTTGAAGAAAAACGACTATAAAAAGACGGCGTAGAGCGAAAACCCATTTTTCACTTTTTTTTTGCTGTGACGCATGTGACGTCATAGGTGCTGACAATCATTTAAAAAAAAAATTTCCCCCCTGACTAAACCCCTACAATTTCCTGTCCCAGGATATTGCAACTTTAAAAAAAAACGTTTAGTTAGGGAAGGGAAAAAAAGAAAAATAAAATAAAAAAAAGCGTACGGGAGTATATGACTTTATTTTCACATAAAGTAGACACCCAGAACCTACTAAATGACAAAATTTCAACTTTCTATCTAAATAGGGCAGTTTTATAAGAAATTTTAAAAAATTTCGTCCTTGGGTTTGAATATTGGGGTCCGCCCTAAGCTTGGACTTTTCGAATGTTGAAAAACGGACCCGGATACACAATAAGAACGTAAAAAACACATTCTGTGAAAAAAGTGATAAAAATCGGCACATTAATAATGGGTCGGACCGGTACAAATTTCGTAGTAAATTTAAAAGTGACGTCATATGACGTCTAGGTTCGAAAATCATTGAAAAACGAAATTTCAGGTCTGAATCATTTTTCTTAAAAATTTTCATTGCCCCTCGAAATTTCAACATATAGAAATACTCTTTTTAATATTAAAAAAACTTATCATTTAAAAAGACGTCAAGTGAGTTTTGACGTTTATTTTCACAAAATTTTAAGACTCCCAGAGACCAAACTGACCAAAAAATCACTTTTTTAACTCAAAAAAATCCGATTTTTAAGATTTAAAAATTTTCGCCTTGGTTTGATCTTTAATTCGCTATAGAAAAATGGGCTTTTCGAATTTTGAAAAAAAGGAAAACCCGGGGTGCCCAAATAAAAATTTAAAAACAATTTTTGAAAATTTGAGAAATTCGTTCATAAACAATGGCTGTAGACCCGACAAACTTTTTTGGCATTTTAAGTGTGACGTCATATGCGTCATAGGCATTGAAAAAATAGAACCAAAATTTTAGCCTTTGAAGCTTTCATTAAAAATTTTATTGCCCTTGACAATTTTAACTATAAAATATTCTTTTTAATATTAGAAATACTTATCAATAAAGACCAATGACGCATAGAATTATTTTCATAAAAAAATTTTAAAAACTTTTAGAGATATATACTGATTAAATATCAACTTTTACTTTAAAAGGCAGATTTATAAACATTTAAAAATTTCGACCTTTGGGTTTTTAATCTTGGATTCGCTATGAAACCCTGGACTTTTTGAATTTTTTAAAACGGACACCGGAGCAATTTTTATGAAAATGGGCCAAAATAATGGCTGTAGATCGGTACAAACTTTTCCCACTGACCAAATCTGACGTTTTAAAGAATCGATGAACTAAATTCATAGCATCCCAAAGCTATGGTTTGAAATATAGCCATAAAAATTTTTATTTTTCTGAGTCAAAGGCAACACCTCGAAATTTTCCAAAAATTTAAAAGGGGAAAAAAAAAGAAAAACTAGATTTCTTTTGTTGATCAATGAAGGACTTTCGCAAAAAATTTTTAAATGTAAAAGTCAATACCGTTAGAAAGAATAATATTTATTCCTACCTATTGGGGGTTTACCGGCGCTGTGAAAGATTTCAATCATAAAGAGCGTCCATAATTTCGGTGGGGGAAACCCCCAGTACCAGAGATACGCGGGTAAACCACCCACCACCGCAAGCCCGCTTTAAGGCTTCCCCATGAAAAATCCCAAGGTTTCCGGAAATTTGAACCCCCAGCGGGGGGGCTAGAGATTTCCCAAATTTTGATCTAGGTACCAAAAAAAATTCCTGAAAAAACCCTACAATTCAATTGTACATATTTTTGGTCTAGTTTTATAGTTTTTTAAAATATAAGCAATTAAACTTAAAAACCTATTAAAGCAATCAAAAATTCTTTTTTTTTTTTTTTTCGTGTACATCGCGGGAAAAAAACCGTAAATTTCACCCTGCAATAGATTCGCGACGCTGTACCTCGTGAGTTTAAAATTTTAATAATGCTGTACAAAGATGGGACGATGTATTGTTATGTTAGTGTTTATTAAAAAGAGAATTTAACAGTTAGAACCGGAACGAGCGAGCGAGTGCGGCTTCTTAACTGTTTTAAATCTCTCATTGTTTTTAAATTAATTTTGTCCAAAGAATATTTCCATTGTTTTTAAAATTTTTTCTCCCTTTTAATTCTCAACTTGTCATAAAAAACTATTCCCCCTAAATCAAATGATCAAATTTTTAAACCAGCTTTAAGCACCTTCACTGCGCATTTTCCAAGATGTTCGAGAAGCGACTTTATGTGTTCACCAAAAAAGACTAAGACCCCAATTACCGCCCTTGGTTACCGGAGTGCCACACAGAAAAAAAATGACCCCTTTAAGCTAATTAAGGTGAAATTTTGACTGAAAGACATGCAAAAAGGATTGAAATTTTATAAACTTTAAAAAAGTCATTAAAAACCAATTTGGAGGCCTTTTTCACAACAAACTTAAAGTTTGCATTTGAGGGGGGAATTTTTTGAGAAAATTGGCGTGAAATGGCCGACCCGGTGCACTAAATTTTAACGCATGTTATTTTGGGCCCAAATAGGTCAAAAAGTGTGGGTGACTCCATGTTAAAATGTACAGAATTTTTCTCTTGAAAAAAGATTATCTAATGAGGGGAAGTTTTTGGATGCCAATTTCCCCCTTTCGAAAATTTTCATTTTTATGTATGTAATGAACAAAAAAAAAATTAAATTGTGGGCTTAGTCCACGCGGTAAAGTGTTTTCAGGTTTTTGATGGAACCATGAAATCGACAAAAAAAATACAACAACCCTAGGAACAAAAATTTTCCCCCAGATTCTGATTAACCAAAATAACAAAAAACCCCCCCTTCCGCTTAGTTTTGTTTAAACAGTAATTGCCCAAGTAATGATGATAAACATTGAAAATTTTAAAAATAATAAGAGGGTTTTACCACAAAATTTAAAAAACATTTGTATGGGTTATCCTTTAAAAAAAAACTTGTGTAATTTTCAAAGTCTAAATTAACACAAATGGGGAATATATAACAATTACTAAACAAAAACATAAGTAAAATCCCATAAAAAAAAATTCAAAATTTAAAAATGATATAAATAAAGAAAGAGAAAAAAAAAAAAACCACTTAAAACAAAGGGGTTTCTAAATAAAAAAAAAAATTACATTTTAGGTGCAGTTAGAACCTTTTCAACAATTTTTTTCAAATTTTCAATCACCACTTTTTTTCCGAAGGACAAAGTCGGCCCCCTTCCGGTTTTTAAAGCTCATTTGGGCGTAGATCACACAGTATACACAGCTAGAGCGACGCATTTACCTTTGACATAACAGTTTTCATGTCCGTGATGTAATTTAGCCGGGAACGGTTGATAGGGGGGAGTCAAAAAAAACAATATAATTTGGAAAGTGCGACTCGTTAAATTTCAAAACATAATTTTCAAACACAAAGGTTGTGTTATTTAGTAAGCTAAGTCCATTAAATCGATCGCGCGGCTTTTCCCGCCCCCCCGATTTAAGACTTAATTCCCTAAAAAAACCTAACCTATACTTAATTTAAAACTGTAACTTAAAAGTTTGCCCCCGCCCATTTCTACGTTAGCTGCTTTAAAAAGAAGTGGCGCCATATAATGTTCGTCAGGTTTTTTTTTAAAGTAAAACACACTGCACGGGTTTCCCAAAAATTGGGTGTAAAAATTAAATTTCGCGCAAATTTTTGACCGTCGGCTCATTTTCTTTTTTAGAATTTTTAATCAATTAAAATGAGGGGTGTTTTTTTATTTATTTATCTTGTTTGAATTTTGAGAAATCAGAAAATATCAAATGATTTACTTAAAGGAAAGAAGAAATAGGAAAAAATAATCGTTTAAAAAAAACGGTGTCAGCGGAAGATAAAGGCTAGGAATACCCCCAAATACCCAAAAAACAATAACAATGATCGTAGGTTTTTTTAAAAAAGTTATATCATTATTCAATTCTTTTATTTCCCAAAAACGTAAACTAATACGGGAATTCCCTGGTTTGGGGCTCGCTAATAAGGGTGTTCCCGGACTGATGGCCCCGGTTCCGGGGTAATGTACGGGGTGGGACGCCAACTGTCTACATGATACTGGGTGTGACAAAACAAAATTTTGTCTCAAGTAGACATGTCTCCAAAAAACTTTAAAAACTGTCGGTGGGATATGGAAAGCCACAGCTGTTTTTGTTTTGGTATTTATGTTTAGATGGGGCCATATAGCATTTTGAGGGTCGTATTATCATGTGGGTTGTTATGTTCTTGTTGGTTGTTTAAACATCATGGAGGCTGTAGGGCACTGTTTGGGGTTTTTAAATCATCATGTGGGGTTGTAGTACTCAGTAAAGGTTGTAATAATATATGGGTTTTTAATGTCATTTGTGGGTTTTAAAACATTAGCTATTGTTTTTAATCATTAAAGGGGCTGTAAAATCACATGTGGGTTGATTTGCCATTTGGGGGGGCAGTTGTCCTTCGGATGTCCACTTTACTTAAAAATGTGGTGTAGGGTCCTTCTGTGATGCATTGACTTGCAGTATGCAGTTGCTTTTGTTACAGCCCCCGAATTGCGTGTGTGAGTTTTCCCTTTTGATTTCAACACTTTCGTTGGACATTTCCCCCCTGTTGCCCACTATTGCTGTGTGATGCATTGTCATTTTGTTTCAAACCCTGAATTGCTGTGGGTGCTTTTTCCTTCTGGAGTCCACGACTTGCGTGGGTGCAGTTTTTCCTTCTGTGTGTCCACTTTTACTTGCTGTGGAGCAGTTTTTCCTTCTGTTACTCCCCTTGGTTGGGTTGGGGCATATTCCTTTTGGATGCCCGGGCTTGTTGTGTGGGCCGTTTTTCCCTTTTTGTAAGCCCGCCTGCTTTCTTGTGATGCATTTGATTTTGTTTCTCAATTGAAAATTGCGTGGGGCATTTTTTTCTGTGGTGTTCAACGGACTTGCGGGGTGGGGCAGTTGCCTTCTGTGATTTTCAAATTTACTTGCTGTGGGTGCAGTTTCCTTTTGTGAGTTCAAAACCTACTTGCTGTTTGACGTTGTATCGTAAAGTGCACTTGACTTGCGGTGTTGCTTTTTTTTTTCCTATGTCCCCTTTACTTTTCGGTGGGCCGTTGTCCCGTTATTCCATTGACATTGGGGATCGGGTTGATTTGAATTTACAAACCTTTCCCTTAAATGCTGTCAGTACAGGTAGTAGCGTGTGTTGTTCTCTCCTTTTTTGGTTCATTTGGCACATGTACTGTTCCGTGAAGTCCGAAAATTTTTCGCATTGACGACACTGAGTTTTGGGCATTTTCCTTTTTTTCTTTCTTTTTATATTGGAGTTTAAGGAACAACCCAAAATTTTAAGATTTTCCCTTTGTGTAGACAAATCAAAAAAGTATATTTACCCTTTTGGTTTTGCAAAGACCACATTCTAGTTTTTTATTTTATATTTTTTTTTTCAAATTTTCCCAAAAAAAATGCTTTTTGTTAAAAAAACAAACATGTTATGTTTTTCTTTTTTTTTACATTTTAAGATTTTTTTTTACATCAGGAAAATTTTCCCAAAAAAATTAAAAAAAAACCGCGATCCTTGACGAGCTTTTTTATTTCAACCGGCAGGATAAACTTATCTTTTATTCAACACTAACCCAAATATTCTATTTTTCCATATTTCTGACTAAGTTTACTTTACTTGATATTTGAGTTTAGTCGCTTTGACAGTTTTCAGTAAAGCGACGTCCAGCTAATTACGGGGGGGGAAGACCCGGGAAAGCCGGAGGCCATTCGGGTAGACCACCGACCACCGCAACCAACGGGAAGGGTTTCCCCACATAAAAAATCCAATGACCCCGCCCGGGATACGAACCCAGCGTGAGGGCTGTGTGAGTGTTAAAGTTCGAAGGCATTTATACCACAATGTAAGTTGGTGTAGGATAAACTTATTAAAAAAATTTGCAACAATTTTTTTAAAATTTGTTGAAAAAATATTATTAGATATATATAAATAAAAATTAAAAACGCCTTTTCTTTAACTAAAAATTTTTTTTTGAGAATTAATAAAAAATGTATAAAAAAATATAAACATTTTAATTGAAAATTTAACATAAACAGATAGGTTTTTTTTTGATTTCCATTCACTGCAATATTTTTACTAATTAAACAGTTTTTGTCATGTTTGTAAAAAGCAATGTATTTATCAGGAATATTTTCTTTTCTTTTCAGAGAATCCCTGATGTAAAAAAATTCTAAAAACAAAACATAGTTTATTTGCTTTTTTTTCATTAAAAAATGCATTTTTATTGGAATTTTTTATAAAACACTGTGTAGCTTTCTATAGGTACATTTGGCCCAAAGCCTAACATTTTTTTTTTCAAAGCTAAAAAATAAAAAAAAGCCCGGAAAAAGGGGAAAAGGGGCAACAAATTGAAAAAATCTGTGCTATGGTATCAAAGTGAACTTTCGAATTATTATTTTATTGTAACTTAAAAAATATATTTTTTAATAACGAGTGAGTTTGGAAAAAAAAAATTTTTGTTTTAACATCTCAACAGTTTTTTCTAAAATTTTTAAATTATTTTAAAAACTGAAAATTGGTCTTCCCGTTCAGTAAACAGAACCACAATCTAAAAGATCTTAAAAAAAAAGAATTTACTGCAGGACGAATTCACCGCCGCAATACATACATGCGTAAATTTTTTACCATTATTTTGACATTATCTCTTTAAGTTAAAATCTCTTAAAAAAACACTCTTAGGGAATAAAAATCTGCTTTGCGGAATTTTATTTTATAGCCCCCAAAAAAATAAATTTACTTTTTCCTCTGGGGGTTTAAGGGGAAATTTAAAAAGACGACCTAAAAAAAGTTAATAATTTTTTTTGAAACTTGTTATTGCCTTTCAGACTTACGTTTTTTTTAATGCAAAACCAATGAGAAACTAAGTTTATTAGTAAAATTTATGCCGACATACGGGTTAAGAGCGTTAATTTGTTTTTTTTGAAAATTAATTAAAGTCGCAACGGTTTCACGTTTGAAAAAACAAGAGGGAAGGTTTTTTTTGATGAAAATGGAAAATACTCATCGAGAATGATTTTTTAATATATTCAAGGCGAGCGCCGCGAAAATGTTTAAAATTTTACATGTATCACCCCGAAAGGATTTATTCCATATTTAAACCAAAAACAAATTTTTTTTTATTTTATTTTTATTTCTGCTACATTCCTGTAAAAGGTATCCCGGGCATATCTATTCACACACATTTTGGATAAGATATGACTTGACTATTTTTAAATTTTTTCCGTCGCCCTCGCAGTATTTCGTCATAAACAACGCAACAAAAACAGGTGGGGAAGCCCGAATCACGGAAATATCCCGGGGAAACCACCCACCTACCGAACCGCTGGGAAAGGGTTTCCTCACATGAAAATCCGAAAAGAAAATCCGGGATTCGAACCCCCGCGGTGAGGGGCGAGGGTGTTAAATCAGCGACTTTACCCTCTCCCCGGCCACTGGGCCCAGTGGAAAAGTAATTTAATCTCAGATAAAAAAACCCGTATTTTAACGAAAGTATTAAATAAAACCTAATTTCAGTCTCACGGTAAAACAAACCACCACGTAACAATAATTATTAAAATTTTTATGATTTAGGTGCTTTTCATACAAGACTAGATTTCCGTTTGTTCTAAGCGTTTTGATGAGGTCTGGTGTAAAGGCTATAATAGTATTTAATAATTGTTGAAAACTACATAAAATGGGTTATTCCCATTAAAAAAAAACCTCAAAACCAACAGATTTTTCACACCATGCAAATTCCAAATTCCCCCCAAATCCTCCGCGGTAGGAAAAAAAACTAACATTTAGTAATCCAAGCTACGCCCTGAAAAACTACTAGAAGTGACTTTTTTCAACTTCAAAAGTTGGCAAATATACTTTTATATTGTCAAAAACGAGGGATCTTTTAAAAATTTTGGGTTTTCCTTAACATCAACGTTAAAAAAAATTAAAACGGAAAACATTTAAATAAGGAAAAAACGGTAAACCAATCGGTATCGTCATTCGCAAAATTTCGGACTTTCCCCTCCGAACATACATGTGCCGAATGAACCACAAAGAGAGAACACACACAGCCACTACCTTACATGTCGAAATAATGAAAGGATGAAAACTAATAACCGATATAATATCAAGTGGGGGTAAAAAGGACAACTGCACCGCACAGCCCAAGTCAAGTGAACATCTAGAGGGAAAAAGCATCACACCAGTCAATGGACTAACAAAATGACAAAATGCACCCCAATTAAGTAAGTGGGAACACAGAAGGACAACTGACCACACAAAGCAAAATGGAAAACACAGATGGGACAACTGCACCCCCAAAATGGCAAACAAACCCCACATGTAATTACAGTCCTATAATGACTTAAAAACCCCCAAGATGCTTTATAAAAACCCCCACACAATGACTTTTAAAACCCATTGAAATATTCAACTTACTGAGATATTCAACCCACATGAATTTTAACAACCCCCAAAAAGAGAATTACAATACATTATCAACAACCCACAGATAATAACAACCCCCACAATAAAACACGATCCCCCAAAAAACAAATGGACCCCTCTAAACATCTTTTCCGAAAAGACAGCTGGGGTTCCATTGGGGACGTTAAACCAATAAACAAACGTATTTTAGTATTTAAAAAATTTTTTTCATCTTTTTCTTTTCCTTAGAGTCCCTTTTCAAAAAATTTTCAGAAACCTTCATTTTAAAGTAAATGTTTTTTCTAAAACATGATATTTTAAACAACTTTTAAAAATGTTTACAAAAACATCAAAAATGGCCAGTGTGCACACCCCGTGTGTAGGGATCGGGTAGTAAACATGCATATAGATATCAGTTTTGGGGATTAACGTCCCCCGAAAAGTAAAACAGCCCTTCCCCATTCACTTCTCGGTTAGGGCACCACACTGCGTATCAGCCCTAACTTTTTGCATGATCCCCCACCCAGTCCCCAATATCCTGAAACCGCGAAACAGTCCTGCAAAAAACCCCTTTTATTCTGAGCGCCAAGCAAGGAGCATAACAGTACCAATTTTTTACACTTGGTAGTGGTCGGGGGTCGAACCCACGACCTTCCGTCCGACGGACGCTAAACCACTCGGGGCCCCCGGAAAGGGGACCCGTTTAGCAGTAATACAATATGATTAATAAAAGGGTTTTTTTCAAATTTTATACTAATACATAGCGTAATTACATATTTTCCGAAAATGCTTTTAAGTAAGTGAAAGCGAAAATAGGGTATTTCTCGAAAATTTTTACACTTGGGATTATATTGTATTTTTGATGTAAACTTCTTTAAATTTTAATTAATTTAAAACTCTAGGACCAAAATAATGTCTTAAAAAATTTTAATCCAATGCTAAGTTTTGGGCTATTTCAATGGCTTTGAGAATTAGCCTAAATTTTACACACGCAGAAACGCTGAAATTCTACATGTTTAAAAACTATTTTTGATGTAACTTCCTTAACTTGTTCAATTTCAAAACTAAGGTACCAAAAAAATCTCAGAAAAGCTCAATTTCACACCCCTTTATTTTAGGAATTTTACTAAAACTTTTAAGATACACTCTTTAAAACCCCCTAAAAAGAAAAAATTTCCAAAGCTACATACACGAATTTCGTTTTTTTTCCCCCCTTACTCCTCAACTTTTGGCCAATCATTAAAAGTTTAGGCATCAAAAGAAGGCCCCAAACATTTCTCTACAAAAAAAAATTTTACATCATATTTTGAAAAATCAAAGGTTTTTGAGGTATAAACTGTTAAACCCACTGGGGGGTTTCCAAAAAATTTATTTTTCCCCCAAAACCAACCAATTCAACCCCGACATAAAAAAATAAATATCACTGAAAGGTCTTTCTAAACACTACAAATTAAATGCATAGGGGCTCGATAAATATTTCCTTTTTGAATAAAGGCCCAAGAAAAAACCATAATTGATAATGACCCTTTCCTTTTTGGGTTTTCCGGAAACGGAAGTGACATGGCTCCATAGAATCTAATACTTCAAAACTTCATCAAAAACAAACAAATCATACAAATAATAAAGCCACAGGGCTTAAAAAAACCCTTTTAAAAAATTTAAAACAAAAAATTTTTAAAAGCATTATGACTCATGGAGCATTGGCTTCTCTTTTTTGAATGTAAGAAACCTTGAGACTAATATTTAGTCCAAATATCACTCCTACTCATCTGGAAGCGATTTTTATAGCATTTTTAAATTTGACGTATTAGTTCGTCTTGGATTCGCCCTAAAACCTTTTTCCTTTTCGAAATTTTTGGGAAAACGGAAACCCAAAGGCACAACTAGAGCCTAACATACAAAAATTTTTTGTGAAATTTTGAGAAAAAAACGGTCCCGAAAAATGGCTGTAGACCGTACAAACTTTTTTACCGACTCAAATCTGAGTTATATGACGTCGATAAAATAAAATTTATTGCACCGAAACTCTGGGTTTTAATATATGCCCAAAAATTTTTATTTTCTGAGTCAATGGGAACATCGAAATTAACACAAAAAAAAAGAGGGAAAAAAAAGAAATAAGAAGAACAATGTCATTTCTTGATACAATGATAGGCTTTCTCACTTTTCAAAACTTAAAAAACAAAAAAAAATAAAAAGGGGTATGAAATTGCCTTTTAACGCTTTTGATGGCAAACTTAAAGAACTTTAAAAATAAAACCCTTAACTAAGGGAAATGGAAAAGAACTGAAAATCATTTTTTAATCGATTTTTTTAACTTGGACTATTTTTTTAATCTTTGTTTCAAATCAAATTTATTTAAAACGCTTACATTGAATTCCACCCGTAAAAATGGCGAGACCGCGTACAAGGTGGTAGACAACGTCAAGTTTGAGCACATGACATCAAGCATAAAAAATCAATGAAAGAAATATTTAAAATCTCGAAAATTCAAGAATTTTTTTCAGCCCTTGCAACTTTGGGAAAAAATAGAAATTAACGCGTAGAAATTTTTACATTTTTTTCCCCTTATGATCAAAAAAACTTAATCCCCACGAATATAAAAAGTCTTAAAGGTAATATTCATCCAAATTCAACTTTCTAATTCATTTGAAGCGTTTTAAGTTTTTGAAATTTGACTTCATGTTTCGAAACTTTGGATTGCCCTAGAACCATTCCTTTTCGCTTTTGAATTTTTAAAACAGGACCCGGGATACACAACTAAAAATTACAAACATTTTTTGAAATTTTTGAAAAAAGGTCCAAAAATAAGGCTTACACTGCGAAAAGCTTTTTTTTTCCCACTCAAATCGATGTGAAACGCAAATTAATATGAAAAACATTGCATTCTAAAGCATTTCTAAAGTATATACCATAAATTCCCTGGTCCTGGGGAATTTAAAAACATTTAAATTTAGTGTATAACAGAAATTTTTTGACCTATGACGTCATATGACGTCAATTGACGTTCTCTTTAAAATGTAAAGCTCTTGGAACTTATTTTCTTTTTAAATATTAGATTTTTTAACTAACTGGAAACGATTTTTACGTATTTAAAATTTGACGTCAATGGTTCGAATATTGGATCCCCCATAAAACCTTTGCATTTTTGAATTTTGGGGAACGGGCACCGGGAGCTCAACTAACCTAATATACACTTTCTGTGAAATTTTTATGAAAATCGTCCAGAAATAATGCTGTTATACCGCGAAAAAAATTTTGTAGACAACGCAAAGTTTCGTCTATGCCCCTCTAGGGTAAAAAAATTTAATGAAAAGAAAAAATTCTATTTTAAACAAGGTTTTAATTTTTTATGCCATGGACCTTTCAAATAGAAAAATAAGCGTAATATAAGAAATTCTTTTTTTAAACGTATGAACGCAAAGACTCAATTGACATTCGACGTCACGAATAAAAAGAAGTCTAATATTCAGTCTAAATATCACTTTAAACTATCGGAAGGTTTTTTTTATTATTTTAAAAATTTAAAAGCTGATTATAATCAGGTTCTTCTAAGCCTAGGTACAATTGGCGGGTTTTGGGCTTTCTTTTTGGTCGGAAATAGCCATTTTCGGGGATATTTCAAAAATGAATGACCCAAACCAACTTTTTCCTCGAAATAGCCTTTAACTAAATATTGAAAATTCCAACCTCTGAGAACGAAAGATTTGTATCGTTCTAAGCACTTAAGGTCTATTGATATGCTTTTTGTTTGAGTCCCCGCTGGACTGACATAAAAAGTTTTTTCATCAATACTTCAATTTTCTTTTACTTTGACAACAAACCCCCGAACTTCATTAAACCCTTTCCATTACGCACGCCCTTTGAAGATAAAATATAATATTATTGGGAAAATTTCTTTACGAAATTGCTTTGTCCTTACTTCAGCAATAAATGTAACTTTTATGGGGAAATTTTGAGGGTTTGTCAATTTACTGAACTGGAAAAAACCCAAAGTTTTTGGGGTTTTGCAATAAAAATGGCTTTCTTCACAGCTAAAAAATTGTTTAACTCGAAACACTTGTTAGTTTGGGTACCACCACATGATCAAAACTTATTTTTTCGGAAGCGATTTAAAGCCACATTTACACTTATTAGTTTTTTTTTTCTTCACATTAATTTTTTTAAATTAAAAATTTAAACTGAAAATTTTAAAAGAAAATTTTGGAGTTTTCAATTTAAAAGGGGAAAAATTACAGTTTAAAACTGTAAAATTTTTTATTTAATCTGTAAAATGCACAGTTTTCTGTAAAATTCACACTTTGATTACCCAAAAACCTTTTCCTTTTTTGAAATTTGGAAAAAAAGGACACTGGGGAGGGACAATAAAGGTAACTACACATTCTGGGAAATTTAAAGAAAATTTGTCCAGAAATAAAGGTTGAAAACCCCGTACAAAAATTTTTTAGACAACGTCGAAGTTTACGTCATATGCGCATAGGCAAAAAATCAGAAAGAAATATTCAGTATTTAAATATAGGTTTTTTAATTTTTATGCCCCTGGGGGAAAACCTTTGCAATAGGAAATTTACGGGTTAAAAAAAAATTCTTTTTTTACCATATGACATCATATACGTCAATTTCATTTGTGTTCAGAAAAAAAAGAAGTCTTCGAGATTAAATTCAGTCTAAATTATCAGTCTATAACTCATCGGAAGCGTTTTTATACGTATTTGAAATTCGACGTCAATTGTTCGAATATTCGATTTGCCATAAACCATTTTCCTTTTAAAAATTTAAAAACTGGAAAGTTTAACAACTGAGTGTTGCACATTTTGTGAAAATTTGATGAAAATCGGGGCCCAAAAAATAAAGGCTGTAGATTGCGGAAACTTTTGTCCTACGTCAAATCTGACGTTATATGACGTCACACGAATATTAAATCAAAAAAAAAGCAATGGTTTGAAGTATAGCCTTAATTTCCCTGGTCCTTGAAAATTAAAACAACAAAAATTAACGTGTAATCGAAATTCTTTTTAATTTATGACGTCAATGACATCAAAGCGTTCATCTTCACAATTTAAAACCACTTGGGGACATTAACTTTTTAATTAAGTTTCTAATTTTATTGAAGCGCTTTATGGTTTTTTTTTTTAAATTTGAGTTTAAAGGTTGAATCTTGGATTCGCCATAAAACCTTTGCTTTCGAATTTGGAAAAAAAAAAACCCGGGATGCCCAAATAGAACGTAACAACACTTTTTGAATGAGGAAATCGGCCCGAAAAAATGACTGTAAAACCCGTACAACGTTTGTAGACAAAGGGAATGTGACGTCATTGAGCCCCCGGGGTAGGAAAACATTTAAATAAAATTTCAGCATATAACATAATCCCCTTAAATTTTTTATGACCTGGGTCTCTTCAACATATCGAAAATTTAAAGGGGAGAAAAAAAGAAAAAAAAATAATAAAAAAACAGTACAAACCCTGGTCATTCGCTTTAGGGAGAAAACCCAATAAAATTTGGGGAAAAACCGTAAGACAAAAGGGAAAGCTTTTCGGCCTGGGGTGCATCTTTTAAAAATTTCCCTCACCTCAATCGCATCGCAATTCACCTTTTAACACGGACACTCTTGGGGAACCCCCCCAATAAACCTCCTTTTTTTCTTACTTAAAAAGGCTAAATTTTTGTGTAAAAGCCCTTATCTGAATATTTCATGTTGTTTACAGAATCACTTTTAAAAATTTTCAGGGCTTTTTGGGGACACCGTAGGGAGGGATTCGTGCAAATTTTCAACTTCTACATTAAAGCCCATTTTATATGAATTTTTTAATATTCTTTCTTAAGTAGCATGACGTCATAATCACGCGACCAAACAAATAATCCCTTTCTATACAAAACTTCACTTTACAAGTGTTAAACCTGTAAAAATCATAATTTTTTGCTCAAAGTTCTGAAACTAACAGCATTTCAATTTTCCCTTAAAAGACCTTTTGTCTTCGCCATAAAATCAACAATCAACCCCGATCTTTAAAAACTAAATACACCTGAAAGGTCTTTTAATCACACAGATTTTATTCACATGTCCGGTGAATTTTTCGTTTTTTTGGGTAAAACCCTTTCCGAAAAAAAAACACCCAAAAGACATATACCTTGACCTTTACGATTTTCCGAAAACGGAAGTGATGGGTAAATGAGATGCATTTTGCAATTTAGTGAAAATTTATGCAAATGGTCAAAAGTTAAGGATTAGTGCTAAAAAAAAAACCCCCTTTTTTATTAAAATTTTTTAACGCGTCATTACGTCTTTTTACGTCATACGACGTCATCTTTTCAACTGTAAGAAATTGATAAACACATTTCTGTCCAAATTTGAAGTTTCTAGTTAACGAAAGCTTCGTAATACTTTAAATAATTTCAGGTCAAAGTTCGAAACTTGTTCAGCCATAGATCCTTGGTCTTTTTGAATGTTTCAAAATGTATAAAATCCTGCACAACTAATCCCCAATCCCAAATTTTGTGAAAAAAACAGTCAATTTGGGCAAAAAATACGGCTGTAGAGCGCGACAACTTTGGGGCTTTTTTCAACCCGAGGCACGTAACACATGAAGAAAAAATTTCCGGCAAAACAAAAGCGCCAAAGTCACGTGCATACTGTTGAATTTCATTGCTGCGCCTTTTCGATAACCTGTTTAATTTTTAACCTCAAAAAGGAAAAAAAGTAAATAATAATAAAAGACTTCTTTTTTTTCTGGACAAAAAAAAGGGCTTTCTGCACTCAAAACCATGTTTTAAAACCCGATCATACTTATTTGTTTTTCTGAAGTACACCCCCTTCAAAAATTGAAGAAAAACCCCCCGAAATGACAGCGAGAGTGCAAACATAAATAAATAGCGAGGAAATCTGTGATGTCATATAAATAATTTAAATTTTAAATCATTTCTTCAAAAGGAAAAATGTACTTTTTTTTCATTTAAAATTTTAAAGCTAACTTTCCAAAACCCTCTTTTTGATAACTACTGTACTTACCAAAATTTAAACCTATCTATTTTTAAAAATATTTAAAAATTATTCCTCCACCCAAAAAGGGAAAAAAACGGGAAAAAGTTTTTCATGTCAACTACCCATTTGACAAATAACTTAATAATTAATAGATTTATCAATAAAACTGCATAGCTTTTGAACCGCATTGCCTATATAAAAAAAATTTTTTATTTAGATATTTTCAAAAAGAGGCCAAGTGGCCCAAAGACCTCACCTGAGAAAAAAGCTTTCTTTCCTGTACAAGTTACGAAATTATAGAAATTGTAAAAAGACATAACCTAAAATTTTTCAAATTTCACGAAAAAAGAAGGCCTGTTGTCGAAATTTAAGTAAAAATTTGACTGAAAAAATTTGGGAAAACACCAAATTTTTAAAATCAAAGGGGCGTAAATCCGACCTAATGCAAGGGCCCCAATCGAACGGCAAAAAAAGGCTATATAAATTGTTCTAAAATGAAGATATTTCTTCGAAAGAAGATCTAAAGGGCAAAATAAGTGTTTTTTTTAAATCAAAAGGGGCTAACCCTGACCTAATTACAAATTTTACCATTCGAACTTGGCCCCAAAAGACTAGGCTATAAACGTTGTCTTGAGTTTGAAGATGACTTAAAAAAAATGAAAAGCTTTAAAGCAAACAAACTAAAAAAGGCATTTTTTAAAAATTTAAAGGGGGCATAAACATGACCTTAATGGCCGAAAACAACATAATCGAAATTTTCCGAGATTTATGGAATAAAAAATTGTTAAAAGTTTGAATATGACTGTTTTGAAAAGAAATGCTAGGTGAAACAAAATATAAAATTTGGGATATTTTTTTTATCAAAAGGGGGATAAAACCCGACCCAAGAAGTAAAAATCACCCTAATCGAAATGGTCGTGAGATGAGGAAAAAAACATTGCGTAATTTTGAAGAAATTTCTTAAGAAAAAAGACCAGGTCAAAGTGACAATACAAGTGAAACTACTTTTTTCAATATTAAAAGGGGCAAAACTCCTGGCCGTATCAGCCATAACAAAGTGCCAAGATTTTTTTGGTAAAAAACATTGTTTTAAAAATTTGAAGATGATTTCTTAAGAAAAGAAGAGCTAAGTGCAAAAAAAACTAAAAGTGGACGACGGACGGACGGCGGATTGACGGGCGGACGGAAATGGACAGCCAAAGGGCTTCCATTCTTAAGCTCATCTTTAGCAATGTGCCAAGTGAGCTAAGAATTAAAAAGTTTTTTAGAAAAAAAAGCAAAGATGATTAGGGCTAACTGCGAAGTGCTAAGAACGGTATAAATTTTTTTTTATTTTTCCCTCAACTTTCTTATATAATTCCAATTTTTAAAAAAAAAAAAGGCCCTTTATATTTCCCCAAAATTTCACGTTTTCATGTTTCAAAATTTTTGTTCGTTTCTGGATATGAAAGTAATTTTTAAGGAAACGGGAAAAAAACGGGAAAAAAATGTTCATGCTTTATTGCCCTTCGCAATAACTTTTTAATGAAAGGTCCGATCTTAAAACTGCATACCTTAGAACCCATTGCATCACGCTAATAAACTTTCTTTAAAGTTTTTTCAAAATTAATGTTTTTTAAAAAAAACAAAAAGATAGGGGCTAAAGCAAAATGCATGAAAGAAAAGGTTTAAATACTTTTATTTCTCATCTAACTTCTTTAAAGGGCATCCCATGTCCAATTTTACAACGCTAGGTACCAGAAAAGGCCCTTTAAATTTTCCCAAAATTTTAGTGTTTCTTTTTTAACTTTTTAAAACGGGTTTTGAGATATAGAAAGTTATTTTTTCAAAAAAACGGCATAAAACGGAAAACGTGTTCAGTCTAGATTGCTTTCGACAAATAAAATTTTTAATTAGGTCCCCCTCAAAAACTGCATATCATTAGAACCCCATTACACAGCAAAAAAAAAAAGTTCTTTTTGTTTTTTTTAAAAAAATTATTTGTTTCTTCGAAAAAGGGGAAACAATGATCGGGGCTTATGCGGATTTCATGAAAGAACAGTTTTACTGCATTCTTAGTTTTATGTAACTTCCTTATATTAAGTCCCAAATTTTAAAAAGAAAGGTACCGTTAGAAAGGTCTTTTGATTTCCCCAAATTCCCCGCTTTTATAATTTTATGTTCTTTAAACACTTTGTATAAGGGCGTTTTTTTTTCCTGGGGCATACGGAAAAACGGGGTAAATAGTTCTATCGTTTTGTTTTTTTTTTCCCCAAAAACTTAAGAATATTCGGTCCTTTTAAAATTTAAACACCAAAAGAACGGGTGGGGGTTGATTTCAAAATTTTATCTTACTTTATTAACAAAATCAATAATTATCCAATATAAATATAAAGTGCAATTAGGGTTGCAAAATCTTTGTTTTTCTGGTAACTCAACGAATTTTATGTAAAAATCACCCCTTGGGAGAATTTCATGTTCATGTGAAAAAAATTGACATTAATTCCGAAATTAATGCAAATAAAGAACTAATTTTTAACTGTACGTAACAAGAGTCTATTTATCGGGGCAACTACAAATTGTTTTTTTTAAAGGTCCATTAGAAACTTACTTCAGCCACAAATTCGGTTTTTCGGATTAAAAGGTTAGCTGACAAAATATTCCCCCTTAGTTCAAGATTTACCCTCTGTAAAAATTTTAAGAAAATCTGATATAAAAGGGGCTGTAGAGCGCGAAAAAACCATTTTCACTATTTTTCCTCGACGTCAGTGACGTCATAGGGGGGGTGAAAATGCTGTTGCCAAAAGCCGCATACTTTACTGCAAAAAACTCTGAATTTTTTATTATTTGAAAACGGTAGTCGAAATCATTGCCCAAAAATTTAAAATTGTGGATGCTTTTTGAGGTCCCCAAAAGTCAGATTAAAATATTTTTAGAAATTCTGCAAATTGAAACTGTGTAAGTTTCAACTTTCTATTCTCCTGAAGCTCTTCAATCCTAAAAAAAAATTTTTGGGCCCAAAGTTTGAATCTACTTCGCCACAAACTTCTTTTTTCGGAATTTCGGTTAGTGGCAGGTATACAAAACCCCAATTTTCAAGATGTACCACTGGAAAGTTTGAAGAAAATCAGACCATAAATGGCGGTGTGAGCGTTAACAATTTTTTTCACTATTTATAGCTCTGACGTCACATGACATCATAGGGTGTGAAGATGCCTTTGTTCAAAAGCGCATACTTTACTTTCATATCTCTGAAATTTTCATTATTCTAAACAACTGGCATCATGTAGAAATCATTTCCCTAAAATAAAAAATTAAGAAGTATGCTTATGACGTCACAGGACGACTTTGCGTCACGACCAAAAATATATGTAGAAATTCTGCAGAACTGCAAACTGTGTAAGTTTCAAAATTCTATCTCATTCTGAAGCTCTTTAATCCTAAATGAAATTTTCGGTCCTATGTTCGAATCTTATTTAAGCCACAAAATCTTGGGAAATTTGGGTTAGATTACAGGATATGCACGCTTAGTTTCAAGATGTACCATCTGTGAAAATTTGAAGAAAATACGACCAAAAAGACGGCTGAGACGCGAACACCATTTTTCATATTTTTTTGTTGTGACGTCATGTACGTCATAGGGTGCTGTAGATGTTTTGTTCAAAAGCAAATACTTTACTTTCATAACTCTAAAAATGCTTTTTCTGAACAACTGCATAGTCAAAAATCATTGCCTAAAATGTTTTTAGAATATGCTTATGACGTCACATGACGTCTATGACGTACGACTAAAAATTACTAGAAATTCTGCAGAACTGAAATTTTAAAGTTTAAACTTTCTATTTCATCCTAAAGCTTTTCTATCCAAAAATAAAAATTTTGGGTTATGTTCGAATCTTTTTTTCAGCCACAGAACTTCGGTCTTTCGGTTTTCGGTTAGCTGAAGGATATGCCCCCTTTTTATTCAAGAGTACATCTGTGAAAATTTGAAGAAAATCCGCCCGTAAATGCGGCTGAGAGGCAAACACCATTTTTCACTATTTTTTGCTTGACGTCATGTGACGTCATAGGGTGCTAAAAAATCTTTGAAATCAAAATTTCTCACGTGACTAATATCCCAAAAAAAAAAATTTTCGTCCAGGACTTTTGCAACTATAAAAAAAGGTTTAGTTAGGAAAAGAAAAAGAAAAATAAAAAAACATAAAAACCCCAAATGGGGACTTTTGCTTTAGGCGAAAGTCCTAATAAAAAAAAACAGTACAAACCCAATATGACTTTCTGCCGTAGGCAGAAAGTCCTAATAAATATAAAAACCCTTAGTTTTCCCCAGGTTGCGGAAAACCCTAATTTTTAATTTTACATTTCAATTCGTCTTCTTACTTAGGTATGTTTTTTTTACGGTTTTAAAAAATACATTTCTATAATACTTGAAAGCAAAAAACGCCTCACTCCCTGCGCAGGGGATTTCATCAGTTTAAAATCCCCACAGCTACGTTTCATAAATTGTGTTCGTCTTGTATTACTTTCAAATGTTTTTCATGCTTGGGAAAATTATAATAAGTTTTACTTTTTGTTGTGTGAAGCAAAACGTAGAATTGATCACCAGCAAGCTATAAGGGTATTATTGTTTAAGGAAATGGCTGGGAAATCCAACCTGGTATATATCTTCCCGGTAGGATCAGTCTGCACTTTGTAATCTGCCTTTGTTTTGAGAGCAATCCTGCACCCCGGGCCTGACAAAATCCGGCCAAAAGATAGGTTTGAACGTTTCTAGGCCACCCGGGTTAACACACTCCCCGTTTTTCAACTCGGGGGTGTGTTTGACCCGTGCCCTAGAAAATTCCTACCTATCTTCTCTATATTATAATAAAAAAATTTAAAAAAAAACACACAATTAAAATTTTAAAAAAACAAAAATGAAAAAAAAAAAAAAAAATTATGTTTTTTTTTTTAAACCCTTTTTAACACTTGAATTTTGGGGGAGGAGGGGTTTTTAAACGTATTATAAAAAATTTTATTATAATTTTTTTTATTTTTGGATATTTTAGAACTCGGTTATTTTTAATTCTTGTTCAAAAAAACTACCCGTAAAGTCTTCATCTTTTAAATCTTTTTTTTTAAGTAACAGGATTTGTTTTTTAAAACTTGTTAAAATTAAAAATATTTCTCAGTAAAACGATTTGTTAACCCCTTTTAAATTTACCTTTTTTTTTTTGTTATTTTTACTTACCCCAACTTTGAATTTGGGTTTTTAAATTTTTTCTTTTCTTCTTTGGAAAATAAATTTTCAACACTGTTAATGTATTTTTGTTTTTACTTGCTTCCCCAGGGGGTTTTTTTTAAATTGAAAAAATGAATTGTATTATTAAAACCCTTTAACTAATTGATTAATTTTTTCAAATTTATTTAGTAGTTTCATGAGCTTTAAAATATTTAAAATTGTTTTTATAGTTCCTTTTCCAACGTTCTACTACACTAGATTTTTTTTTTTTCTCGGGTTGAATAAAATTTTTATGTTATTTTTCATTTAATAATTTTTTATTTGTCGTTTTTAAAAAAATTTTTCAAAATTCCTTTTATCTGACCAAAAAAAAAATTGGTTTTCTTTCTTCAAATAATGTTTTAAATGCTTCATTATGTTATCCTGTTTTATTTTTAAAGGGAAATTTTAACCAAATTTACAAAAAAACATCTAAAATTGCTAAAAATATTTATAGTGTTTATTTTTTTTTTGAATATTGTTGCATATTACTAAATCAACGGGCCCATTTTTTTTCTATTAAATTTCAACAAAAACCGTCTTTTGGGGGAAATTTCTTTTTACTTTTGTGTAATTCTTTCTGAAATTTTATCCCCTTTTGTTCCAAATAAATTTTTTTTTTTGATCCACACTCAAAAACTTTTTAGCTTTTAACATTTGTTTATTTTTGGGTTGTTGTTACTTGTTCTACTAAATTATTTTCGTTTTCTTTTTAAACGTAAACAATATAGTTTTTGGGGATCCATTTTTAAAAAAGTTAAAAATTTGGTTTTTTTAAAAAAAGGGCAGATCAAAAAGTTTTGAAAAAATTTTAAAAAATTCAAATACAAAGTGAATTTATAAAAAAAAATGGGAAAAAAAATTTTGGGGTTTTAAAAAATCTGCAGGGTTAAACAATGTTTAAGCCAAATCAACAAAAACATTACCCAAAACCCAAAAAAGAAAAGTAAAAAAAAGGTATCAAGAGTTTATTGTTAGAAATCCTGATTTAGGGAAAAAATTTCCTGGCTGGGGAAAAAACTATGGAACAGTGTGAAACCCCGTAAAAACACCAAATTTAAATATTTTTTTTTTTTAAAATGTGCCCAAGAAATTTTAAAAGTTTCTTATTAGGGGAAACTATTTTTTGTGATATAGATGGAGAGAAAAAAACAAAATATTTTAAAAGTTTTTAAAGGAAAAAGAATAGTTTTTAAACCCTTTTTCCTTTAAAAAAAAAATAAAAATTTAAACAAGTAAATTTTTAAACCCCCTTTTGGGCATTTGATATAATGAAAATTTTCCCCTTTTTTTTTAAACTCTACCCTACTCAATTTATTAATACAAAAAAATAAAAACCAATTTTTTTTTAGTTTAAAAAAAAAAATTTTAAAGGGTTGGGTAGATGAATTTCAAAAGGGAAAGGATCTGGTTTTTTTTTTTAAAAAATTTTTAAAAGTGTAGAAGAAAAACAAAAATAATATGATTATCAGAAAGCCCCTTTTTATATACCCCCTTAAATTTAAAATAAGTTTTTATTATTAATTTTCAAAAAAAAAAAATGAAAATAAATGTTTTTTTTTGGGAAATTTTTATAAAGTTATACCCTGTAATGAACACAAAGAAAGAGTGAAAAAAATAAACTATGAAAATAAATTTTTATGGTGGGATTGAATTTTCCTTTTAAAAATAAAAGATTTTTCCAAAATTTGGAAAAACCCAAAAAATTTTAATTTAAAAAAATTGTTTTTGCTTTAGAAGATCAATTAATAGAAAACCCTTTATATCCATTTTATGTTTAAAAAACAATACTATAAACATGAAGTAAAAAAATTGATGCAGTTTAAAACCTTTCCCTTTGAAATTGTTTTATTTTTACATTAAAAGGGAAATTTAAAAAATTAATGTTTCCAGCTGGAACAAAGTTCCAAAAACCCATTTTTTTTTTAAATTTAAAAAATTTTATTAGTTTTCGTTAAAAAGAATAATCATAAATCTTTTACATTTTAGAAATTGTTTCCCAAGGATTTCAAAGGGGGAAATAACTTAATTAATCATAAAGAAATATGTTTTTGATAAAAAAACATTGTAAATCTTAATGCCAAACCGGGAAAAAAAAATTATTCTTTTTTTTAAAAAAATTATCATTTCAAAAAAAATTACCATTTGTTTTTATATTCTGATTTTGAATCATGTAATATTCCTATTTTCAACAACTACTCCAAATCTAGAAGAATCTTAAAAAAAAAAAATTTTAAACAAAAAGGGTAAAAAATTTAGGGTTTATATTTTTAAAATTGATTATCCAAATAATTTGAATCAAAATACTTTTTTATGTTGGAAAGACGCAAAAAAAATATTGTAAAAAAAGGTAAAAAAAATTTTTTAAAAAGAAATAAACTAAAAAAAATCTATTTTTAATAAAACAAAAAAAAAACCAATATTAAATAATTTAAAAAGGGAAGGGAAGGGGAATTTTTAAAAAAAGCAATGAATGTTATATTTGTGAAAATGTTTTAAATGAAAATTTAATAAAAAAGTAAGAAAAATAATTCTTTCGGGGAAAATTTATAGGGGGAGCGCATGTCAACCCATGTAATACTAAAAAAGGAAAAGAAAACAAAGATAATACCGGTATTCTTTCATAAGGGTTTTTCTTTTTTTAGGGATTTCCTTTTTTTTATGGGAAGAACTTATGATTATGAAGAGGGAATAAAATTTAAATTTTTAAAATTCTTTAAAAAGTTCGGGAAAAATTATTTATAAATTTGGTTATGGTTCCTATTATAAAAAATTAAGTTTCTTAGATTCTTTTTAATTTATGAGAAAAGGGGTTTTAGCGGGGTTAGTGAATCAATAGATGTTTTTTCCTATTTTAAAAAAAAGGATTTTAAATTTGGAGATATTTCATTTTTAAGAAAAAAAGGGGGTTTTCCCCTTTATGAATATATAGTTTTCTATAAAAAAAATTAAATGAAACTGAATTACCAGATATTAAAAAATTTTTATTCTACACTTAAACAAGAGGGAATATCTAAAGAAAATTTAAACATGCCAAAGAGTTTTTTTTTCATTAAAAATTGTAAACCCTTTAAAAAAGATTTTTCATAAATTTATATTTAAAAACAGATGTTCTTATTTTAGCTGATGCATTTGAAAAGTTTAAAAAAATTCTTTTTAAAAAATTCATAAAATAGTTTCCTTGTTATTGTTACTCTGCCCCAGGTTTAAAACATGGCAATGGGGACTAAAATATACTGGTTTTTAAAATTTAAAAATTATTAATGTATAGATATTTTTAAAAAGTTTGAAAAAGGAAATAAGAGGGGGATTTTTGGGGTGTATTAGGCCCAAAGGGACATGAAAAAGTTTTTAACCCAAATATACCCCAAAATTATAATGAAGGAAAAAGAATATTTGATGAATTTTAAAGGGAAAAAGAAGCAAAAGAAAAAATTTATAATGGTGGTGATTTTCTCTTTTCTTAGAAAAAAATTTTATTAAAATTTAGATGCTAATAATTTTATGGAGGGGCCCAAGTCTCAACCTTTAAAAACTAAAGTTTTTAAAATTGGGAAAAAAGATCCTAATTATTACAAAAACTTTTCCAAGGGGAAGAGGTTGTAAAATTTTGAATGTGTTTTTGAGTATACAGATGAATGAAAAGAAGAAAAACAAAAAAAATATCCTTTAGCTCCTGAAAAGATGTGTGAAAAGGGAAAAAAGAATTTTTAATTATCAAAAAAAATTTTTTAGGGATAAACCATTTAGGAAAAAGAAGAAAATTATTTCTTACTTTAAATGATAAAAAAAAATATATTTACATCACTAAAATTTTAAAAGAGTATTTAAATTAGGAATGAATGTTAAAAAGGGTTTTTTTTAAGAATATTTCTTTAAAAGAATCAAAATTGGGTTTTAAAAAAATATTTTGGATTTTAATACTGAACAAAGAACAAAATCAAAATCTGTTTTAAAAAAGATTTAGGGAAAGTTAATGAATTAAAGTTTCTAGGGAAAAGACTTTGGGAAATATAAGAGGGAAGAAATGAAATTAAACTATTAACAGTTTTTGAAAAAATTAAAAAAAATATATAAAAAAACCCTATTTTTAAAGATTCATTTTTAATTTAAATTGAAAATTTTGGGTTCCCAATTGTAAAAAATTTTTTTATTCTGTTAAATTTAATAAACCTTTTTTAAATTTAGGAAAAAGGCAGTTTTAGATTTTTTTAAATTTTATGTAAAAATTTTATTATGATGTTGTTAAAAATTTAGGGGGAAAAGAATAAACCCTAGTTGTTTCGATAGGGAAATTCTTTTCTTATCAATAACAACAAAAGATGTTTAAAAAAGTTTTGAAAAAAAAAAAAAGATAATCTGGATACATTGATTTCCTAAAGATCTTTTCCAAACCTTTATCAGAAAAAAAAAAAAAAAAGAAATTTGGTAAGTTTAAAGAGAATTAAATGGTGTTTTATAAATGAAATAGTTTATTTAAGAATGAAAAGCTTATTTTATACTTTATCTAAACCAGGGAAAGGGTTTTGTTAAATTTTTAAAAAAAATTTTAATAAAAAATCAAAAAATTAAAAGGAATAGGGACAACAACAATTAAAAAAAGATATAAATTTTTGAGGTTTAATAAAAATTGTTTTTTTTAATGAAAAAAAAAAAATGAATAAAATGTATACATTAAATTTGATAAACATGAAATGAATATTAATGAAGTAAATAAAAAAGAAATTTTCCCCAAATATGATAAATTAAAAAAAATTTATATATAATAAGGGGAAGTTTACTTTACCATTTATGTAGCTTCCTTTCAAAAAATCCAATTTAATGTCATTCCCCCAAATAAAAAATAAAAATCTCTCTATTTTTTTGACCCTTCCCAGGGGGAGTAAAAAAAATCATTTAAGTAGGTTTTTTTCGGCCCAAAGGGGTCGGTGGGAACCACTACGGAAACCGGCTGTGAAACATTTAGATAAAGGTTTTTAATTGTGAAACTTACTTTTTTCCCCCAAACCGGTTGCATAAAAATATTTTTTTCATTGATTCATCAAATCTTAAAAGGGTTTTGGGTTTAGAGTGTTGTTTTTTTTTAAATTGTTCATTAAAAAAATCTAATCTTTTTTGTTCTTTCTTTTTTCCCTTTTCATCCGTGCAGTTGTAATTTTTTTTCCATTGCTTTTATCATGTCTTTTTTTTCTTCATCAGCTTTCCTTTTTCCCAAAAATGAAAAAATAAATAATTACTACCTAAAAATAAAAATGCTTTAAAAACCACTGCTCCCCCCAATCATCATCCCCCCTTATTTGCATTTGCCTTTTTTATAGGGTTTAAACCCGGTAGGGAAACGGTTGGGGAAAACACTGCGCAGCATTATGGAAAAAAAAATTTTCCCACTATTTTCAAAAAATCAGCAGGAAAAATTCCTTTTTTTAACCCAACATATCTTTTGTAAAATTTAGCTAGAAGAATTTCAATAGTTAACTTGAAAAATCACTAATATTTTAAATCATCTAGGACCCAGGTTTTTTTAAAAACCTTTTTAATTATTTCTGAAAACCAATTTTTTTAAAACAGAAACTACTCCTGCTGATAAGCTGTTTTAACAATTTGTTTTTCATCCCCCTTTTTTTAAAAAACAAAATTTGTTTTTAAGTAGGGAAAGCACAAAAGATCAAATGGATCAACTTTTTTTGGGTTTAATTTTCTTTTTTTAGGTTGTATGGGGTTTTTCGGAACGGCTTTTGAAACTTTAAATTGTTTAAAATTTTATATATATATAATCCAAACCCAAAAAACCCCCGACTAAAAAAAGGTTTATATAATTTTTGTATATATTTACACGGATGAAATCCAACGGGGAAAAAACACTTTGTTAAAATTTCTTTAACTTATCATCCTCTTTTGTAATAGTTTTTAATTGTTGTTTTCTTTCTTTATTTCTTCCATTTCTTTTTTTTTAATTCAGTTTTCCCATTTTTTTTGTTCGGGAATTCTTTTTCCAGTTAAAACCTTTTTGGGTTTTTCCCTTTTTTTTAACGGGGATTGGATTTTGTACTTCACTCTTTTTTTAACGGTATAAAGTTCGGGGGTTGGGATCTTCCTTTTTTTCTGGTTGTGGATTTATGGAACAGCTGCGGAGTTTATGGACAAAGTTGGACTTTGTTTTAAAAATAAAATATTTTCTATTGTTTTTAAATTTATGTTGTAAAAGGAGCAAAAAACCATTCCTATTTAAATAAAATTTCACCACATAAAAAATTTTAAAGATTTTTTAAAAAAAGGTCTTCTTTTTAAATTTTCTATTAATTTAGGTTGATTTTTAACTTTAAAAAATTTTAGACATCCCAAAAAAACATATAAATTAAAAAAAAAATTCCCCTTTAAAAGTTTTGTCATTGTTGATCCAAAATTTGCTTCATATCGAATTTTTAAAATTTTTTCCCAATTTCTTCATTGGAAAATTTTTCAATTTTAAAAAATTGGTTTTTTTTCCCTTTAAATTTGTTTATCTTTCCCCCAAAAAACAAGAGCAAAAAGTCTTTCTCTTTTTTCATTTTCTTTAAAGTATACTTTCCCGTAGCATTCTGTGGACTTTGTCCAGCAAAGGAGAAAATTTGTGGATTTGGTGTTTCAAATTTTTAATCCTTTAAAATTTTTTTCGCTTTCCCCATTTTTAAAAAAAAAAACATTTTTTAAAAAAAATTTTTCATAAATAAAATATTGTTTAAAATTTTTGGGTTAATATTTTATAACAAAAATTTCCCTAAAAAATTTTAAAAACCCCCCAAATTAATTGGAAAAAAGTTTTAATCGGGGAAAAAGTTTTTTAAAACAAAAATCTCCTTTTTTAATTTAGGGATAAAGCCCGGGGCTGTTTTGCATTTGGGAAATAAATTTCCCGCTTTTAAAACAAAAACAACAAAATAATTTGTGGGTTTGATCATTTTTTAAAAAAATTAATTTACTAGGTTTTTTTTTTTTCAATTCTTCTTTATTCTTTCTTTTTTTTAGGTGTGGGTTTTTAACATCTTTTCTTTTAAAGACATTTTTTCAAAAACTTTCCCTTTTCTTTAGATAAAATATCAACCTTTTTGGGTTTGTTCCCAAAGTTTTTTTAAAACTGAATTGTATTTTTTGTGAAATAACCCCCTTTTCACTTTTCTGATTGTCTACCTGAAAAAGCTAACTCTGAAAAACATATTTTTTTCTTTGGTTAAATTGTTTAGTTGAATACAGTCATTATAATATTTTATTTTTGGGTTTTCCTTGATATTTTTTAAAAGGGAATATTTTTAAAATAATTCTTGTATTTTTTCTTCTCCATTAAAAATAGGTTTAAACCCAAATTTTTAAATTTTTTGTTTTTGGATTTCTAATATCACCAAACCATTCTCTTTTTTATAAGGGTTTTTCCATTGAAAGTTGGGAATAGTATAAAAAATTATTTAAAAACACATGTAATTCATTTTCTAAAAGATCTAAAACAAATTTTTGTTTTTTTCCCCATCCAGTTTGTCCACAGATAATTGAAAAGTTTTGGTATTTAGGTAGGTTATACAGCCCTTTCGTAGTTTCCTTTTTTTTAAATTTTTTTTTTTAGAATATTAGTAATTAATTTTGTAATTTTTTAAGGGATATATAGTTTAAAATTTTTTTGTAAATTATTTAGTAATTTTTTTAAAGGGATATTAAAAAATTTTTTTAGTAATATTTTTTTATTATTTTGAAATTTTTTATACCCCAATATGGGGAAAAATTTAAAACACAATTCCTTTAAATCTACCCTCATCAAAATTAAAAATTTTGGGGGCTTGTTTTAAACAAAAGATAAACAATTTTTGGCTCATCCCATCCTGGTCTTTTGTTATTTGTATAGTTATAACCTTCTGATGAAATTTTTAAATTTTTCTCCCTGAAAACCCTTTTAGAGAGTTATCATCCCTTTTTAAAGTAAATCTATCCATTTTTGCATAAAATGTTTTGTTAGATATTTTTCTAATTTTACATTGGGGAAATTTAATTTTTTTATCAAACTTACTAATTTCTTTATATTTTTTTGAATTAAAAAGCAAAGAAATTTTTTTTTCTTCCCTCCCACTGTTGTTAAACTCTCATTCCTTGCTGTATAGTTGATTTGGAAAATCCTTTATTGTTTTTTTTACTTTTGTTATTTTAAAGGGTTTTTAAAAAATGGTTCTGTTTATGCTCTATCCGGATCTTCAAATAACTTTTGAAAACCTTTCATACTTTGTTCCAGCTTAAATTTTTTTAATTTTAAAAATGGAAAGGGGGATTGTTTGAGTTTTTTTGATGTAAAAAAGGAATTGATGAAAACTTAAGAAATGGTAATTTTACAGATAAAAACCCAAAGTGCTATATTGATAAATCCCTGAGTTGATCAAAAAAAAAAAAATGAAAAAAAGAAACAAATTTTGTTAAAAAAATTTTTACAATTGATAAAGAAAAGTAGGGGGTTCCCAAATTTTCGTATTAAAAACTTTAAATTGGGGCCCCGATAAAAAAAAACTTTTTTTAAAGGGGTTGGGATAAAAGTTAATTACTACCCAAAAAGGGGGGGTTTTTAAAAACTTGTTTTTTGGGGAAAAATTGGAGGGGTGGAAAAATGAATTAGGACTTTTGAATTTTTTATTTTTAAATCAAATTAAACCTTTCGCACAACGTTCAAGTTTACAAAAGTAGAAAAAAAACCCCCTTTGTAATGTGGAAAGATTGATTACCAAACAGTAAATGCAGTAAAGAAATGAAACTCATTTTTGAATTAAAATGAAAAAGGAAAAAACAGTTAAAAAGAGGAAAGGTGGGATCCCCAAAGCGGATACTGAAAAGAAGGCTGCAAAAATTTGGGCTAAATTAAATAAACAAAAAAGCTTGCAAGAGAAAAAAAAAATTAAAAGGCAAAGGAAGAAAATAAAATTCCAAAAAGAAAGAAACTAAAAAAATAATGATTTAAGTAAAGAATTTTAAGATTAGAATACTTGAAAAAAAAAGATAAAAAAAGAAAACCAAAAAAATAGAATAAAAAAACAATACAAAATATTAAAGAAGATACAAAAAAGAAAGAATAAAAATTTATTTAGGAAAAGGATTCAATTTTAGTATTTTAACTCTTTTGGTATTTTGGGTTTTATTGTTGAACTTTTATTCCTGGTGGGGTGGAATGTAACATAAACCCCCCTGGGAAAGGAGGAAATTAGAGATTGGTAAAAAAAAATTGGGTAATATTGCTAAACTTTAGCAAAACTTGCGGGAAAAAAAAAAAAAACGGTGAAGCATTCCCCGGAATTTTGGAGCTATTGTTGGTGGTTACTGAAAAAACAAAAGTTGTTCATTTTTTGGAAAAATTAGGGCTTTTTAAATTTTTTGTTATGGGGAAGATTTTTACAGCGTTACCCGTTGGTTTCACACCCGTTAGAAACATACTCGTAAATAAATAAAGAAAACCTGCGTAATATTCCCCATTTAATAATATTTTATCTTTCTTTTTACCTTTGGGGTTTAAGGGATCCTGTTTTCTACGACAGAGTGCTCCGCAGCGGGTCCATAGTCCAGCTGGAAAAAAATTGGTTTACTTATTTCTGGTAAAGATTTTTGTTGGTGTACCCTTATATCTGGGGTTGTGTATAGTAGGTTCAACATGAGAAACATTTACATCATTTTTTATTCCAAGTGTTTGAATTTTTTCTTCTTCTGCAAACTACAATTTTCATTATTATAATCTTGTATTGTTCCAATTTTTAATTCCATATCACTAGGAGACATATATAATCCTATTCCATAAACATAATCAACTTTACTTTTTTTGCATATTTTAATACACTTTCATATTTTTTTTTTTGAGTAGGTTTATCAATTGACCTGTCAACTGCATCTTGAACATTTTGCTAAAAAATTGTTTTTTGAGCATCAAATGCCATTCCTGTTCCTAAAATATCGTTTTAGTTTTGAGTTTTGTGTTTCCAAGAATAGCCCAACAATATATTCTTATAGACTCATTAATTCTTTCAACCCCCTGCTTGTGTAAAACCTTTTGACTCATCAAGAATAAAAGTTGTCCATATGTTTTTAAATTATCTGGTTGTTTGATATAATCAAAAATGAACTTTTTTAGGTGGAGATATTCACATTTTGAAATACCACAATGTCTTCCTCCAGGTACTTCAGGCCCAAATGTCATTTTTGATAAATCAAAAGTTTTGAGAAGTGCTGCTTTTATATGTTTGTGAAGAATTATCTCTTCTAAAATCTGTTCTTTTCCCAAGCTGTATTGACTTGTTTATATTACAATTCCAAGACCTTCTTTATGTCTCCAATCTGTATTAGGATCTAAAATTAAACTCACTACAAATTTTTTCATAAGCTTCTCTATCATAATTATTATTAAAAGCATTCCAACTTTTTTTGTGAAGAGAAATAGATAATTTTTTTTAATATTCTTCTTGTTTGATAGTAAATATGGAATAAGAATAAAGAACCTGTTAATCCTCGGACTTTATGCTTCGCAAATGCTTTGCAGCTGGACTCCGTCCATAAGCGGTTCCCTTGTCCGGCTGTGAAACACTACCCCATTATAATGATTTTTTTATGTCAACTCCACAACCTGTAGTTGAACACCAAATAGCAAAGTTTAATTGATTCGGGCCAAAATAACACCCAAATCACTTTCCCCCCCCTTTCTACTATTTCTTCTGATGTAACTTTAGGGAATAAATTTTTTCAAATATATAGGGAAATCTACATTAAAACTTTTCATTCCGTTTCCATCTGATGAAATTATTATTTCTTGTTTTATATGTTAAAGTGTTTTTTTTTTAAAAACTCCCCCCATGTAAATAATTAACATCCTTATTATATTTAAAAAACTTCAGGGATCATTTTTTATCGGTAAAAAATGTTTCATATAATTTCTAATATTGATAAACCTATAAACCCACAACAATATTAATAATAAACATGGAGATAAGAAAATTAGATTAAGAAGTTTTAAATTTTACTAATAGGATGGTATAAAAAAAAAATATTCAAATAAAGGGTTTTTTCAAATTCTCCACTCAAACATTTAAAAAAAAGAGATGTAGATAATATAGAATCAATAATAGAATCATTTAAAAATCATATAGAATTGCATGAAGAAAATTTAAAACTAACAAAGGATGAGGAAATGAAAAAGAGAATAAGAGAGGAAATAAAAAGAATTAAAAAAATTGAAAGAGATTTTTTAGAATATAATAATGAAAAGTTAGAAAGAGAACTATTTGAAGAGAAAGAAAGAGAAAGAAAAATATTGGAAGAGTTTGAAAGAGATAGAGAAATAGATAAAGAAATATTGAAAGAGATGATAGAGATAGAGAAAGAGATAGAGAAATAATGGAAGTGTTTGAAAGAGAAAAGGAAAGAGAAATAATGGAAGAGTTAGAAAGAGAAACAAAAATAATGGAAGAGTTTGAAAAAGAAATAGAAAGAGAAAGAATAGAAAGAGAAAGAGAAAGATTAGAAAGAGAAAGAGAAAGAATAGAAGAGATTGAAAGAGAAAGAGATAGAGAAATATTAAAAAGTTTGAAAGAGAAAGAGAAAGAGAAAAATAGAAAGAGAAAGATTAGAAAGATTAGAAAGAGAAAGATTAGAAAGAGAAAGAGAAAGAATAGAAGAAAAGAAAATAAAACTAATATTATTAGTAATTATAAACAATTATATATTCACCTTGAACAAATAAATAGTAAATTATAATTTTTCATAAGGAGCACCTAGAAAATCTTAGGAGTTTTCCTGTTGAGAGTAATCAATTTGGAGATATTGTTAAAAATTATTTTTGATAATTCAGAGTATAAAAAATTAACTATAGGAAATATTTCTGAATTAACTATAAGTGTTTTGTGATGAATGGGGGAAAAAAATAAATAATCATGGATTACCAATGAGTTGTGTTTTAGAGATCATTTAAAAAGTGTTTTAGAAATCATCTAGGGAACTGCTGGAACTTTGTGCGAAGCAGCGGTTCCCTTGTTCCACTAAATTATATAAAATTTATTTTTTATCAATAAAAATGAATCATATAATTTCTAATATTAATGAACCTATAAACCTACAACAATATATAGATAAAAACATGGAGATAAAGAAAATTGGATTGAGGGGTTTTTTACTTATACTATGGTTGGTATAATTAATTGGACAATGGATTGATACTAACATTCGTAAATCCCCACCACCCAAAAAAATAATTTCAGATGGTTTTTTATAATTTTCAACAAATATTGATGTATTTAAAAATTTTGACAACAGAATAACATTAACTGTTTGATGAAAAAAATGGTAATTGCTGTTTAAAAGCAGAAGAATACCCAACAATAAGTTCAGTTAGTGATATAACCTATGGATTAATAATAACCAAAGAATTAAGAAAAATGTTAGGATTTAAAGAGAGTCATTATTTGGAAAATTCACCTCTTCTTAACCTCCCATGCCATGGTGAACATCAATAGATTTAATACCTTATAAAGAATTATATGTTCATCTTGAACAATAAATAGCACATACAATTTCTTTGATAGTGCACCTAGTAATATTCTTGGTGTTATTCCTGTTGAGAGTAATCAATTTGGAGATATTGTTAATATAAAATTTTAATAATCCAGAGTATAAAAAATTAACTATAGGAAATATTTCTGAATAAAATATAAGTGTTCGTGATGAAAAAGGACAAAAAATAGATAATCATGGATTCCCAATGCGTTGTGTTTTAGAAGTAATATAGGGAACTGCTGGAACTTTGTTCCACTAAATTATATAAAATTTATTTTTATCAATAAAAAATGAATATATTCGGTTCTAAAAAGTATATACTAGATAATAGTAAAATAGATTCATATTTTAATAATTTAAACTCAAATTTAGAAAGTAAATTATTTAATAATTTAAAGTCAAATTTAGATAGAGAATTACCTAACACTTTAAACAAAATTAGACCTTGTGGTAAAAAGAATAGAGGAATCCTTAAAAAACATTACAATAAGTGCTGAAATAAAAGGTCATTTATTTAAAAAGTAAGGTTTTTCATTTGGAAATGCCGGTAGAGAAAAAAGATGTTGGTTATGTTGTGATAAGGCGTGGTTATATTACTGGTATTGGTCTGTCGAGTAAAAGGACAAGTGGTGAAGTGCGAGTTGGTGTGTTGGTTGATGGAGAGCGTTTAATGGGTGTGATATTACTTTACAAACAACAACAGCAAAACATGATAATTTTTGAACACCCTTTTTTAGTTGAGGCTGGAAGTGTTATTAATTTTGTTAGTCTGATAGATAATACAACTGTAGTTAATACTGTTGCCTCGTTATTGTTTGAATTCAAATAATAACTTAAAAATGAAGAACCCAACGGCCCCAGATTTATACCCTGATTTAAATAGTAAAAATACTAGATTCACAGCCAGACTATGGAACAGCTGCAGAGCAGTCGGAAGTAGAACTTCATGAACCAAGTCAAAATTTATAGATTACAAAAAATCTCAGAGATTGAGAAAACATAATTAATGAGAGAGATACTCGTAAAGCATTATAAAAAATATAAAAGAGGAATAAATATAACAGATGGATAGACACAGCTTTTGTCTGCTATATAATTATAGGAACTATGGTTTAATTGTTCCTATTCTATTTCCGTTAGAAATTGTAGCTCTTGTATGTGGAGGAGTTGGAGCCTCTGTAAAAATTGTTAGACGTAAATTTATGAATAAAATTAAAAAACATGATAATATTAAAACTATTGCTAACAGTAAATTAAATAGTATAAAAAATTTAATCTCTAAAGCTTTAACAGATGGAGAGATATCTGAACAAGAATTTAAACTTATATTAGATGAATTAGAAAAATAT
>CM037784.1:59648829-59698829 GCA_021229015.1 Solen grandis | reverse complement strand
GGAGTTCTGTGTTCTTCCTAACAGCATTATAAGGTTGGTGATGATCCAAATGAGAACAAGAAACATTATCACACTCACACACAGTGTTCATTTTATTATAGGGTGTCTGCTGGGTTTTATAATTGGGGATACAATTGTTGTTTTTCCTTAACTTTGTACCTCTTCATATAGAGAGTTCCAAATCTTAACAACATTGATTGGAAAAGTACTGTGACAGAAAATATTATTTAGAATATGATCTTATATGAGATTTATTGTATACTAGAGTTGTTCTTAATTATGTGCTAGATTTGTGGGCATAAGAATAAGGAATTTACTAAATTCACATCACAAGGTATAATTATTATTGTGAATTGCAACATTATTATTTTCAGAGAGACACAACATAAAGATTGTTGATGAACCTTCAAATTATGGGTATGATTTTATTTATTTATTTTCTTATATTTATAATATTGAATTGCTTTTACAATGCCAGTGAAATTCAGAAGAGTTATTTGCTTAATATTTGTCACAGAATGTAATTGAGGTAGCTTCTGGGATTGATAAGGTTGAAATCATGGAGATTATTGAGTGGGCTTGAACAAAGCAGTGTTGTGGTGAAATAAATAAACAGGAAAGCCAAAGTTTCTGTTGCTGTAGCAGTGGTACAAAAATGTACCATAAGACTTTTCCAATGTTTACAGAAATTAAATACTTTGATCAAATGATGCCATTACCCATAAGCTACCTAGTAATATAAGACATGCTTTACACAGTGAAAATGTAGGTTTGTTTGTAATTGTGTTTATTAGCAGTTGACCTATCTTTGAAAGGAAACTAATTCGTAAGAATAGGTATGACACTTAAGGGTTTTTCTGCCTGTTTGTAGGTTCTGAATATCAGACCCTGATTCTCAAGTGAAAATATTTCCCAATTGACCCCCCCCCCCCCCCCCCCCCAAAAAAAAAGATTGTAAATTGAGTATTTTGTTTGTTATTTATTTGGTTTGATGAAAAGAAAATGCCTCTTTATATAATATATTAAACATACTAAGTTGCTTTTCTTAAAAATTGGCAATTTGGTGAAAAATAGAGATAAATACTCACAATTGGGGGCTAGGGTCCCTTTCCAGAATAGGCAGAAGAACCTTTGTACTTTTTATTGCAGAGACTAGATAGGTTAAAAAGGCCTCTTTTACTCTGTTGTTCAATACCCAAACCCTGCAGTGATACACTGTCATATTTGGTACCGGAATTTATACTGTTGCTTCATAAAAATAGGGGCTGTGCAGGAATCACGCTTCTCTTGTCCAGTCCCGTCCTGTCCTAGCTACACTGATATGAAGACAACATTCGATGTGGAGTTTTTATTACCTTAAGAGATTGTTCTTGTTTTTATTCCAGGTTTTAAAGCACTACTGATGCATTAAATGTTATTATTGTTTAGAATGTTAAACCAGTATCAAGGCGGCAACACTTATGGTTCCAGTAATGAACCAAAACTGAAAATGAGGATTACCCCATCAAACTTCTCTGGGCCTGAACTATTTGAGAGACTGAAGGGGAAATGTTACTCAAAGACAGATGAAAAGTAAGTAATTCTGATTTTGGCATATGTTATTGTTTCCATACAGAATGTATGCTCTTCATTCTTTTTCTCTCCGACTCATACAAAAAAAAAGAAGATACAATGTATTTTAAAGTAGCAAAAGAAAAAAATACAAACACTTTTATGGAATGAAATATGGTTATGTTTTTGGTGTTTTTTTGTTTCGTTTTATAGATATTTGATATAGTCTAAGTATGTGATGTCTTCAATAGATTTAACATTTATAAACATATCACAGAAATTCTGCTCAAAAAATTAAGTTTAGACCTTTGAAAAAGTCCACTCCCTGTATTTGTTTTACCTGCTGTAAACAGAGGTGACACATGAGGGATCACTTTTATGTCGTCTGTCTGTCCGTCACACTTATTCCTTCACGCTTGTCCATTTCAGCCGGTGACACATGTGTTCCAAAGAACACTCTTGTCAATGTTTACTTGCGATTGGCAAAAAAGGCAAACTTAATTTTGAACCAAGAGTACTTTGTATAATATCAGTAATAAATTTAGACATTTGCCCTGCAGTAATGAAGTCATGGGTTTGAGCTACTTTATAAATTTGTGATTACTTAAAAATATAATGTGTTATCTTTTATAACATCTGATGTAGAATTTAGGCACTTGATGGTACAAGTAATTGCATTGAGATGGTTGCAAACTTCAAAATTGTACCCAGAATTGGGCAAAGATAATATTGAAACATTTATATATTGTATTTTCCTTCACATTCTCTCTCTCTCTCTCTCTCTCTCTCTCAGTAAATTTGTTTATATAATTTGCAGTTACAAGTATGAGTTTTGTCCCTTCTTCAATGTGACCCAACATGAACAGTCCCTTAGATGGAATCCATACAGTGGCATACTGGGGTAAGTCTCTTGTCTTATTTATTATACTCATCAGGAATGTCCCATGTAAAAAATACATAGGTAAAATACATCATGAAATGTGTGATGTAATGCACAGGCTGTCTAAAAAGAACTCTATAACCTACCATGTGTATCATACAAGGTATTGCATGCAATTCTGTGTGTTAAGACACTTGAAAATTAGGGAGGCAAACATTGTTTAAGTGTCCATCAGTTGATGACTTAGAACTATTTGTTCAGTTTAATGAAGTATATATATCAGATGTAATTGAATGTGTGATATTAATTTTATTTTTTTTACTTCAGCCATCAGATAATTCTCAAAAACATTCTTTCTCAGAAAAATGCACCCATATGTTTTCTTTAAACATTCTGTTTTTCCTGCAGTAACTTTTAATGTTGTAATCATTTTCACCCTTTATCTATGAAAATTCATGTTCAAATTTAAGACTTGGAGAATATTTATGTATTGAACTTAAACTGGTTTATAAAATACTTGAATTTTCTATGTCATGCAGATGTGGGTTGGTTATATTTGAAGAATGAAGCAGTATTCATTTAACCCTTTACTTCATAGATAGACTCATTTTGACATATTGGCAAACAGAGTAGACCCAGATCAGACAGCTCATTTCATACAATATTGTATCCCAGATTCTACACAGTCTGTATGGCAAAAAAGTACTCATGATTTCATACACCATTTTAAGTTCAGTTAATTATTATTCATCTAGTCATAAATTTGTACATTAATATTCATGAGGGAAAGGGTTAACTTGGTACATGTGTGCAGATAATGTAAATGTCTACAGGGTCTGGCAGGAGTGGGAGATAGAAAATAACACTTTTGTTGCCATGGTGTTGAGAGAAGGAGATAAATGTGGCAACCTGCAAAGGACAACAAAGGTACTTGTCTGTTATCAACAGTTATATGTTTTAATGTTAGAGAGCCTGATAAAATTAGTCATCTACTTGTCTACCAATTCTAATTTTTTTTTCTAATTGAATGAACTACAGGATTGAATTGACAGCATTCAAAGGACATTAACCCCTTGCATAACACTCATCATAAGGAAAAAGGTTTAAGGGTTTAGACTTAAATATGTAAACAGTATGCTGGAGGTGTCTAACTCAGATACTGATTTGAAATAAATAATCTGATTATTTATGAAGTAATATGCAATTTATTTATTTATTTTTTGATAAAGCCATGTGTTTCAGGGAAAACTCTTGAAAATAATGAATATAATTGATTGAATTATTTTTCAAACTGCAAGGTTAATTTTAGCTGATACTAGATATGGCATTTTCAGATGTACATTTTTACACTCAGTATAATCTTTGTTTTATAGGTGCACTTTGTATGTGACAAGGAAAATAAGGTCCTGAATGTGTCAGAGCCCAGCACGTGTAACTACCATCTGAATTTCAGTACCCCATACGTCTGTCATCGGCAGGCCATGCTTGTCTTCCCCACCCTCAACAAAACCCTACAGACAGAATGGGGCCTACTGGAGGGGGAGCTGACACGGGGAGAAATTACTCAGAAGGTGGATTGGATAAGGATGCTTTCATATCTTAACTCTCCCTCTCTCCTACATACACATTTTCTGTTTGCAGTCTCTCTCAATCTCTATCATTCACCCCTCTCTCTCTCTCTCTCTCTCTCTCTCTCTCTTATAAACATAGATGTTTACAGTTTGACTCGTATTAGTGACCACCTCTATTAAGCAGCCAGCTTAAAGATTCCCTAACTGGCATATTGTTATACACATGACCTTCACTCTGTGCCATAAGGGCTACTTTTTCTTGTTTATTTTACGGACAATTTCAAATAGGTTTGACTATTTGTCTTGTGCTAGTTTGTGTGTGAGAGTGAGAGAGCAGGGATGTAAGATTTATAAAACTATCTGCCAAGCCCTTCCAAAATTTATGATAGTAAAGTCAAGACAATTATAAAGATATGTTAATGACTTCTCACTCACCCTGCACTAATTCAAGGCAAGTGGAATTTTACACCCCTGAAAAGAGAGAGAGAGAGAGAAAGAGAGCTAGCTAGAGAGAGGTGCACTGAAACTCATTTAGTGAAGAATACTGTCAATATGTCCACTTAGTATATCTATATACTTAAGGTGGTATTGTTTATTTTTTGTCGTTTTTATTCCCAACATAATCATTTATTATATAAATAACATAAAATTTAAAATTAATAACAGAAATTAGTCAACAGTATCAGGGTTTGAATTTACCAGATTTTGCACTGCTATTTTTAGCGAGTAGTAAAATTTTTATTTGCTAAATGAAAAATCAACTCGCAATTTTAAAGTTTTAAATTCTTTACTTGTAAAGAGTCAAATGTCAGTTATAACCAAACATTGCAAAACTATGAACTATAGCATACAGCGAAAACAAACTGAGCATGTAATTTTAGTTTCGAGCCCCATTTGGCAGAGTGGTGGGTCTTTCTGTCTCTCTCCAGACATCCACCATCTTGTAACTGCAGGCGTTGGATCATAGTGCTTTAACTCAACATTAGCTACTCTATTTCCTCTCGCAAAAAAAAGCAAGTACCTGAAATTGTAACTTGCATTTATAAATTTCCACTTGCTCTTAATAAGTATGCCAGCTTAAATTCAAACCCTGAGTATTTAACGCTGAAGCTCTGGCCATGCATTTAACTGCGTTTTTATTTCTTTTGATTTTTAGGGATATATAAAGCACCTGAGGCATATATTTGTGAAAGCTGGATATATGCTATCAGCAGAAGATAAAGAGAAAATAGCTGCAAAAGCAGTTCAGAAAGAGAAAAGAAGTTCAAAAAAAAGAGGAAGGTCAATTTGACAATCTGTACCAGTGTACTGAGGTAGGTCATCATACATTCATTAGTTCACAATATCTGCCAGAATTGATATTTATTTGGTTGTCCAGACAGTATAATATTAACACACTTAGTTAAGTTGGTTCTTGGGTTCAGGTCCCAGTATGTACATGAAAGGGTATTATGGTTCCCCGTCCAGACTAAAAAAAAATGGGAGCTAGATACATGATTGTTCTTTATCATCTTCACCATCTATTGTCAACAATTAGTCTACTTTTGAAAACATTTTCATGAAACTTTTCCAGAATTTTTGTCTCTATGATTTCTAAGACAAGTTAAAAATTGGGTCATTAATTAGGTCACTAGGTCAAAATTTAGAAAACTCTGGTGAACACTTTAGAGGCCATAATTTTATCCCAAACTTCATGACTCTTAGAATGTTTGTCTTTATGACATTTTGGATGAGGTTGACATTAGTCTAATTGGGGTCATACATTGACTCACCAGGTAAAGTTTTAGAAAAACCTAATAAACACTCAATATGCCATATGTTTGGCCCAAACTTAATGGAACATGATCAGTATGTTTGCCTACACAAAAATTTGCACATGTTTAAAAACTGAGACATTTGGTGTGACCGTCAAAATGTCACAAGGGCAAATCCTAGAAAAAAAACTTGAGAACAGTCTACATGCCACTTGTTGTTGTTTTTTTGCTCAATCTTTATCAAAATTACTGGTACATGTAAAAGAATTACAACATGATGCCCTTAACATCAATCCCTCTCATGTGAGCACAACAATGGCCATCTTGGCAATTTTGTTTTCTCCAGGGGTATATCTTTAATTACTTAGAGAAATAGCCTTTTTTGTGCATATTTCCAAAACTGTAAGAGTCAGAGTAACAAAGCTTTCTGACTTTATTTATGACTTTATGAATATTAAATCATTGGTTTAAAAATGGTATAAGAACAAAGGACTTTTCTTTGCCATGCAGACTGTGATCTGAGGTGCAATATTCTCAAACAGAGCAGAACCTGATTAAACAGCTCTTGTTATATGAAGATATGAGAGTAAGTTTTTAATGCAATAAAGGTAATTAACATGACACCAAAACAGGTATATCCTCCCCCCGAATGTTTATTGGAGGTTGTTGAACAAAGGTAATATTGATAGCATTGTTCATGTGCATTTGTTTGTCGGAGGTTTGTACAGCTTTTCGTTGGTCAAATCGATATGCATATTCATTTCGAGGCAGTTTGGCGTCCTGTTAATTGCTGGTGACAGCTAATACAGGTTCACCTAAATATTTGCATTTTTTTTTTTTTTTTTTTTACTGTTACATTTTTAGATGTTTACCGGTAAATTTGTTATTCTCTTAACCCTTTCCCTCATAGAGGAAACCATGAAAAGACCTATGCGAACAACATAAAACCAGATCAGCCTGCGAGTAACTTGCAGGCTGATCAGGTTTAATGCTGTTCGCTGCTCCTCAGTGGTCTGGAAATGAGGATTTTGTAATTAAATTTGGTAAGGTTTAACTGTGGTTTTCTGCAGATCAGGCTTTATGTGGTACCTATTGAGTGCGTCAAAATGAGTCTATATGAGGGAAAGGGTTAATATTGTAAAATCTGATCCGATAGTATACATATGATTGGGCATATCATTATTCAGTTTTGCATCATTTTGTCTTTATAAAAAGGTTTTAAACAAAGTTGGAAGTTATTAGAATGGAGTACGTCGTTGGGCGGGTGGGAGGTTTGGCAGGTGGGTGTACATGGGTCAAACATTTGGTTTTAGTCGAATATCTCCTGTTAGAATTAATGTAAAGTAATTGGGGGGGTTGGAATTTTTTGGAATAGGGTCAAGGTCACTGATGCTAAAAATAGATTTTTGTTTCCTTCAAATAATTTCTTTTAGGATTGAGGTATAATGATCATATTTAGTAGATAGATAAATATGGGAAAAGGAATATTGGAATTGAATTTCAGGTCAATAGAGTCATGGTCACTGTTTCTAAAAATAGTTTTGCATCAAACTGGTCATTTCCTCGAATATCTCCTTTAAGATTGAGATACAGTTTTATACATGGTAGGTAGATACTTTATGGGAAGAGGAAGGAAAAACGTTTCTGAGAATATCTCCTGTTAGATTGAGATACAGTTTCCATGTTTTGTAGGTAGATACCTTATGAGAAGAGGATCATTGGGATTTATTTTCAAATCAGTAGGGTCAAGGTCAAGGCCACTGTTACTTAAAATATTTTTTACTTCCATCAAATAACTTCCTCTTTGTCAAGGGACAAAACTATTTACCAACCTTTATAAAATTCCAGTGTCTGACTTAATTTCCCTGTGCTTCTGATGTCATCAAGCATATTATGACATCATCAAAATTCTGAAGAAAATACATATGGCTCAAAAAAAGAAGAAAAGAAACACTTGTAAATATAAGCATTTAGGTGACAAGGATCTTTTATGATGACAATTTTTGTGATATCATTTGTTTCTACGGCAGAGCTGAAAATAAATGGTAGTCTGATTGCCTGGGGCGACCCATGAAAACCTGGTTTCGCGTCATTTGATGTGTTTCTTGTTTTTTGTTCATTAAATGCAAATTGGTGATGGATGTAATTTTAATGATCTGAATAATGATTATTTAAATTTGAATGTCATGCTATATACAGAGGACAGTAAAAGGTGGTTGGCAGATGTGATTAAGATCTGTGATTGAATTTTGTCTAGTGGAGAAGTTTTGTGTCCTAAATAAATAAAGTTGTTTTAACCCTTTACTTCATATAGACTCATTTTGAAACATTGACAAACAGAGCTGGCCCAGGTGAACAGGGTCTCATTTGTTGTTTTTTCATACAAAAATAAAGCTTTGATTTCACACAGTCTGCACAGCAAAGAAAGAAAAGTCCATTGATTCACTTACCATTTAAATGTTCAGTCAATTCATATTCATCAAGTCATACATTCAATGATTATTTAATAATAGGGTTAATATCAATCCGAAAATAAACACTGAAAGTTTGCTTAAGGTAAAATACCTGTAATGGTTCCAATACATTTCGGACAACTCAACCTCTACCAAGATGACCAAGGTACCCTAACAAAACATTAGGAAACCTTGGATATCTCCGTGGGAGGCCATGAGGTCCGAAATGTAGCATCAGTATTACAGGTATCTTACCTTTAATCTTTAATTGAAGATATTGGAAGTTATAAGGAAGTTAAATCATTGACAGATGATGGCTTTCCTTTAATAAAATGCAGTATTTAGCTGAGTAGATGAACTCTAGTGTTGGACTAATTAATCAGATTGTTAACGAATCATTGACAAAGACAGTGCTGATTAATCATCAACGATGGTTTCTTATTTGTCAACAAATTCTGCATTTTTTTATTTTAGACTGAGTTGTGACTTAATTGTAAGCTTATTTCTGATTGTGTAGTATGATGCTGTCTGTCACTGTGTTTTGGCCTACACACAGGGGTTTGGCACGAAAGGCAGTTGGGGGCGGGGGGGGGGGGGGTCATAAAATCACTATATATAATATTTTGTGATTTTATGCCCCCCCCCCCCTTTCATGCCAAACCCCTGTTGGTCTACAATGCCACAGTTATATTTTGTGAAAACAATCAAATAATTCAAATAATAAGAAATTTTTTTACAAAATAACAGTTTGCAAGTATAACTGAGGTCATTGATTAATCATTAATAAGTCTAACAGAAAGACTGGCTGATTAATCAACATTTTTTAGCTCGACTATTCAAAGAATATGAGAGCTATTGTAGTCGCCCTGGTGTCGGCGTCAGCGTTGGCGTTGCAGCTTTTGGTTAAAGTTTTGCATGCAAGTTACTATCAACCTTATATCTCAATAACTATTTATGGTATTGACTTGAAAGTTAATAAATATGTTCAGGGGCATCAGACAACTAAGATAGATAACTCTTGACTGAATTTAATATGAATTATGGCCTTTTTTTAACTTAGAGATTTTGGTTAAAGTTTTGCATGCAAGATACTCTCATGCTTATATCTCAGTATCCAGGCATGCAATTGATTTGAAACATCTTTATATGTTTAGGGGTATCATACTTTCATGGTAGATAACTCTTGATAGAATATGTTACAAATTATGGCCCCCCCCCCCCATTTTAACTTAGATATTTTGGTTAAAGTTTTGCATGCACAGTGTTATTGTGCTTATGTCTCAGCCACTAGGCATGGGATTGATTTTAGACATCATAAAAATATTAAGGGGTATCAGACTATCAAGATATATCATTTTTGACTATTATTATGTACAGGGTATGTGAAGGGCAAGAATTGAAATAGATTTTATTTACCAACAAGCATTTTGAATAGTCAAGCGTGCTGTCCTCTGACAGCTCTTGTTTTTTTTTTACTGATCCCCAACACTAATAGACTCTTCATTATAAGTAAAACATATTTGAAAAGAATTCACTTTAAAGGTAAAATTCCCAGTGACAAAGTGGTAAGAACATCTGCCCCAAGATTTGGAAGTTGCAGGTTTGATTCCAGGCTGTGTAATTAAGATATCATGAAAATGATGCTAATAGTTTGCTGCTTAGCCCTATATCTCATGGATATTCATGTGCAAATTTATGACTTGATGAATATTAATTGACTGAATACTAATCGTAATATGAAATATTAAATGTTTCTTTGCCATCCAGACTGTGTAGATTCTAAACTACAATACGGTATGAGCAAACAGAGGAGACCCTGATCAGACAGCTCCTTTCATACAATATTGAAGCAAAGAAAATATATTGTACTATATATGGTTCCATTTAAATGATCAGTCAGTTAATATTCATTTAATTATAAATTTGTACATAATTATTCTTAAGGTAAAGCGTCAAAGAGAGAATATTAACTATACTCAAAGTGTCTGTTTTAAATAGGAAGTATTCGACAGTATTACAGTTTATATTATTTTGATAAAGATTTTTTTTTTTTTTTTTTCAAAAAAAAAATAAATGCTTTAGAATGAGATGGGGTCTATCATATAAGGTGTATTGCAAGGTTAAGAGGTAAAAAATTGAGTCTGGCTACTACAGATTCTAGTTACCCTGCGTTTCTTTTTCCTTAGAATAAAGTAATGAATTTAATTCACTTGTGAAAACTACAAATATTTATTATTGATTTGTTTTGGTCATATATTCAGTATGCTAGAGCATCTGAGGTTTTATCTGTGGGCACATCATATTTTTATTATTTATATGTTTTTAGCTCGTCTGTTTTTCGAACAAAAAAATACGAGCTATTGTCGTAACTCCACATTCGTGTTTTCGTCGTCGTTGTTGTCAGAGGTCGTCCGGAATCTTAACGTTAGCCATAACTTCTGTACTATTTCATATACAATTTTCATTTTTGGTATGCATATTCATCTTGACAAGGCCTATCCAGACATATGCAAATTTTTCACCTATTGACCTTGACCATTTACCTATTTCTGCTGTAACTTCTGAAAACTTTAAAATGCCTGTCATTTTAGAACCGTTACCAGTAGGGCACTGATATTTCACATGTGAATTCCTTGTGGCAAGACCTTTCCATCAATGTTAACTTTTGAACTTCTGACCTTGACCTTTGAACTTTGACCTATTTTTGAAATGTTTAACAAAAAACTTCTACGTTGGCCATAACTTTTTACTATTTGACACACATCTTTTATATTTGGAATGCATATTCATCTTGATAGTGGTTTTTCAGATATACCTCAATATTTTCTCTTTCAATCTTGACCTTTAACCTTATTTTGCCATAACTTTGGATAAGTTTTATAATAGATATATTTTTGTCATTTTTTAATATTTTTTTTAAAATTTATCTGTTTGTCTCATATGAACCTGTTCAGGTTGATTTTGGTCATCTTTAGGCAGATAAAAAAGAATATTTTTTTAAAAAATTTTACATTTTGTGTTGATTATCAAAAACTCAGTGGATTAGCATTTGTGATTTTTTGTTTACATATTTTACATCAAGGTCATCCTTCAAGGTCAAAGGTCAAATTTAAAGGGAATGGTACTTCAACTTTGCATTTAAAGGCTTACAGTTTTAGTTGTGATTTTCAAGGTCATCTTTTTTTAAATATGAAACATTGACAAAAACAAATGAGCGTTTGCACCACATGCGGTGCTCTTGTTTTTATATTTTATTCAATATAAGCCAGGCTGTCTGACCCATGCAACAATACATATTACATATTGTATGCAAAGCATGGCAGAAGTGATCAAATAAAAGGTAGAGACTATGTATACAATCATGCAACATGAACAGAATTACAATACAAACAGTAATATATATATATTGTACTAATGTAACATATCCATTGTAGGAATACCAGAAATTGAAGAAAGAAGTAGAGGAATTAAGAAACTTGCAACATAACGGTATGTTGTTGTGACAAAACTAATAAAATGGTCTAGATAAATAGAAATGATAACAATACACTAATCTATATATTGTAACTTGAAACATTGTTGCATTTGAACTCAATCTCTGGACATGATATACCAAAGTCATGAATGATTGAGAGGTATGTCTCCGTTGTCTTTGGCTTGGTATATAAGAGTACAGTCAAACCTGTCTTAAGCGGTCAATCTAGGGATAAAAAAAGTGACTGCTTAACAGAGGTGGTTGCTAAATGGAGGTGAAACATATTGCAAATCTCTAGTTTGGTAAAATCAAAACTGACCACTAAATGCAGGTTGACTGCTTAATACAGGTTCAGCTGCAGTTCCAGGACTGGTCAGCCAAAGTCTGCACATATTGCAGCTTCACTGCACAGACTTGATTTGACTTATTGAGTTTACCGTCACTTCGACAGTATTTCAGTCATATAGCGACGTCCAGCTGATTACAGGTGGAGGAACCCCCTGAATGCACGGAGGCATCTGGGTAGAACCACCGACCTACCGCAAGCCAGCTGGAAGGCTCACTGCACAGACAGACCGTAATTAAATCACCTCTGGTCGGCCCATAGTCAGGTTAATGTGACTGGGCATGGTATCATACCACTTGTCTCCAGCATGATGATAATTACAGTGATGTAGGGCTATGTCTGTCTTATGTAGACTATTATTTGGACATTAAACCCAAGAAGACAATTATTTGAGCATGTGTAGGAGCAGTCAGGGTTTTCCTTAAGAGGCCGCAGGTGGCAGATTGGACCACCCCAAGTCCTTTCCTGAACGGCTCTAATTTGCCGAATTGTAAAGAAAATAGGAATTTAAAAAAAAAAATTGAAAGAAGAAAAATAGGACCCCCAGACCCCATTGTCTCCTGCAATTTTAAATTAACCTTCTACTCTGATCCTTAAGAAATTTATACTACAGTCAGATTGCTAAAAACTTATTCCTTTGTTCTCTTGATCAAGTTCTATTCATTACATAAACCTTTGAATCAAACAGGCCTTATTTTAGTTACAGTGCCTATCCGTTTTTCAATTTGATGATTACAATTTGTTCTTATTATAGCAGAAATGCTAATTTACCATATTTCATACCATGAAACCTATTCTTTAGTTTAAACATTTATTTTTTTACATTGATTGTGAAACAAGTCTTTACAACTAATCCCTCTCAGTGGTTCCTGAGTTGGACCAGTACTTTATACCTGGAAAGGTCATGAAAAATATTTGCCACCAAAGAGGTTTGAACTCATGGCTTTCAGATTGCCAGTTGTGTATGTTACATGTACTACTGGACCATGACGCCCTGAAATTAATCTTATGTTTGAAGAGGAACTGATAGGCTGCATTATCACTTGATTAACCCTTTCCCTCATATAGACTCATTTTGACGCACTCAATAGGTACCACATAAAGCCTGATCTGCAGAAAACCACAGTGAAACCTTACCAAATTTAATTATACAGTCCTCATTTCCAGACCGCTGAGGAGCAGCGAACAGCATAAAACCTGATCAGCCTGCGAGTTACTCGCAGGCTGATCTTGTTTTATGTTGTTCGCATAGGTCTTTTCATGGTTTCCTCTATGAGGGAAAGGGTTAAAAATGGATAAATACCCAGTTATTTTGGAATGAATGGGTAGCAGATCTCAGTTAAAACCTTGGAGGCTTAACTAATTATGTGAGCTTTTCTCAATATTACTAACATCCGAACAAATACTTGGTACTACTACTGCTTAAATTGGACCCTTTTTGTGTTAGAAGTTTTTCTGATTTTCTTAATTAAAAGCCCTTATTTTTTTTTAAAAGAAAAGTGTATATTTTTTTCGAAAGAAAAAGCAAAATGAGTGTTACAGATTTGTAAAAGATTTATTAAACAAAGACTGGCAACTAGTTTAAATATCACAAAAGCATGTAACTAATTCTCACAAAGTCACATTTTCAAATATCTCCTTTCTGTGTTACTCTGCTGTAAGCACAGGTGAGATATAGGGATCACTTTTCTATCATCTGTCTGTCCATCTGTCTGTCTGTTTGTGACACTTTTTCAGTCACGCTTCAGCAGGTGACACATGTATTCCAAAGAACACTCTTGTTTATTAAAGGTATGTGAGAGTAAAGTGTATCATTCAATAGGACATTACCATCAAAATGGTATCTTATTTATCAAAACCAGTCAGGTAATAAAAAAGTTATATGTAAAATAGAAAAGGACCTGCTAAAAATAACTATGTAATGTTCATTACTTTTCTACTACACTGAATGAATTTAAATCACAATTTCAACAAGTTTTGAAAATAAATTAAACTAAAGATAATTCTCTGTATGAGATAAATGATAATTTTATAATTTGGTAAAATTTTCCTCTTTATTTTTAGCTCACATGAGCACAACGTGCTCAAGGTGAGCTTTTCTGATCGCCTTTTGTCCGTCGTCCGTGCGTCCGTGCGTGCGTGCGTGCGTCCGGCGTCAACAATTGCTTCAAACAACATCTCCTCCTAAACGGCTTGGCCAATTTGAAAAATATTTTGCAGGAATGTTCCTTGGATGAAGCTCTACTAAAGTTGTATAAATGGTTCTGGTCCATCGCATAATTAGGTCACAGGAGCTAAAAATAGATTTTAAAAATGAAAATTTAAAAAATCTTCTTCTCTGAAACCACAAGGCCTAGCCTTTTGATTTTTGGTATGTAGCATGATCTTATGACTGTCTACCAGGATTGTACAAATTATGCCCTGGGGTAAAATTGCCCCGCCCCAGGGGTTTTTTAATATAGAAAAATTAAAAAATTCTTCTGAACCAAAGGCCTAGCGTAGCATCATCTTATGGGCCACTACCAAGATTGTACAAATCATAGCCCTATGGTGATAAATGACCCCGCACCAGGGGTCACTTGTTTTACATAGAGTTATATAGAAAAATCTTAAAAAATCTTCTTCTATGAATCCATAAGGCCTAGAGCTTAGATATTTGGTATGAAGCATCATCTTATGGGCCACTACCAAGATTGTACAAATCATAGCCCTATGGTGATAAATGACCCCGCACCAGGGGTCATTTGTTTTACATAGAGTTATATAGGAAAATCTTAAAAAATCTTCTTCCATGAATGCATAAGGCCTAGAGCTTAGATATTTGGTATGAAGCATCATCTTATGGGCCACTACCAAGATTGTACAAATCATAGCCCTATGGTGATAAATGACCCCGCACCAGGGTCACTTGTTTTACATAGAGTTATATAGGAAAATCTTAAAAAATCTTCTTCTATGAATCCATAAGGCCTAGAGCTTAGATATTTGGTATGTAGCATCATCTTATGGGCCACTACCAAGATTGTACAAATCATAGCCCTATGGTGATAAATGACCCCCCACCAGGGGTCACTTGTTTTACACAGAGTTATATAGGAAAATCTTAAAAAATCTTCTTCCATGAATGCATAAGGCCTAGAGCTTAGATATTTGGTATGAAGCATCATCTTATGGGCCACTACCAAGATTGTACAAATCATAGCCCTATGGTGATAAATGACCCCCCACCAGGGGTCACTTGTTTTACACAGAGTTATATAGGAAAATCTTAAAAAATCTTCTTCTATGAATCCATAAGGCCTAGAGCTTAGATTTTTAGTATGTAGCATCATCTTATGGGCCACTACCAAGATTGTACAAATCATAGCCCTATGGTGATAAATGACCACACACCAGGGGTCACTTGTTTTACATAGAGTTAAATAGGAAAATCTTAAAAAATCTTCTTCTATGAATCAATAAGGCCTAGAGCTAAGATTTTTGGTATGTAGTAGCATCTAATGGTTCATTACAAAGATTTTCAAAGTCTTGGCCCTACGGTGATAAATGACCCTGCGCCCAAGTCTTCTCTGAAACCATATGGCCCATTGCTTAGATATTTGGTGTGTAGTATTGTCAGGGGTAAAATGTTTTAGATTAAGTTATATCAGAATCCTTGTCTGTTTAAAAACCTTGACATCAGTTGAAGCAATGGTACTCAGGTGAGCGTTTCAGGGCCATCATGGCCCTCTTGTTTCAATACCTTTTTGGAAATTTGCAAAATTAAGTTATCTAATATGTGCCTACACAGTATTTTCCACTGGCTTTTTAAAGGAGTTTCCTATCTCTGTTTAATAAGTCTTTGGATTTGTTAAGATATTTATGCAATCTGTACATTCACTTTGACGACAACATTACCTCAATGCATAAATGATTAAAGAATGGTTTACTAAGATCACTCAGTTGTTTACAAATATACCTGATTTACTTCTTCTTTTGCACTCCCTAACAAATTTTGTTGAATTCAAGTTTTTTCAACGGGGAAACTTTTTGTGTGGTGGGAGCCCTGAATATATTTTGTATGTTTACCTGCCATAAATAATGGTCACAAGATGTAGGTGATTTTCCCCGCTTGTCAATCATGGCACATGATGCATGTGATGCATGACAACCGGTGTGCACTTTCTTGTTAAAGATTGATCACTGCACAAAATGTCTTTTTAAGTCTAAAGGATTACTCTTGAATGCAGTATAATGGGAGGTTTTCACTTGACTTTACATGTATTATTTGATGAGTGTTGTACTTACACTACCATTGTAGTCTATACCAATTTTAATTTTTACACTATGCTTAAAATTATGTGGGGTTTTTTTGTGTTTTTATTTCCATATATAATTTTTGCTGAAAGTTCATGATGGTACTAAAACAGGGACAATTTTAACTGTTTACCTCATGAATATTCATATACAAATTTTTAACTGGATGAATATTTATGTACAGTTACCAGTACTGACCTTTATAAAGGAAATGAAACAAGGAAATTTTCTTTGCCGTGCACACTGTGTAGAATCTGACCTAAAATATTGTATAAGCAAACACAGGAGACGCTGATCAGACAGCTCCTATAGGAGCTGTCTGATCTGGGTCTGCTCTGTTTGCAAATCCCTCAGAATTAGTCAATATGAAGACACGGGTTTACACTGAAAATAGTAACTTAAAACTTCCTCACTCTCCTTTTGTACATACAAATTACAGTGTCATAATGAGAGACATCATGCAGCCCCTTATTAGCAATTTTAAAAAATATTCTGAAGTACAATTTCTGATTGAGGCTCAAAAAATATATTTCGTGCTTTTGTATTTATTCGAGAACATGCAGGCTAGACCCCCAATCAGAGACATTAAGTTTTCTGATATTGAACTCGGTAATCTAGAATCAGGGCGGATTGCAGTTCATTTCTTTTTCATATTTTGAAATACAAGTACATGTTTTCATATATAGTATACATGTCATATATATGTAGTCATTACATTAGATTTTTCGACATTTCTATCTATTTTCTTTCAGATAATTTTGATCATGAAAGATTGTCGCATGGCATAGATGACTTTTGACAACATATGAATAAAGACCATGTTTTTCTGCCCTGGAATAATGACCTGAGCTGATCTAGTGACCAGCTGATCTAGTGACCAACTGATCTAACCAGTGGGAAACAAGAGACAAGTGTGGTAGTAAACTTACAGCTGTAGGATGGAGAAGGCATCATCTCAGGTGTTATTGGGGCAAAAGATTTACATTTGAGATACTGACTGGCAGAAAATGTCTTTTATTACATCATTTCGACCATGTATTGATTTTTAGCTCGACTATTCGAAGAATATGAGAGCTATTGTAGTCGCCCTTGCGTCGGCGTTGGCATTGCAGCTTTTGGTTAAAGTTTTGCGTGCAAGTTACTATCAACCTTATATCTCAATAACCGTTTATTGGTATTACATGTTCAGGGGCATCAGACAACAAAGGTAGATAACTCTTGACTGAATTTAACATGAATTATGGCCCCTTTTTAACTTAGAAATTTTGGTTAAAGTTTTGCGTGCAATAGAAAATTTGGTTAAAGTTTTGCGTGCAAGCTACTTTTTAGTTTGTATCTCAATAACCATTCATGGTATTGACTTGAAAGTTTATGAATATGTTTAGGGGCATCAGACAACCAAAGTAGATAACTCTTGATAGAATATATTATAAATTATGGCCCCTTTTTAACTTAGAAATTTTGGTTAAAGTTTTGCATGCAAGGTACTCTCATGCTTATACCTCAGTATCCAGGCATGGGATTGATTTGAAACATTTTTAATATGTTTAGGGGTATCATACTTTCATGGTAGATAACTCTTGATAGAGTATGTTACAAATTTTGGCCCCTTTTAACTTAAAAATTTTGGTTAAAGTTTTGCATGCAAGTTACTTTCATGCTAATATCTCAGTGTCCAGGCATGCGATTGATTTTAAACATCTTTAATGTCTGTATATAAGTATTTCTAGGTAGAAATATTAAGGGGCTAAATATATCATTTTTGACAATTATTATGTACAGGGTATGTGAAGGGCAAGAATTGGAATAGATTTCATTTGATTTACCAACAAGCATTTTGAATAGTCGAGCGTGCTGTCCTCTGACAGCTCTTGTTACTACAGACAAGACAAAGTAAATGTTTCATATTTATACATGCATGCAATTAAGTAAATGAAAATATGTCTGTATATAAGTATGCACTATGTAAATTGTTATTTATGTATTTACTCATGCATCTAATTTCACTTTAATGATGTTGCAATGTAAATATAATGTAATCCTTTAACATTATTTATAATGTATGTGTTACACTGCAATGTTGCATTGTTTACTCTTTTCTCATTCTCTTATTCTCTCCCTCTCTCTCTCCCTCTTTCTTCTCTCGCTCAACTCCATGTCCCTGTCTGCTTATATCTTTTGCAGTGTGACATCTGTATTACATGTATAAATGATTACCCATTTCTGTACCTGACACAGCCAGAGCTGTTACTTCATTCTGTCCATCAGTCATCCACATTTTGACAGATAGCTTAAACGGCTATCAAGAGGCCTTCCATAATTACCCCATAATTAGCTTAACACTGTTTTACACTACTGATTCTGCTATGGACACAGGCACAGGGAACCTTTACTTCATATAGACTCATTTTGATGCATTTGCAAACGGATGAAGGCGCTTTCTGATCTGGGTCTCTTCTGTTTGCTCATATGATATTGAAGCTCATATGATTCCACACAGTCTGCATGGCCAAGTTAAAACCTTTTTTTCATGTACCATTTAAAACTAAGTCATTTAATATTCAACAAGTATAAATCTGTTCATTAATATTCATGAAGTAAAGGATTGATATTGTTAAAATGCTGCTGCTGTAGAAATTATGATTATTATGTACATTGTAATTTTTTAAAAACTGTATATAGGTCAGATGTTATGTTACAAGAAGTGTATATAGGTCAGACACTGTGTGTACATGTGGGATATTGAATTATGGTTTATAGTCACATGGCAGTTACACATTGTCACATGACATTTGTACACAAGTCTTGCGAAGTTTGCAAAACCAATTGATCATTTCTAAACAGCATGTCTTCAGGTGCACTGTGGTACAAAAAAAGAGCAAAAACAGACCCTTTGATGGTTAGTTTCAGTGCACCTTTGTCTGCATAAAAATGTGATTTATTTGATATTTTAAGAATTTTTGATATTTAGATTTTATTTTAACAAAGAATTTCCATGTGTCTCTTTAAATAATTCAATAAAAAGTAAATGAATGATGGATGTACAAATACAATGTATAAAGTAAAACCATGTGAAATGTCTAGAACTCAACATAAGCTTATGTGGCCAAGTGACATAGATATTAGTGAAATATCAACTGTTGAAAAATGCTGCGTCAGCAAAAAAAAAAATCTGATGAGTCATTCATATCAACTGGATTTGTTAGACAAGACTATTTCCATGGGAAATGCCAAATAATGTATCATTTCTGCTAAAAATAAAAAAAAATATATGTTTTTGTGTCACACTCCTGCAGTTTATACATGTGTTCTAAGGAATACTCTTGTATATACATACTGTTATACTAGGAGACTCTGACATTTTTTTTTTAGCTCACCTGAGCACGTGTGCTCAGGATGAGCTTTTAGGATCGATGAATGTCCGTCGTCCGTCCGTCCGTCCGTCCGTCGTCCGTCGTCCACAATTTGTTCGTTTGCACTCTAGCATCTTCATTTTATGAGCAATTATCTTCAAACTTTAAAACAATGTTTATGACCATAAAATCTCGGCCAAGTTCGATTATGGCTGATATCGGAACATTAGGTCAGGAGTTATGCCCCTTTTAAAATTAAAAAAAGCCAGATTTCACATTGTTTGCACTCTAGCATCTTCATTTCATGAGCAATTATCTTAAAACTTTATATCAATGTTTATGACCATAAAATCTCGGCCAAGTTTGATTATGGCTGATATCGGAACATTAGGTCAGGAGTTATGCCCCTTTTAAAATTCAAAAAAGCCAGATTTCACATTGTTTGCACCTCTAGCATCTTCATTTCATGAGCAATTATCTTCAAACTTTATATCAATGTTTATGACCATACAATCTCGGCCAAGTTCGATTATGGCTGATATCGGAACATTAGGTCAGGAGTTATGCCCCTTTTAAAATTAAAAAAAGCCAGATTTCACATTGTTTGCACTCTAGCATCTTCATTTCATGAGCAATTATCTTCAAACTTTATATCAATGTTTATGACCATAAAATCTCGGCCAAGTTCGATTATGGCTGATATCGGAACATTAGGTCAGGAGTTATGCCCCTTTTAAAATTCAAAAAAGCCAGATTTCACATTGTTTGCACTCTAGCATCTTCATTTCATGAGCAATTATCTTCAAACTTTATATCAATGTTTATGACCATAAAATCTCGGCCAAGTTCGATTATGGCTGATATCAGAACATTAGGTCAGGAGTTATGCCCCTTTTAATATTCAAAAAAATGCCATATTTCACATTGTTTACACTCTAGCATCTTCATCTTTTGAGCAATCATCTTCAAACTTTATGGCAATGTTTATAACCATAAAATCACGACCAAGTTCGATTGTGGCTGATATCGTACCATTAGGTCAGGAGTTATGCCCCTTTTAATATTCAAAAAATGCCATATTTCACATTGTTTACACTCTAGCATCTTCATCTTTTGAGCAATCATCTTCAAACTTTATGCAATGCTTATGACCATAAGTCTCGATTGATTGATTATGCTGAGATCGTTGATTAGGTCAGGAGTTAAGCCCCTTTTAATATAAAAAAATGCCAGAAATCACTTTGTTTGCACTCTAGCATCTTCATCTTTTGAGCAATCATCTTCAAACTTTATGACAATGCTTATGACCATAAGTTCTCGATTGAATTCGATTATGGCTGAGATCCGTCATTTAGGTCAGGAGATATGCCCCTTTTTATACAAAAAATGCAAGATTTCACTTTGTTTATTCTCTACCAACTTCATTTTTTTAACAATCATTTTTAAACTTTAAGACAATGTTTATGCCCATAATCTCACAATCGGGTTCAATTATAACTGATATTGACTTGTAAATTTAGGAGTTATGCCCATTTCACCATAACAGATTTCACTTTTACACTCAAGCATCTTTATTTCTTAAGCAATCATCTTTCTCAGGTGAGCGACCAAGGGCCATCTTGGCCCTCTTGTTTGTGTGTGTCACCTGCTGTAAGCAGAGGTGACACATAGGGATCACTAATTCCTGATTACCCAGTCTGTCCATCTGTCTGTCCGTCACACTTTTTCCGCTACACTTAAGCAGGTGACACATGTGTTCCAAAGAACACTCTTGTTTATAAATCAGATTCACAAATTCAAAACTGAATTCAAGATGTTTCCAGTATAGCAATAAATTATTATAAGTTATCTGAACTAATCAGTGTTTATTGTATTTTGATTTGTTGCTGCATGTATTTATATTGAATGGAACAAATGGAGAAATGGAATTCTTTATAATTATTTGCTTATGTATATAAGGGACAATTCACTTTTTCTTCAGTTTATACATATTTCATTTATTGTTATTAATATTTGTATTTAAATTCTTTGAAAATAAACATTCCAGTGGGTGTCAAAGTTATAAATATGAAAAATAAAAAATACAAATACACATGAAGTTTTTTTATACAAATAACATGCTTTGTAAGTCTTTCTCTGTGAAACCAGTTTACGGCCAGTTATTTCTGTGAGAAATTACATACCATCCCCGCTGTCTCAATTAGACACTGTCTCAAAATGACTTAGATTCTGTTGGTGAGACATTAAAGCCAACAAACAAACTAACAACTAGATTTTATTGAAGGAATCCATCTGTAATGGTTTTTATGGCATTTTCTTCTGGCTGAAAGTCCCTCAAAAATCAGTCATACATTTGGTTGCCCACCTGTTATGATTCTACAGTTATCAATTATGTCTCCCCCATATATATATATATATGGGGGAGACATATTGTTTTTGTTGGAGTTGTCTGTCTGTCCGTCTATCTGTCATAATTTTTGTCCAGAGCATAACTCAAAAATTATCAAAGGTATTAACTTGAAACTTCACAGGTGGATAGATCTCATTGAGGAGAAGTGTCACGCCAAGGAAACAACTCTGTGCTTCTTTTTTTTAATTAATGCCCTTTGTTAAATTTCATACTTATTAGCTCGACTATTCGGAGAATATGAGAGCTATTCTACTCGCGTCGGCAGTCATATCTAAGAAACCAGCAGGTGTATTGCAATCAATCTTCACACAAGTCTTTCTAGGCACAAAACAAACCTAGAGAACCAAGAGGGACAACTCTTGATTGAATTTTACTCAAATTATGGGCCTTTTTCAACTTAAAAATTTGCGTTAACATTTTTGGTTAAAGTTTTTTGCAACTAAATTAATGTCATTACTCAGTAACCCCTTGGTGTATTGGATTTAAACTTCACACAAGTCTTCCTAGGCATGAAATGGACCTGCAGAACCAAGATGAACAACACTTGCTAGAATTTTACTCAAATTATGGGCCTTTTTTGACTTAGAAATTTGCATTAACATTTTTGGTTAAAGTTTTTCTGCAACTAAGTTAATATTATTACTCAGTAAGCACTTGGTGCATTGGATTTAAACTTCACACAAGTCTTTCTAAACATGAAATGGACCTGCAGAACCAAGATGAACAACTCTTGCTAGAATTTTACTAATATGGGCCTTTTTCGCTTAAAATTTGCGTTAACATTTTTGGTTAAAGTTTTTTGCAACTAATTAATATTATTACTCAGTAAGCACTTGGTGTATTGGATTTAAACTTCATACAAGTCTTCCTAAACATGAAATGGACCTGCAGAACCAAGATGAACAACTCTTGCTAGAATTTTACTTAAGTCATGGGCCTTTTTCGGCTTAGAAATTTGCGTTAACATTTTTGGTTAAAGTTTTTTGCAACTAAATTAATGTCATTAGTAACCCCTTGGTGTATTGGATTTAAACTTCACAAAAGTCATCCCAGACATGAACCAAACCTCAAACCAAAATTTTAATAAATTTTAATTTAAAAATTTAATTTAACAAGACAACCAACATATCAAAGATGAACTTTTCCTTGAATTTTTTTTTTTGAATTATGACCTGAGTTTTACTGAGAATTAAAGAGAACATGCTGCTAAATTGAGTCACATAAATTATTTTAATACCACTTTTATACAATGGTATTGCGTCACTATCAAATACCCGAATAGTCGAGCATGCTGTCTTTCGGACAGCTCTTGTTTTTTGTCTGGAGTATAACAGCTGTTAACTCGAGACTTCACAGGTGGATAGACCTCATGATGGAAAAGTGTCATGCATAAGAACAGTAACTCTGTACATCATATGTTGATTACTCCCTTTAATTTCATTACTCATGCACTATGAGACATAAAACATTGAAACTTCATAGGTGGGTAGACCCTAAGGACGAGAATTGCAGTACACAAGAGCATAATCTATTTCCAAAGTTTCTTGTTAGAGTTTCCCTTTTATACAATTTCATGGTGTTAAGATAATTCCCGTTGACTCATATGCTTTTGAAATTAAATTTCTTTTATGGAAAGAAATTAATGAAAGAAAGCATCATGCACAAGGTTCCTAACTCTAGCCTTAATATTTTGGAGTTATTCCCCCTTTTTAGTTCACCTAAGCACAATGTGCTCATGGTGAGCTATTGTGATTGCCTTTTGTCTGGCATATGTCTGGCATCAACAGTTTTCTTTAAACGACATCTCCTCCTAAACCACTGGGCCAAAATTGCCTGAGATGTTCCTTGCATGAAGCTCTACCAAAGTTGTTTAAATGGTTCTAGTCTGTTGCATATCTGGGTCACAGGAGCTGAAAATGGATTTTTAAAGAGAAATCTTTAAATATCTTCTCCCAAACCGCAAGGTCAAGAACTTAGATATTTGGTGTGTGGAATTGTCTCATGAACCTTTGCCAAGTTTTTTCAAATTGGCCTGCCCCAGGGGTCACTGGATTTTACATAGCCTTATATAGGAAAAACTAGAAAAATCTTCTTGTCAGAAACCACAAAGCCTGGAGTTTAGATATTTGGTGTGTAACATGGCTTAGTAGACCTCAACCAATTTTGTTCAAATCATGACCCTGGGGTCAAAATTGGCCCCACCCTTTGGGTCACTTAATTTTATAAAGACTTATTTAAGAAGAACTAGAAAAATCTTGCCAGAAACCACAAGGTCTGGAGTTTACTTATTTGGTGTGTAACATGGCCTATTAGACCTCAACCAAGTTTGTTTAAATCATGGCCCTATTGTCCAAATTGGCCCCGCCCTTGGGGTCACTTGATTTTACATAGACTTATTTAGTAAAAACTAGAAAAACCTTCTTGCCAGAAACCACAAGGCTAGAGTTTAGATATTTGGTGTGTAGTTTAGATACTAAAAAGATCTTCTCAGAAACCACAAAGCCTAGAGTTAATATGTTTACTAATGAACTTCAACCAAATCTGTTCAAATCATGGCCCTGGTGTCAAAATTGACCCCACTCCAGGAGTCACTTGATTTTATATATATTAGAGCTATGACCTTCAAACTTTGGATGGCAGGTACAGTTATAGAATTTAGATCTTGCTGTCACAATTATTGGCAGTGAAGGCAATGTTTCCCAGGTGAGTGATTCAGGGCCATCAGGATACAATTCTTGACAGCAAGATAACTCTTGTTCTACTTATGCCATTGAAACAAAATTTCAGTCCTGGAAAGAAATTGGCGAGAGAAAGTCTCACACTCCATGTCCGTAACTCTGGGCAGAGCTTTATCGGTATAGTCAGCCCTTTAACTATTTGTATATGTCACTGTGTGCCTTAGTGTATATGTGTGTGTGAGTGGAAGGGGGTGGGGGAGTTTTCTACGAGAGATGGGTTAGGGTGGGAAGTCGTAGATTCAATCTCCGACCACTGCATAACGGTCTTTAAAAGTGGTACTGGTAGCGCCCTGTTGGGCGCTCAGCATATATATTGGGTAGTTTCAGGACTGGTTGGCCCAATGTACTGGGTATGGTATGCAACTTGACTACAGTGTGATACTACAGTGTGCCTCGCTGTTTTTGAATTGGTTAGAATAGCATTCCACCATTTCTGTTTAACAGAATATTCAAGTTTATTAACAAGCTGACAAAGGTGTACCTAAATACGTGTAACTAACATTATTTGTTTAGAAATACATTGTTTGGTATTTTTATTAAAGAGGCAAGAATGATAAACTTCGCCACTAAGTCTTCAAATATAACTTAACTTTATGTTTTGTGGAATTCGAGCCTGACTTCTTGGTATATATGAGGTGAGAAAGGAGCTTTGTGGAACTTTTTCAGTGAGAATTGCTTTGTTCGATGAAGAAATGCATTTGCCAGAATGAGAATTAACAAAATTGCTGCAATAGTGGGTTAGTGAATGGCTATGCATCCGTCCCACAACCAGATCGTGAGTTAAATTTTCGGTCACGACATACCATGGACAAAATACCATTTGTATATCCCTGTTTACTTGGTGCTCAGCTTTAGATAATTACATAGCTGGTTAGAATGGAGGCCATTAAATATGCAGTAAGGTGGCACAACTACTACATGATTATTATTCTGTTCCTTGTATTTTGGGCTGAAGGTCTTTATGTACAATAAATATATTGGAATGGAAGGAATCAAGTAGGTCAAGTGTCAAAATAAAAGTGATCATATGGGGTATCATGTCGCTTGTCTAGGCATGGCATCGAAGTGAGGCAGCGTTAAATCTGTCAAGTAGACCAAACAGTCCCCGAAATGGCTGCAATATTGTCGGTGTTAATAATATTATATGTGTATTTATTTTTTAATACATTTATACAAGATTCCTTATTAATTTCAGTTTTAATTAGCAGCCAGTCAGGGAGATTTAAGACTGAGGTTGCTTTGTCCAGATGAATGTCGATGATAAAATTTGGTTTTTATCCGTTGCAACCCGGGTTCGATACTTAGTATGTGACAGGATACTTGATGGACCGTTCGGAGATGCTTGAACTTTCTCGCACACCAAGTTCTATCCCACGTAAACGCTTCCATCTGAGCCATCTAGAAGATGTTCGTTAAAGTTTAATCTTTATTGTATACATTTGTACATGTAATAAATAGCCACACAAATAATATTAAAGGTAGATAAACAGGTTGTCTGTTTAGGAAGATGAAAGTTAGTCACCAATCGGAACGCTCCAATTACCCAAGAATTTCCGATTGGTTAATCACGCATGGAACAAGCTATAATTCCACCAAAAAGCCTAAAGTGCTTAGTAATACTTACATTCTTAAAATACGTAGAAACGCATTCCACCATTCCTGGTTTACGAAAATTTAAAGTACATAACTAAACCAACATGAATTATTACTTTAATAATTCAAAACATTTGTTAGGAAAAATGAAATTTTCTGATATCTTTAGCTCACCTGAGCACAATGTGCTCAAGGTGAGCTTTTGTGATCGCCCTTTGTCCGAAGTCTGTTGTGCGTCGTCAACAATTTGGCTTGTTAACACTCTATAGAGGCCATATTTTTAGGCTAATCTTCATGAAACTTGGTCAGAATGTTTGTCTCTATAAAATCTTGGACAAGGTTGACTTTGGGTCATGTGGGGTTAGAAGGAGGTCATGGAGGTCAAATCTTAGAAAAACCTTGTTAACACTCTAGAGGCCACATTTTTGGCTCAGTCTTCATGAAACTTGGTCAGAATGTTTGTTTCCATAAAATCTTGGACAAGTTCGAAATTGTGACATGTGGGGTCAAAAAGTAGGTCCATATGAAAAATCCAACATATGTTGCTCATTTATAATCAGGTGAGGGGCCTCCGTGGCCGAGAGGGTAAAGTCGCTGACTTTAACACTCAATCAGCCCCTTACCACGTGGGTTCGAATCCTGGCAGGGTCATTCGGATTTTAATGTGAGGAAGCCTTCCAGCTGGCTTGCGGTAGGTCGGTGGTTCTACCCGGATGCCTCCGTGCATTTGGGGTCTTCCTCCATCTGTAATTAGCTGGACGTCGCTATATGACTGAAATACTGTCGAAGCGACGGTAAACTCAAATAGTCAAGTCAAGTCAGTTATAATTTGGTGAGCGATTTAAGGCCATCATGGCCCTCTTGTAACTGGAGAAACATGATTGAGGAAAAATGCTCGAAGTATTTAAGAAGTACTTATCGCTAAAAATGGTTTGTAGACTTCGAACCCGTTCATAGAAATTTAAAAAAAATAAAACCATTTACATAGATTCCACACACAACACCAATAAATCGTAAGGAAGGAAGATCTTTCAGCAAATAACTTCCGCATATTTCACTGGATATGACATTGACAAAGCTATGGTTTACCGCGAACAATCAGCATTATTTTCAAAACCTATGAATCGGTTTGTGTACTGACAAACAATTGAATCTAAATGCACGATGTCATGATTGAACTTAAAATATGTGGTTTACAGGCAGACAGTTTAATATCTTTGTGCATGCTAGCTCAGGCTTTAACATTCAACTAAACCATATAACGTGTCGCAGCGTAATTATTTTAATCTATTTATATCTTAACCATGAACTCGACGATCTACAATGCGCTTTATTTAAAGCTAAACCAAGAGCGTAAATCATGCACCTGAGTCGAGCATGTTAATAAGAAGAGGACACACAATGATTAAAATGGCTCAACTTTTTATAGAATCTTCCCTCAGTATTCATAAAGGATTATTTTAGATATTATGTACTTACATATACATATGTATTCGTCGAAATAAAAAATTGTTCTGTTCTGTTCTGTTCTATAAAATGACGAACATAAATATTTCGTAACATAAACAGTGTCATGAGATATTTTGTTTACACAGTACAAATGTTGATTCTCTGACTGAAACATTTCTCCTGGTATAAGAAGCACGGTAATATAAATATGTGACCCTGTGAAGGAGGTTTTCTGTGCATTGAAAACAAACACTTCAGTAATTTAATACTTCTAAAAATAAATAGTATCCATCATTCGGTAAAATATTTAACAATATCATCAGTATCGTTCTTTCATTACACTATTTCCTGTGATTTCGTAAAGGATTTTATCCACAAATATTAAACCCCCCTAAAATTGTTATTTCCACGGATTATTCCCTCATGAGCATAATCAACGAAAAATGTAATAAAGAAATAATGATAAATAATTTTAGAATATCTGCTTACAGTGACCGTTCTGGCAACATTCCACATGTCCCACAGCCAGGTGAGCTGGTGGTTTTTATTTTGCTATATGTCACGTGATTTTGATTTACATAAATAAATAACAATTTATAAAACCTTTATGATATAAACCTATCCATCAATTGTCGTATATTATTATATTTTTCTTTGTTTTGAGAGACTTCACTTACCAATGATATTAAAAAGTGATAATAAAAAATAAATTACCATGCTGTAGACATCCTATTGCAGACAAAGCCATTATCAAAACTATCAGGAATGCACGAATCAGGCGCGGATACAGGATGGGGAGGGGGAGCTGGCTAACAGTGAAAATTGCCGTACCTGCAGTGGTGAGGCCAGTGAGTTGCTAGATATTTTGATTGTCACATAAGTTACTACATGTATGTGGATTTTTTGTTGTTGTTTTTTAGTGGGTGGGTGACGCACGCCGTTTCTGACCCCCCCCCCCCCCCCCCCCCGTTTATTCCGCCCACCATATAAATGCATTTGTTAATAAAACAGCATTCATGCAAATCATGATGAAGGCCTCTGTTTAATTATATCACAATCAGGAGCATTTGATAAGACTTGTCCAGATAAATAATTATTATATACAAATAATTTAAAAAAATTTAAATCCCACCTGAGACTTTTTCAAGAGCAATGAAGTTTTGTATATGCATTAACTTTATTTGGAAATATTTTGTATGCATATATCATCAATATGTTTGGATCCTCCATCTCTTGAGACTTTTTCAAGAGCAATGAAGTTTTGTATATGTATTAACTATACATTGTATTTGGAAATACTTTGGAAAAATATCAATTTGACGTTATAAATAGTACGCATAACGTCTGCATTTTCCCGCTTTTTTGACGTTACGTTATTCATGGTGACATCGTTTCCGTTTTTATGTTTAAAAGTTATTGTTATCCTGATGGAGGCGCTAGCCGAAACGTTGAAGTAATAATAACTGTCGTTGATTTTTTTCCGCACGAAATGCTTTGTATGCATTTATTATCAATATATTTGGATCCACCAACACCTTAGACATTTTTAAGGGCAAGGGATACGATGACCGTATATTTTATTGATGTAAACTTTTTTACCGTTTCTTGTCATATTATATTTTAACTTATAAATAGTTAATCAAATGATTAAGTGAAGTAAAACAAAATATATCATGCAATGGTTCTTATCTCTATAATGATATCATAGAGAATGGACCTTACATATATGAAATGAATATCTGAAATTAAATATCGAATCCACGACCTCCCGCTCCCGAGGCGGACGCTCATGAAAACGTGAAAATGTGTCAGACTTACAGAATACGATGGAATGACATACTGTTAAGTGGTGCACGGACACAAAGGTGATTTTAAAAACAAGAGGGCCAAGATGGCCCTGAATCGCTAAACTGAGAAATGTTGTTTTCATTGCGTTTTACAATATAGTCATACTGAATACAAAATCCATGCAGAAGAACAGCAGTATAGTTTTAATTCCACACAAAAAGTGTATATGTGGTCCATAAAACCAAGTTAACCCTACCGAAGGGCCATGATTTGAGAACTTGGTATAGGTGCACAATGCCATGTTACATACCAAATATCTATACCCATGTTCTTGTGGTTTTTGACAAGGATATCTTATAAAAATCTTTCTTATGTAAATTTTTGTTAAATCAAGTGATTTCTAGGGCGGGGTCAATTTTGACCCCAGTGCCATGATTTGAGCAAACTTGGTAGATGTTCATAAGGCAATGTTACACACCAAATATCTATACTCCAGGCCTTACGGTTTCTGAGAAGAAGATATATCTAGATTTTCCTATTTAGGCCTATGTAAAATCAAGTGACCCCTGGGGCGGGGTCAATTTTGACCCCAGGGCCATGATTGAACAATTTGGTAGATGTGATATGGCTATGTTACACACCAAATATCTAACCTGCCTTGTGTTTCTGAGAAGAAGATTTTTCTAGTTTTTCCTATTTCAGCCTTTTAAATCAATGACCTGGAGCGGGGCAAAGTTTGACTCCAGGGCCATGATTTGAACAAATTTGGGAACAGTCACATGACAATGTTGCACACAACATATCTGAACTCCTGGCATTATGGTTTCTGAGAAGAATATTTTTATTTTTTTCCTATATAAGCCTATGTAAATTCAAGTGACCCCTGGGACGGGGCCAATTTTGACCCTACGGCAATGATTTGAACAAACTTGGTAGAGATCCACTTAACAATGCTACACACCAAATTTCTTAACTCCAGGCCTTGTCATTTCTGAGAAGCAGATTTATTAGTTTTTTCCCTAGCCAATTTTAATCCCCAGAGTCATGATTTGAACAATCTTGGTAGATGTGCACTAGACAATGCTACACACCAAATATCTAAGCTCTAGGTTTTGCAGTTTTGTAGAAGATTTTAAAGTTTGCATTTTCAAAATCTATTTTTAGGTCCTGTGACCTACTTTTTCAACCAATCAAAATAATTTGAACAATCTTAATAGAGGGCATCATAAGGATGATTCCTGTGAAGTTTGATCAAAATCCATTCAGCGGTTTAGTAGATGTTATTTAAAGGGAATTGTTCACGCCGGACGGACGCACGGACGACGGACCCGGACAAAAGGTGATCACAAAAGCTAACCATGAGCACGTTGTGCTCAGGTGAGCTAAAAACTTGGTTTGTGTAACCACTTCTTTTATAATAAGTCTTACGTGAGCAAGGACTGTGTTAAGATTAGGTTGATAGAACACTACTCGGATATACGGACACAACAATGTAAAACGAAGCCCAAGCTACGGACATATAGAACTTTTAAACATCAGTTTCAGTCCGAGAAATACGTCATGTTGGACCTGAAAAGACAAGAACGTTCAATGCTCGCTCAATTCAGATGTGGTATCCTGCCAAGTAGGATAGAAACCAGGCGATATAACGGTGAAGCCCCAGACGATAGACTGTGCGTGTTCTGTGACAAAGGACTTGTAGGAAATGAGATAAATTTTCTCGTCGAGTGACCACTATATGAAACTATTCGAACTTCTTTTAGTATATCTATGAACAACTTTTCAAAGAAAATGTGCCAAATTTATGACTAAAGCTTTTATGACCAGGCGAAACAGTTTGTATCACTAATATAATGTACCATATGCAATGTATATTATGATTTATTTTACATTATTTTCAAGAATTTTTTTTATAGATATGTACTCTAACTAGTATACATTTATCTTAACGCTAATTCGCTATGCATATCTCATATTATACTATTTCTATACAGCCTCTTCAGTCTCACTATGTATCAGTTTCATTATAATACTAATATTTGATATATTATTAACATTAGTTGATATGCATTGTCATACAATATATTAAGCTCTTTTCACGTGATTGATTAATTAATATACTTATATTTGTAAAGGTGATTTAAAAGTCCGTTGGGCTGGGTGTTCATATTAAATCATGACAGTTTATGTATTTCTTTAATGTCATGTTGTAAAACACAGGTCACAATCATAAAAGATCGTCTTATCTTTCACTGATCGAAATCAGCAATTAGAGTTTTATCTACAACTTAATTAGACTCATTAATGTGTACATCTACAGGGACTTATTTTAACCGTCTCGCATCTGATATGTTCCTTGGGGCAATCGCCGATTATATCCAAGTCCTTCTTTATTGATTAGTTGTGTTGATTTTATAGGATTATGTACAAATTTGTATCGATTTATAGATAAGAAACACCTTTACCTATTTTTTCTTCCCTCGATATGTTTCAAAGTCACATCTGCATCGCGTGTAACTTCTTTCCATTCTATTGTTTCCCCCCCCCCCTTTTTTTTTAGATTTTCCAATGAGGATTCATCGGTTTTACAGGAGATGTCAAATGGGTTTACCAGGGAGGTGGGGGTAAGGGGGGTCTTTTCTTCTTAACTTCTAATATGTAGATTATGTTATTATGTCCGACAGAGGCTCGCTTAATACATTTTCTTGAACTCGTTTAGTAAAATTTGATATGAAATAACAATTCATGTCAGATCCTATATATACTATTGGTATGAAATGCATGCTTGTTCACGTACTAGCCGGTTTAATCAAACGCCCTCACGTGACGCTTCTTCAGGAAGTACAGTGGGATGACTGTCCGTGAGGCCACGACGCGCGTTACCTGTGTACGTTGACGTTGTGGTCGTTGTCTATCATTTGATTCAGACAATTAAAATTTGACGGCAAGCGCTCGTTAGACCTAGACGATCATGTCTTATTGACGCATTCAGTTTGACAGTCATGTGATGTAGTAGTTTTTCTCTTTCTGACATAGCTAATTGCTCATGCTTTTGTTTATGTAAACACGTAGCACACGGTTTTCATGTTAGGATAGAGATTGCTTTAACATTACCAGGAGCTTACTCTTGGTGGTTATAAGTGCTGTAGAATAGATTAAGTATTTATTTTATTGAGTAAATAGATCTGCAACCTATCCAATTTTCTAAATATATCTAATAAAATGAAGGGAATAATCGTGTTATTTTCGCTGCTCGTGTGTTTTAATCTAACATATGGTTACAGTCGGCTAAGATACGAGATTCCCAAATGGATTCCGTGTTAAACATCCTTGTCCCGGGAGACCGCCATGGGAGGCCGTGGGACATATGTCACCAACTTACACCCCTCGGAAAAATGTTTTTGGAGAAGTGGGTATATTTTTATTTATTTTTATCTGTCATAAAAGTGACATTTTTTATATCAATGATTGTCTTTTTGTCTTCTTGCTGTATTCTTGCAGTAGTAACAGTATCTCATGGTGTTTCTACTAGTGATGATAAGACTTAATGCTTACGACAGCGACCCGCATGATGATGTTGATGATGGTAATGATGATATTAATAATGATTAAAAGGGAAGATAAAATAGCAATTTAAATATTATATGAGTCATCATTTTCACACATTTATCTCAAACATTTATTTGTCTATATGTCAAAATTTGATATACGTATAGTCAACGTCTGACTTCGATGGTTTTAATACAAATGTGTAAGTTACAGTGACCTGATTGACTCCTAACTATAAGATACATATATAGGAAGGTCTTTTTAAGTCACGATGACAGCGCGTGTTTGAATTCTGTCAGTATTTTATGTGGAACTAACTGGAACAGATAAAATATAATCAGGACTCCGTTGATAAAAAGCAACTTTAGCAACAATCTACTGTAAACGGAAATCGTGGGTTCGATCCCAGGCCATAAAGTTGAAAATAATGTTGATACATGTATTGGCAAACGGACAAAGGATAATGTTCGGGGAATATTGATAAAAGTTAAAAAGAAGTTGATTATGAATTTAATTTTGTTCCGTTTATTTTTCGAAGTTTCTTTGTAACCTGATGCTGCACACCGTCAATCGCTGACCGCATCATCTAGTCACTTGCGTTACATGTAGATATAGTCATTTTCACATATATACCTGTTACCTTTCCATACTTTCATTCCCGGTTATTGAAAATTACAGATGTAAGTACATTTAATGACAGACCTTGTACAAAAGGTCACACTAATCAATTACTAAACCTTAATCGTAGTTACTCATTATATTGGTCACTAAAGCACCGCGAACACCTGAAGACTGTCAGAATGTGCATTTTGAAGTTATGTACCTGATTACCATAATTATGTCCTTGTTCAAGGATAACTGATTACTTTACAATCGGTCGTTGTCACTTTGACTGTCTTTTTTTTTCTGACAGTTGCAGTCTTGGTTATGATTTGTTACTTTTTTTTTTTTACAATAATTGCTTTTTTTTGATTCTTATATTTAATATTTACTAGTCGTGGCAGTATATTCAAATTATGGCTGTCTGATACACGTTTACAGATCTATGACAGTAGTGTGCACGTCTACTGATAAAAACAACATTGAACTGTTACACGTTTATTGATTTGACAATATCTACTAATATTGACTTGTGCACCGATTATGCCCAACGTTTACTGATAAGGGCAATATTGTGCACATTTTAGGATTAAGGCAATCTTGTACATATTTACTGATAAGGCAATATTGTGCACATTTTAGGATTAAGGCAATCTTGTACATATTTACTGATAAAGGCAATATTGTGCACCTGTTAGGATTAAGGCAATCTTGTACATATTTACTGATAAGGGCAATATTGTGCACATGTTAGGACTAAGGCAATCTTGTACATATTTACTGATTAAGGCAATATTGTGCACATGTTAGGATTAAGGCAATCTTGTACATATTTACTGATTAAGGCAATATTGTGCACATGTTAGGATTAAGGCAATCTTGTACATATTTACTGATAAGGGCAATATTGTGCACATTTTAGGATTAAGGCAATCTTGTACATATTTACTGATTAAGGTAATATTGTGCACATTTTAGGATTAAGGCAATCTTGTATATATTTACTGATTAAGGCAATATTGTGCACATTTACAAATTAATGCATTTTTTTTTTTCGAAGTACATAATTGTGTTTTTTAATTAATTATGACAACTATATGCATTATTACTACACTAAATGCAGTGTATACGTTTACTGAATAATAATTATGGTTAATTTTGCTTGATAATAAGTACACGTGTAGTTTATTCGCGTTATTTTATTATTATTATTGTTGTTGAATTTATCTGCCTCATTGATATTGTTTTTTGTTTTTTTTGTTGTTGTTTTTTTGTTTTTGTTTTGTTTTGTTTTCTTTGTTGATTTTTTTTTTCACAGTAAAAGACAAATACAGTAGTTTTCGCATTTGCTGATTACTAATTGCCCTATTTACGTCTATTGGGGACTGTACATTTGACCACGTGTTGACCTATTTTCCTTTCTTTTTCCTTTTTATGCGTTTATTGGTTCCTATCGTCTTGTTTGTTGTTGGTTTTTTTCTCTTTCACGGAATATCGAATATATGCACCTTAGTTATGAATATCCCTGTTTTAAAATATAGCGTGACGTGATTATAATTCCTGAATATTTTTTTCTGACCAGAGTGAATTGATTAAATGACGATTGTAAGATCATTCTCTTGAGTATTTCGCTGTTTTTACGATAGTCTAGAAATTGACCATTTTTCTATCTTCATGTGCCATATTGTAGAATCATGTTTCATGTCAACATTTTATTAATTTTATTCATAGATATTTAAAATGTAATACATTTCCTTATGCGATGCTAAGATAGCATCATCATAGTTGTTTCTCTGCCATTCTTGTACTCTCACATGTAAATTCTCTTTCCCGGACATGCTCTCTGATACTCGATTAGCAATGCGCCTCACATATTTGTAAGATGGCAGTTGAAAACTTCCGTATGCTTTATAGTTAAGATTTGTTGGCTTCAAAAGTCCTGAATAAAGAATTTTGCTTACCACTTTGAAGCCAGCTGAACTCGTATAAAAAGTTCTAATTATAAATCTTTAAGACTACAAATATACATTCATTGAAACAATGGTCTAATATGCCTCTGCACGAGGAAAACAGAAAACAGCATTTAAATGGTAATAAATGTATACTTATATTAAGATATATGGACTATTATAGATACCGGCCGCAAGATTCATCAATTTATCATAAAAGGGGGATTTGGCCAGTCATTTTTTTTTTTTTTTTTTCATTTTTTTTTAGTTTTATATATGTGATAGTGTCAAATGCATGACATAGTCTAAATTGTATGTATTGTAATTTTAATTCCACAATAGTCCCGAGAGCGTCACTTCCGTAACCAGAAGGTTGTGGATGCCACTCTTGTGACTAGTAAGACCAGCATCAGTATCAAATGTCGTCACAATGTGCGGCATTTTGCCACTTACACGGCGTGATATCACAGCCAGGTAGCAATATACCCATACTGTATGATAACTCCTACCACACTATAAAGAGAGAGCCACATTTGGTTGCTTTCATAGACATCAGATCTGGAGTTAAATTCTCCAGGCGTAAATTCATTCAACACGAGAACCGACTCCAAGATCAAACCAAGTGATACGAATGATTCTTGATCAATATTATACATTCTTTTATAAACAAGTAAAAAAAGATTTTTTCGCATTTTGATGGCTACAAAAAGGAGGGATACAGTTGCAGCTTGTTTCAGTTTTCCATGGCATCATTCATGCCTTAAGTTTGTTTGTTAAGTTCATGTTTACTATTCCAGAGTATGAAAAACAACAACTTGCAATGGTCCGCCGTGTGTCGACTGGATTCTGACGGAGATGGATTAACGAATGGAGAAGAACTCGGGGACCCTGATTGTCAGTGGAGCCCTGGTGACAGAGATCCACCTAGACCGCCCCGAGGACATCCCGGTAAGTTCAATGCACGGGATATGTCATGTCTTTTTGAATTGCACCATGCTGGTATATAGTATCGAACGGTACTGCATAAACGAGACGAGGCTTCGTCAATGTTTTTATAAATCGCTTTTAGCAACGAAGTTAACAATATGATTATTTAATGGATACTTTCGATGGTATTTTCATCATATTATTATCATGGCCAGCTGTAACTTTTGATGCCCCCGGAAGTAAAATATTTCGCGCACTGGTTACGCCTACTTATTAAGGGAAGTAAATGTAGAGAATGTACAATTTGGTGATACATTTGTTACAGAATTATGGACCTTTTACTTTTTTCAAGCGGGTTTACTGGTATTGGGTTTCTGTTTTAATATGTAGAATGTAGGTCGAGTTTGCTTCTTATTCCCATTTGTACATTTAACAGAATATTGGTCTTGGCCCCAGTATAATAATCTATAACTATAATTTCTTATTGGTTGTTTGTTCCTTCCCACAATTCATATTGGCTTTGGAAAACCCGCATATGACGTGAACTCAAACGGATAATCTTGGCTATCTGCCAAATGTAACATGTCTAAAATGTTACGAGACAGACAAGGGCTGCCATAATGGAATTACAAATCCAAATGAATATAAGGCTGGGTATGTGATGTGGCCATAGCCAAAAATGCATTTTTTTTTCAAACATTCTTTCTTGGTTTTCATAGTCTTTTGATAATGTTTTAACAGCTATCTTTTTCGTTTAACACTTTCAAACATGCGACCTTTATAGTAAAAACAGATAGAAATATTTATTGGTTTCTACACGGTTTTTCCATGGGAAAAAACATTATGCTAGTCCCACCATATAACGTTATGCATTAGGTCACGTTATATCATTTAGTTTTTGGATTGAGAAAGGTTTTATTTATTAAATAAACAACAATAATATATGTATTAGGTAAGCATATTGAAACCAGCCGTTCGAGATGATTTAAAGATAACTAGAAGATATGTTTCGATATACCGTAATGTTAGTTTGGTTTTAACATCTCTCTTTCTCTCTCTCTCTCTCTCTCTCTCTCTCTCACACACACACACGTTTATACGCTATTTTGCGAGCATAAATCCATCTATTAAGCATATTGTCAACGAAACAAAGGACAATTTGTTAATACTAGACAGGGACAACTATTTCCCGATATAAGAGAGACAATTTATCAAATTAGGTAATTTGAACATTTTGCAATAACTCACTGTAGGCGAATAGATTATGACCCTAAAGCGCGTAACACGATTCCGACTGAGGATTGACAAGAAATATACCAAATATGGTGCGACAGTTTACAGGCGACCAAGATTAAGGACTCCTCTCTCTCTCTCTCTCTCTCTCTCTCTCTGGCTGATTTGTTCAGAGTTACAGATTTGCATAAAAGGTCTGGTTAAAATGATGATTGGACATTTCCAGAGTCGTTAAACGATACAATTATTATACACATACTAAGAAATAGTCTAAAAGACATACAGGTATATGTTACACATTGGAGAATAAAGCCTTTTTTATTTACAGTTTAGAGAACTGAAAACTGAATTCAAATTACCTTCATCTTTAGAAATCTTATTATACAAAACAGCAAGAAATCAGTTTTATTAAAGTGTTTAAATCGTTTCATGTTAACAAAAATATATATTTGTACCTTTTTTCGGCGCCAGTCTGGACAAAGCGGTTAAAATAATTAAAAAATTTAATATAAATGGGAAAGACCCATATAGGGGGCATTTTGAACACACAAATAACCTTTTTTTAAGTTTTATCAAATTGTATACAAGCGCTACATTATTGCATTTTAACTAAATACAATATACATTGTTTTTGGTCAAACAAAATGTTTGTGTATTCTTCGTGACTTTGGAAAAAGAGTTATTTATTTGTGTGATAGATCATATTTTTGACTAGTTGGAAATGTTTGAGGTTAATTGGTGGTATCCTGCCGAACATCTACAAAGCGATATATATATATAAGTGGATATGACGCATATCTTCAAGTCTCATTCATTAATCCTGTCCCTCACACCTACTGTGAATGGTAACACATTAATTGACATCAGTAGCCGTTCGTCAAACTACTTGCATTTCTCAAAACAAAGCTCATTAATTACATTTGACATATCTGCTTTATTTGACAATAAGTTCACGTTGATTTAACACGAAACAAACAGAAGATGTCATCATTTGACCCTACGTGATCTGGTCTTGATTCACGCGTCCCCTTGACAACATACGCTCTAGGCCCTCTGCAAAATCAAGTGGTTATGAACAGCACGTCTGAGTTTGTCAATATAAAGAGATTTAACCCCTTAGGCGCGGACACATCAAAGTAATTGTACATGATGTTTAATTGCAGAATGCATGTACAACAAGTAACAACACTCTCTTGTTTGACCAGGTATGACCGTCAATCTTTAGAGCCTGAAGCGTACAGCAGAATTGCTTTTTTTTTTTTTTTGCTGTCAGATTAATGAGTTGTTGGATTGGATGGCCATCAGTTTGTTTAATATGTTGAAACTGCCAATTAGGAGCATGGCTCAGATTTTAAGCCATGGCGAATTGCCTACGAGTACATTGTACTCATGTAAAGAGACAAAGTTAGTGATACAGGTTCAAAATATCATGATCATAGTAAGTGGGTAAATTTATTTCTATTGGAATACAGAAAGGTCGTGGTATGAGTGAAGATTACAATTATGTTGACGCAAATGTATTCCCTTTTCTGCTTTAGCTTTCTTTAGTTAGTATTATGAATACATTGTACATAAACATTAAATACGGAATTGTGTTTTCTATGGACATACTATCTAAACTATTACTTTCAGGGTTTTGTGAACCGGACCGTCCTAAATGTGATAGCGGGATGAGTTTCAGCGAGTGCCCGCACCGTGGAGGACAAGGTGGCCCTCCTCAACAGTCGCCGAACATTGCGCACAGAACTGTATCGCCACGCTCAAACGACCACCCACAGACATTTTTCGCCAAATCCGTCCAGGGTATGGGTCCACAGGGAGGCTTCGGTAATATGGGGGCACAATTTCAGCCGCCAGGACAATCACAGTCTATTTTCGGTGGTGGCCAGGGCACCACCCAGTTCGGACCGGGCTTGAGATTTCAGGAGCCACCGGGTACGGGGAGTTTCAGCGGTGGCCCCGGATTTTCCGGCTCCGCAGGTCAATCGGTGTTCCCAAACCAGTCCGGTGGAGGAGGTTGGCAACCAGGCCAGGACGCTGGCATGGCTGGTTCTAGTGGCGGCGGTATGTGGGACAGTACACCAACAGAGCAGGTTCCCGGCATGGACAGGTTGTCCCTTAACCTTAACCAGCGCTTTATACAAGGTGGCGGTATGCCCGCAGGCGGTATGACAGGAGGAATGTCTGGGGATATGTCAGGGGGAATGCCCGGCGGTATGGGCGGTGGAATGCCTGGCGGTATGGGCGGTGGAATGCCAGGTGGTATGGGCGGTGGAATGCCTGGCGGTATGGGCGGTGGAATGCCCGGTGGTATGGGCGGTGGAATGATGGGCGGTATGTCCGGGATGCCAGGTGGTATGGAGCAGGCTCGCAGTCCGATGTTAGTACGGCAGACCATTGAGAGACAAGTGCAAGACCGGATGATCCGCTTGAGAGGGGGTGGTACTCCGGCATGGATGTCCGGTGGGGCAGGGGGTCAGATGGGAAGGTCAACATTTAGTGGCATGCCGTCATGGATGACCGGCGGCGGTCAGTCAGGAATGTCGGGAATGATGGACCCACGAAGAAGGGGAATGTTTTGAAAAGTCTGAGTTTAAATTAGACTTTTTTATCTTTGAGTTTAGAAATCAAATAATGATATCTATACACAAGGTATACTGTAAAAAAAAGAAACAACTGTATGCAGGGCATTGGCAAATTTATGTAACATTAATTCAGGTGTTTTAAACTCGATACATCTACTACCAAAATAAGAGTAAATGTTGTAATACTCGTTTGCCGTGTGTCATTAAACAAAACTAAGAGAAAACAAATCATAGAGGCGGAAATCAGAATATTTTATTGCAAGAAAGATGCATGTACATCTTCTGATGATACATATATTGGATTGGGATCATTAAAAATAAAAATTTGAATCCTTTTGTTACTTTGTCTGCATACGTGGTTATATATCAGTCCTCATTATCAACAATAACAACATTATCAACAACAACAAAAATACCTAAACGTTTTATCTATACTCCATAGGTTGTATACAAGTCCTCTACATGTAGTAGAAAAAGCAATAGAAGTAGTCAAATTAATATTTGATTCATATTTCCTTCCGTATGCTCAGAGTTTCCGAAAGTTGTCTTACTTGTATTTCAAATGGATTGTGAACGAATCGGCTCGGCCATACATTTTATGGTTCCATTTTTCTGCAGCTGAGATTTTGGAGTACACGATCTGTGGGTATACGGGATGGGTATCGAAAGCACAAGACCCTTTTGAGTCCGTGTCACTTACCACAAAATTACCACGGTCATTACCACAGCCGCCGTAGTTTCTGTTGATAAAGAAACGCCTGCCATATCTTGGATCCCCCTCAACGGAGAAAAAATTAAAATGCACATGACGACTGACGTCACACCAAGAAGAATCTTTAACCCTATTTTTGTCGAACCAGTTCATGGACGTGGAGCCATGGCCGTCGAATAGCAGGAAAGCCACCTCCTGTTCGTGTTCAAATAGAGTGAGGCGGACTAAGGAAACTCCAAGGTGCTCCCAGTTATTGACCTTGGAATTGCGGTAGTGGGCTTTGCACGACCGTTTCCTATCTGCTGGTGGGTGTGTTCTCACTCCATAGCCTTTAAAAAGATAATGATAATGATGATAGATGATAATAGTTGATATATGGGCATATAAAAACATACAGAGACATTTCAATAGCAATGATAACGATGCAAACAGAGACAAGGATAGCCTAAATATTAATTTCCAATAGCTTACCCTATCATCAAATAATGAGAAAATATGGTTATGTTAAATTCTCTTATCAATCTTCGTTCACACACACACGTGATACAAAGTAAATCACGGAATATCTTTGGCAACAATGGCCATCCGTGAAAAAAACCCTGCTTACAGCCTCTGAGTCTATTTGGTAACATCAGCGATCAATGCACAGCAGGGCTGAAGCGTTTCATTTTTCTTTTCAAAGTTTCTTATAAAAAAAAAAAAACCTTTGGAATGTTTCGGTTAGGCAACGCACTCGTGTATATCAATGGGAATAAAATGGATGCTTAACCTTGGTAAATGTTAACAGAAATCAAATGTGTAATAACAAAAACTATACTGAAATATGTCCAAAGTTGGATACATGTACTTAGTACAGGTGCCCGCTGACTCTTGTTCAACAAAACTACCTGTATATAAATCACGCTGCTTATTCACCTGTCTTCCATGCTCGTAGGACGTTGTGTCCATTACCAGCATTGGCCTGGAACACGAGGTCCCATCCTCCGCAGCTTAACTCGTCTCCATCACTGTTCAAAATCAGTACAAGATTAATTTTGATTCAAAGCATGAAAGACGCCGCGCATGTTTTTGAAGCACGACTTAAATAAAGCAAAGTATTTCAGAGTATTTAATAGCATGTGCATGCATCATTTCTAAACAGCAGGTCTAATATTTCCACTAGGCAATGGTACATGTCATTTTCCTAAATATCCTCAGCTGTAGGCCGTTTGTTTCAGAGATTTCTAAAATGTGTTCTAAAAAGTCCATGTAAATCAAGAGTGTATTCGGCCTAATTTCCTTTTTTTTTCAAACATTTTTATATATTAAATCTGGAAAAAAAACACATTGAATTATCGAGAATAAGGCCGATGAAAAACTCATATTATCAAATTATTCAGAAAAAAAAGAACACAAAAGTACAGAAAAATATTTTAACTATAGTAGACATAGTCTATGATGATTTGAGATGCCATAAATCAACTAATCTATAGATCAAATGGGATACATTTTACAATACGTAATTCCTTTCTTATATAATTATTGGAAGAGTTAGGGTCTGCAAGATACATGGCATTTCCAGACAATAAGCTACTAAGGCGGTATAAATGTCAATATAAAAAAATCATAATCAGTAGCAACAACAAAGGACGATGATAACGAAACAAATTAGTACAGTTGAGTTTTCATTTGGTACTGGATTTAGGTGCAGGTCCCGGAATTTAAAATCTTCACGATAGTAGGAGTATGGAATTATTTTTGTATTGATGATATGTATAAAATTAAATATATATTTACAAGGCTTTACAACATATGCTACAATTTTCAGTTAAATTTACCCATTTCAAGCACTATATCATACTGGACCGCAGATTGGGCCTGGACCGTCAATTAGACATGTCCGAAACGGTCATGTGTCTACACTTTCTAAATTATGCTGTAACTGCGGTTTCATTGATTTTTCAAGTTGACGATACGTACATAAAAATCTGAATATCTTAAAGTTACAAAACATCTTCCAAAATCTTTTTTCTGAGCTTTAATGAATCGGGTTGTTTGCAAGGTACGTTACAAACTCCACCGCAGTAGTTACCTCCCCTTACAGTTGTCGATAAAACCAATGCCTTCACAAGTAGATGGACTAAGACCACAATTAATTTTACTATATGTTCTATATAAGCATATATGCAAATGACAATTTCTGTAAGGGAAATTGACATCCAAACTTACCCTCATTAGATAGATCTATTCAAGAGAAATAATTCTGTACATTTTAAACATGGGGTCACCCGACTACTTTTTGACCTATTTAAGCTTAAATAACATACGTATGAATTTAGTGCACCGGTCGGCCATTTCACACCAATTTTCTCAAAAATTACCCTCTCAATAATGCTCAAATTTTAAGGTTGTGGTGCAATAAGGCCTCTAAATTGGGCATTTTATGACTACTTTAACTGTGTTCTATGGAATTTGATCCTTTATTGCATGTCTTTCAGTCAAAAACTCACCTTAATTCAGCATTAAATAGGGTCACTATTTTCTGTGTAGGCACATCCGGATACAGGGTAACCAAGGGCAGGTAATTGTGGTCTTAGTCCAGATTTCGGCTGATATAGGCCGGATTTATTCTTCAGTTTTGAATAGTTTATATCAATTTCGTCATATTCCACGAAAATAACATTCGTGACTATGAGAAAAGTAAAAAATAAAATCAAATGGTATTAATTTATAAAATTATGAGTGTTGGTCACATGGTTTCAACTATCATCACGTGACTTGTGTGGTGGCAGTGGTTAAAGTAGCGTAGCGTGACGTAACCGGTGCGCGGAGTTTGGGTACGTTAAACTCGTAGCCTACGAATTTAGGGAGAAGTTATCAGATTCCCATTAAATATGTCGAATTTCTTTTGAATAACGACAGAAGACCTGCGTATTTTGAATATTGTATCATTTTTACATCAGTAAATACAAGTAACTAATTCATAAAGAGTTTGTTTGTTTTTTCAAATATATTACTTTTTTTTTATTACAATAATAACGGTGGTTGCTTCCCTTTTTGATTATGCGGCTCCATTGGCAAAAAAATATATTCCATACTATGTTTCCACGCGGCGTCAATAAATAGTCAATAGAGAAAACCAAAGACTGGAAGTCTTCATGATGCATAAACTGGAAGAGTAAAGGAGAAAAGTGGCTTGTTGTTTGGAATTTTCCCATTTCAAATGGATCTATATCACTTTGCTATGAGGGCAAAATTCAATGAACGACATACTTTTTATTAGAAGTGAAAGCTTCTATAGTCAGACATACAATCACATTACCGCCACTTATCCATACACTCGCGTTGAAAAATAGTACCGCTGGTTGTAGAAGTCAACATTGCAGTTTTGATAAAAGATATATTGCAGGATTTTGAACGCATTGGGTATAATCACAATTTCTGTGCAAATACAACTGTAGAAGGAACAAGTTTATAATTCAGTATTCAACCGCAGTTTCATTCATTAAACTACCTATAAATAACCTTATTTGCACTGCGTCTGCGAAATTAGCTCAATTGGTAAGAGCGTCGTTCTTGCTTTTTTTTTTTTATCATTTTTTTGTGTAATACTTGTTTTTTTATATTCTTGTGTTATACATTTAGAATTTTTTATTCTAGTTTTTATATTTCCATTAGTTTTAATTATTTATAGAGAGATCGATTTTTCTAATATGAGGGTCCTGCGCATAGACAGGTTCGGTTATAAGGTCAAAACAGTAGAAATGAGAGGGGGCAGTATGTTTAATGTAAGCCGCCAATTGAAACATTTTGTTTTTAATATTTTCTTGTTAGAGTCTCAAATGACTGTAGTGTGTCTAGTCGCATCTGTATGTAGCAACTCAGAAAGTACTTTAGGGATTGAGTTTATACTTAAAACAATGGTCAAATTTTACTTACCAAGAACAATAACTCTGCGTTACTTCATTTCTATTACTTACTTGTATGGTAAAGCTATTGAAGGCATGGATATCATTCTTTACACATGGGAAGGATGTGAAGTGATAAAGAACAATAACTGTATATTGTCTCATTTTCTTGCTTTTCTGCTAAAATTAGTTCTATCTGCCGCAAAGTCATGAAGTATTAAAGTTATTGAGAGGATCAATACAAAGAACCACTATTCCAGTATTCCTACCTGCTGTTTTAATAAGATTTAACTTCCCTGATTTTTTACATGCATACCACAAAAAATTAAATGGATTGACATTTTAATTCACACATTTTAACTCTCGCTTCTGACAGTGCCCTCATGGCTTTGATTTACCTATGATACACCTAATCGATTAACCAATGACATGGCGTGCGTGAACTGCTGTACCTCAAACTCCGCCGCAGTAGTTACCTCCCCTTACAGTTGTCGATAACCACTGCCACCAGAAGTAGATTTCGGCTGATATAGGCCGGATTTACTTTTATCACTTATGGCTAGTTTTGAATATATCATATCAGTTTCGTTATATTTCACGAAAATAACATTCATGATTTCGAGAAATGTAATAAATCAAATCATATAACATTAATTTATAAAATCATAAATGTTGGTCACATGGGTTCAACTATCATCACGTGACTTTTGTGGTGGCAGTGGTTAAAGTAGCGTAGCTTGACGTAACCGGTGCGCGGAGTTTCAATTCATCTAATAGTAAATGTATTTTCATTGATATTTTTTTCCGCTTGACGCATCGATGAAGAGTTATCGCTCGTTGTGCGGCACCGTGCCGTGATAACTTCTATAATAAAATAATAAATAAATTATATGAAGCCGATTGTTGTACATTTTTGTGTTGTTGTTGTTTTTATTTATGTAAGATAGGTAACAAGAAAAGATTAAAACAAAATGTTTTAATGGACGGCTTATAATAAGCACACTGTCATGTTCTGTCATACTGTCCCCCTCTCTTTCTCTTTTCTACTGTTTTGACTTAATAATCTTACCTGTCTATGCACAGGAACCTTCATATTAAAAAAATTAATTAATAAATTAATTAATTAAAAAAATGACCTCTCGTTATATTAGGCTTATTTATATATAGAGAGGCAGTTATAAATTTCTCTGCACGAGTCCCGGGTCTCCTATGCTTAAAAAATATGACTCCCAATTCTGTAGCATTTTCCATATATTTTATGCATCTTGTGGATGCATTGATATTTAAACTTTAAATCCTGACTAACGAAAACATTATATCTAAAATGAAGAATGCATAGGTAAAAAAATCAATAGAGCGGTCGATTTTTTTTAAATACTAAGAATTAAATTTTTAAAAAATCGACCGCTCCATGTTTTATTTATACATAGAGGGTCGATTTTTTTAAGTTTTTATTTATTTATTTATTTATTTATTTTTGGGTTATGTTTATGTTCAAATCAAAAGGAAGCAAATACAAATTAACAAAAGCAAAGCATTCGATGTATAACACTAGAACTTAAACAAACCATAAAAATATAACAATAAGAATTTTAAAAAAAAAGGTCCCTGCTGGTATAGAATTCATGAGCTCGTGATGGGGGGGGGATATTGTTCGATGCTCTTACCCATTGAGCTACTTCCACAAGCGTGAAACGATGGTGCAAATAAGGCAATTTATAAGCAATTACTTTATCAAAAACAGCAGCACAACACAGACGATTTTACTGTATTAACTACACCAAGCGTTCTTTATATTACGGTTACATATTAACAACATAAAAATTACGCATTACTTATCCCACCCATCATGTAATAATTAAACTACTATGTATGATTACAAGCTCAATACAGAAGACATGAAATGGGCAATGTCCAGACCGACGAGCGAAGCGATAAGTAGGTCATGGCCTATATGTATTAAACCTACAGTAGAACCTCGTTAAACCGAACATCGTTAACCGAATTCCTCATCATTTCGATTTTTTTTTCGGTCCCGATTTTTCCCCTTCTTATTTTAACTAAAAATAAAATGTTTAATCCGAATTTCGCTATTTCGATTTTTTCGCTATTTCGAAGTTAAATCCCGGTCCCGAATTCACTATTTATACCTATTTTTCAATTTTTATTTCGAAGTCAATTTTCGTACATTTTCGAAGACATATCGCCCTTAACTTCAATCGTACACGGGTCAGTTTATTTTGCGGCGTCACAAATAAGTTTTTCGCACCTTTTTCCAGGTAGGGATCATCAGCACGTATCTGACCGGAAATTATTGATTACTTCTAATCGATGTGTGACAGGTTAAGTAACAGACACGCGTCAGCAGATAAACCCAGGTGTCAGATCCTGAATACCTGTTTTTTATTCATTCATTCATATTTATTGGCAAATCAGCATGTGATAAATGCCTTTGGCCATTTACAGACATACAAATATGGCGACAAAGACTTTAAACAAATTTACAAAGTAACACAAATATATATGTATAGGTATAAATAATGAGAATTTAAATATAAACCAAAAACTCTGTATATTTATAAAAAAAATTATGCAGAAACAGAAACATTTTCCAGGGTATTTGAACGTATCTTGAATGACTCTCTTAAAAATTTACATAAATTAAGTAATTTCTTTTTGTTATTTGTCGAAATTATATTATAAAACATTTGCAGATTTGGCCACGTAGTGCGGCCAAGATATTTAGACCGAATAGAAGTATAAGCAGTACAACACAGGAGGAAATGATATTCTGATTCAACTTGAGCCAATGTTTTAATTACCAGTTTCAATTTCAAGAGTGTGTGATGAAGTTCTAAACTTAGTTAAAAGTATTCTTAATTTATTGCTTGATATCATTATTAAATAATTATTTATGTGAATTTAAATTTAGTCAGCAGAGATTAATCATCAATTGTATTTCTGTCGTCTCTGCACACTTACGTCCGAAAGAATTATTGTCTCCAAAGATAATTCCTCACAATTGTCAATATCAGAACCATCCAGTGAAAACCCGGTGTGTCCGGGGGAATAACTGGGTTTGTCTCAACCCTATCCGCTGTCGAGCAATCTAGAGAAGGGCCAGATGACCAAACCTGGGAGGATATCTGGGTCGGCATAAGGACGGAACAGGGGTTAAACGTAGGCACAACTCCAAAACCTATCAAGAGAAGTTTGCGGCCATCCAGGAAGTCGAGAGGGGAATTAAATCAAAAAAGCAAATTGCCGAAGAGTTTGGGGTACCACCAAATACAGAAGTGAAAACCCATTTTAATTGGACATACTAATATATATATTAAATACAGACATTTTTCCGAATCATTATGTGATAGCCGTATCTATAAAACAACTCTATTCTTTATTTCTTTTTCATTTATGTATACGTAAACACGCATAATCAAGAAATTTTACATTATAATCACGACGTATAGTAAAAATCATATAAATGTGCATATCATTAACATTCAAAGCAAGACTTACATCAGTGGAGTTGCCGAGTCATCTGTATCCCTTTCCTGCATTTCGGTGCTACTACCTAGCACGACCATTGGTACAGCCACCAACCAAATCAGGCAAACAGCAACCTGCTTCGACTCCATGTTCAAGGATTAGAACCCAGTTCAAAATTTGCAGATTTGTTGGCAATTTTAAACAAGGACAAATCCTTAGTGATTAAAGAAAGCCTCTTCTTTATCAATATAAAGCATGTTCCAAGTGGTCCGAGGGTTTTGATTTCCTGTGAAAATCACTGTCTTGAGCTCAGTAAACATGTCTCCAGCGCTTTATCTTTCGGATGCAGCTTAATTAGAGAAAGGAGGTAATATATTTATCTTGATAGAACCTATTTAAATTTAATTATAAACATCTGCATCCGATGTCTTAACGCGCTTAATGCAAGTGCATTATCAAGAACACTTGGAGGACATAACGTCAACATCGACTTCCGTTAGTCAGTTTAGAGTGAGACGAATAGGAATATCGTAATATGTCAAATAATCTTCCATATTTAGTGTACTCCGATTTTAAAAAGAAAGTGTGTATGGCGGCTACTAATTTCTGAAATTAACAAGAGGTCTACTTGCCCTTAAAGCGTCAACAGAGCGATATATATAATAAAACGGTTGATGAAAAACAAAGTGAAATACATGTATGTATGTTTGATTATGGTTGGTATCGAACCATTAGGTCATGAGGTATTGAATTATCAAAAATGTCATATTTTACTTTCTTTAAATTCAAACATCCGCATCATTAAACAATCATTATCAAACTTGCAGATACTCTCTCAGCCATGGTGAATTTTAGTTGATATTCGAACAACTAATTTAATCTGGAGTTGTGACTCTTACCTCATAACTGAAATGTCAGATTTCACTTTGTTTATACTGTCCACAGTTTCTCCGCCAATTTCGATCATGGTGGATATCGAATTATTATAGTAAGAGTAATGGCCCTTACAATTCATATGTATCCACGACTTACCATCTCTTGAACCCCTTAACATTTTCCCTTGTATTATTTGATTGGACATATTGTAATATTAACGAAATTTGGCATACATATTCATCAAATAAAACAATATGACATATTGTAATATTAACGAAATTTGGCATACAAAATCATCAAATAAAACAATGTTTAAATTCCATTTTCTTTTTGTTATACGATTTTAAGATAATTTGTTGCCTTGTAAAAAGTATTTTTTCTGAGGGTTCGAAAGGAGTTGGGGTTCGAGAGAAGGGTAAGCGGACGTTATAATGTAAAGGTTGCAACTCTCATCATCCTTTGAAAGAGTATAAACAGTGTCTCGTCGGATTGATATTAATAAACAAAATAAACTCTGATGTTTTTTTGATCATTCT
>CM037784.1:59598729-59648729 GCA_021229015.1 Solen grandis | reverse complement strand
AAATCCGGGTACAATGGTACAGGGGGTAAACTTGGATACAAGTTGACACATCTTCCTTTACTTTCATTTTCTTCCTTTCCTTCTGTATCGCTTTCCTTGCACGCCGGAATAACTTACGAAGGAAATTCATGGTGAAAAATGAAAACATACACTGCATTGGAAAAACATTTTATAGTCAAGAAAAAAAAAGGTCTGTAGGTCAGTTCACTTCAGGTCAAGGCCAAACCTCAAATCATATTGTCATCGAAATCAAGGACGATGAAAACGATGTCAACTAAAGAAGAAAACGAAATGGCTCTTTTAAGGACCATTGTACCAATCTGGGGCAAATTTAAACTGTCGGGATGGTCAAACCTGAATGTCTTAATGAGGGCCACATACATGGCATGCATATATGTTCAACTGTGTTTCACACCATTATTATAAGGTCGTGCCAAGCCAATTAGGTAAGTACAGGTATTCTTTAATCATCCGATTCTATGCAAAATTTGATATTTTCAAAAACAAACAAAAATAGATCTTTAATTATCAATCGACCGTCTTGCTGTACAATATTATATTTTTTTCCTACTTTTATTGTTTTAATGTAATGAAACTTCAAATGTTAAATGTGGAAAAATGTTGTTTTGTTTTTATTGAACAAAGTAAAAATCTCAAAACTTTTTAGTATATGATTTTATCCAGAATTACCTAATGAAATCAAATTGTTTCAAACAAATCTAAAGCAGACGATTTTCAAATAATAATATGTATTGAGCTAAAAATGATATAATGATATATTGTGCATAATGATGCTTTCCATTGTTTTTATCCATCTGAAATTTTAAAAATGAAAAGGTAAACCATTGTTGTCAATATGGCGACGTTGACTGTGTCCATGTCTGGTTAAGATTAAGACTTTTCACCTCAACTGTCATGGTTATTACTTTGAAATTTGGGACTTTTATTCACCATCATAAGTTGACTGTAGCCTGCAAGAACCATAATTAAAACGTGCTTCTTGCAAGACTTATGGTCATTATATACATCGAAAATAACAGACCCACACACTCAAATACACACACAGCAGAGGGATATTTCTTAAATGCTGTATTTTTTTTGTTTTGGCTTGGAGGTACTACCTCAGGATCTGGGTACTCTCCAACCCTACCCTTATATTATTTTTGATTTTTTTAACCTTTTTTTAACTAATCTCACCTAATTCAGTTATAGAAAGATTGTCGACAGCTATTTGAAACACAGGATTAACATTTTGTTCTACCCATAAGCTATTGTTTTTTCTTTTCTTTTTGGAGCAAGGTACCGGTAACCAAAGGAAAATCAAAACTTACGTGTCATTTATACATGTATCATTTTTACAAGTAGATTGGTAGGACAAAATTATTATTATTATTCAGTGAAAAAAATAAGATGAGCGTCTGCATCCGCATGCTCTTGTTGCCTTTCGTCGCAATGATTTAAAGTTTTAAGACATTTGCTGTTTGAATCTAAATTTGTCTGAAAATGGGCCCATGCCAAATGGACAAGTGAACTTTACTTAAGTAGTTTGTTGTTTTTTTTTTTTATAAAAAAGCTGAGTTAATTCAATAGATACACATGTACTTTCTTATTTTGAGACTTTAGAATAAATTCCATCAAAATATTTACTTAGACGAAAACTTCTAGAAAAATGAGCAGAAGAAATACATGTTCATCTTGTCACAATTCTATACATAGCTGTTTGCTGTAGTTTTGTCAAAAATTGTCTTTAAATGTTGGTCAGAATTCTTTTTGTTGCTTGAATTTTCGATGTTTGTATCGTTATGTATATTTGTATGAAGTTTCATGATGATGTTAAGTCATCTCCATAGAAAAGAAAATGCTTAATCAGAAAGGGAAATATGGGGCAGAGCAACACATTTACCGTGGTGACTTTTTTACTTTGTTTGCACGATAGAGTATCGCAACTGTACCTCTATAGTATGGAAAATATAAATGAGTAAGAGTTGCGATATACTATATTGTTGCAGTACATTGAGACAAATGATGTGTTCATGTTTTCTTTTAACGACCGTGTCAAAGCAAGATGAAAGCAGGTTTATTGCATTGGGTGTACTGGCATCGCTTAAAAATCCTCGTTTATTAAAATATACTTTGATAAACGAAAGAAATGCGACATCATCACATTAAAAACCCTGTCCTCTCAGCGCTTTAATTATTAAATGTTAAGAAATGCACTGGTATGAACTTTTGGTTGGCCAAATATCATTTATCTATATACAGCTCATTCAGCGTGGTGATTTCTTTTCAAAGTGATGTTAAATAAAAAAAAAAAAACGAAGTTGATTATATATATATATATATCCGTTGTTTCTGCCACTTACACCGTGTTGTCAAAGCAAAGATTTATAGAAGGATTCAAGGTGCTCGGAATAAAAACATAACCAGCAATTGCATCATCATCAAACATTAACGACAATACCATAATCATTAATGAAATAAATAATTAAACAATAATAATAAAACGACACAATCACCTCCACCGTAGCATCAGCTAAACTCTCAGACGGGCCAGTCATTGTGTCTGAAAAATAAACCGCTACGCTCAAAGAATCAAGAGGTATACATGTACTTCTTTCAACATACCGTTTTTTGAAAGCCCATCTTTTCCGGTTGGCAGGATGACAATAGTGTCCCTTTTCTAAAAAGAAACACTAAGAAGACACCCCGTTTGTGCATCTTTAAGAGGATGCGCAAATCCCAAACTCTTTGCGATATCTCTCTGACAGAATCCGCTATTGCTAGAAGAGAAAGTTACAGCTACAGCATACTATTAGGCTGATGATGTGCTGTCTATTTTTGCTGTCGTATGTCCGAAGTAAATTTTCCTTTTGAGATATTATTGAGGTTTAGTCAAACTTCAATATTTTTTTATGTCTTTTAACATCGGATAACTTCTTTGCGTAATCAGACGCGCATGTAGAAAAAACCAGAATTGGCTTGGTGATGCGTCAATGTGTAGAGGTGGAAGAATGTAGTCGATATGCATGCCAAAATCAACACTTCCATCATGGTCGCACACATAGTAGAAAAGGTTGAGGATTATACAAGTTGAGTTCAGACACATCGCCAATAAGTCTGATGAGGATGACTGGTGATGATAATGGTGATAAGAAAAATTGATTATGGTAGGATACAAGCGCTTTGAGATGTTGTATAAAACTGATTTTGTTGTGCATATATAAGGACAGATTCAGCGGCGTTTCTATATAACTATATTGCTGGCATTTTCTTGGTATTTGTTTATTATTATCGTGGATTATAACGCGTTGTCTAATACGACATACGACAAAGTAGGTAGTTAAAGGCAACTATGAACTATGAACTTCCAAAGCACGTAGCGCACTATGGGGTCCGACCCCAAAGTGCGTTCCCACAATGCGATTACGGGATACAAGCAATCACAACTCTGAAGGGTTTCCCGAATGTTAGGAAGTACTATATATCTGTCAAAAATCATTAGAGCCTTTGTGAAAGGTAAAGCTTCAAATGCGCCATTCAATTGATAAATTGATGTCTACAGATATTATAAAGCTGATACAATCACAACTGTAGAGCGCATTCATACGGCATCCAATACAATTACTTAATTTAATAAGTATCTTGCAGGAAACGTAAATATACATTTCGCCTAGCTTTCCTATTTTTTTTTTCAATTAACCCGAACAATTGTAGCGCCAAGGAATTTCATTGATTACTGCGACAATTCAATTAGACTAATTAACATTAGCTGCGGCAATCACATCAATGTTTGATTATTCCTTGGGATTCTGCTACACTAATTAATTAAATGTTTACTGACAGGTAACATGTTTTGCCATGTTACACTCTGGTAGCTTTATGGTTTAGCTTGAGTCGAGCCAAGTCAATATTCAGTCATGGTATACCCACCACAGTAAGTAAGAAGATCATTGTCAGGCTTAGTATAAGATGTTGCGCATGCTACGCGTATTAAGTACAAATAATATTTGCATTATTAATCTTTTTAATATTAAATTTTAAGAAATAGCATGCAACCAAAAAGTTTTCTTTATTTTTAACCACTTTATTTTCCTCGTCATACAAGCAAAGGGGTCAAGGTCACCCCCGTTGCTCCGTACAATACAACTGCATATAATTATATATCTTTTAATTTTTATTTTTGCAATTTAGTATAAAAATATCTATGGGATATAACTATGAATAATGCTGAGTATATGGGTAATCCCGTTTATATTCCCCGTAATAGGTACTACCAGCAGGGGTCGGGGAACCACCCCAGCTAACCTTACAAAATAAATACTTTTGAAATCAATATAATATACAAGCATATATATATATATATATATACAGGGTTTTTCTTAATGTATGCACATTATCATGTTGATGCTTTTTTTAAGAAAATGAAATTTTAGTTTAATATAATTTTCTTAACAAAGGCATACAATGATAATAAAACAAACTAATACATGTGTATGAATGATCTACTTGAACATTCAGTTTTTCATTTACTGTATCTTTTAAGATATCTGCATTTAAATAATGAATTCAAAAGAGCATTATCATTATGAGAGAAAACTAAGGAAAGAAAGAAAAGGAAAAAAAGAAATATTTCACATGCTTTTAAAAAATGGAGACTTGCTTTTTAACGTACAGAGTATATAACGGTATTATTTCCATGAATAATGTATTTATGATAAAAAAAGATATTTTAATTGCCCATTTTAATTTCTTTTTTTTGTGATATTTGATAACTTACCACATCCCATGCTAACTTTAAAATTTTATATCCTATATCAGATGGCATTATATGTTTGTATTCGCATGAATGATATCTTTTTTAAATTCTAAAAAAATAATATGCCCAATGTAATATCATCTGTCCCCGATCCTAGAATAACAAAGAAACTATCAATATTGACCACAGGATCATTTTTTTTATCTTATTTATCTGATTTTGTATTAAACAATTAACTTTACAATAATCCCAAAATAAAAGTTTAATAGTTTCTCCTGTACAATTACAAAAAGAACACAGTTTGCCATTTGTTTCATTTTAAATAATAGAGTATTTGTTGCTATTATTTTATGTGTTATCCTAGTTTGCAGCCATTGTATGTAGAATCTCTTGTACATCAAAAAAAATAGCTATAAATAACTTTCATTTTTTTTATCTGTGTTTTTAAAGATAGATCTCAATTTTGCTTTACTTGTTGGTTCCTCATTATTCCTAATTATAACATGATATATATTTATAAATATCTAATTTTGTTACAATAGGAAATTTCATCGCGTCAAACATGGGCTATAAAATTTTCATGATTCTAGACCGTCAGCAACGTACTGAAATACAACCTCTTTTGGAATAATAATATTAATAATAATAATAATGATAATAAACGGTACAAAAACAAGAGGTCTTTCTGCTTGAGGCAGAAAGCCCTAATAAGGTATGCTTAGGATTGGCATCAATACTCATGACGCTGAAGCGCGAATACCAATTAAAATGAATGATTTTTTATATTTCAACGACGTCAAAATCAAGTGACTAAAAATATATCTAAAGAAAATACCTTTTTTTTGTGCAAGGACATGTTCAGCTAACGTTCTATTAATCTAGAAAATAAATATATTCTTCAAGAATGCGATCAAGTTTGTTTTCACATTTTCAAGTAGGCATTTCATCAAACATTAATAACTGGCATGTTTGATAACGAAATCACTTGAAATTTTCAAGACCTTATGAACGTACTAAGTTTAGACATTTTTGAAAATTTTAAGTCCATTGGTCTAATTGGCGATTTTATATGATTTTTTTTTTAAATTTGCTTAAGTATGCATGACGTCATAACCACGTGACAAAACAAACATTTCTTGCAGTATGAATCACTTCAATTTTGACTTATCAATTCTAAGATTTAATTAATATTGACTCAAAATTCATGATACCAGAGCGAGAAAAATCTTTAAAAAGAAATGCTTTTTGTGTTTTTCTTTCTGCTCTAATGACCTATAGTGTCTCGATAGAATATTTATCGAGACACTATAGGTATAATTTGTAGAGCTTTGAAATACCTCCCAGATGAAACTTATTTAGACATTACACACGGCTGTATATGACACCAATGATTTTGAGGTAATGCAGTCAAAGGTCAAGGTCACAATGACACTAATGTCATTAGAGCAGAAAGCCCTATCGTTTATTCGGGACAAACGAAATCTAGTTATTATTCCTTTTTTTTCAACCGAATCTAAGAGTTAATTTCAATATGTTGTCAGTGTCTGAGCAACATGAAAATTAAACTGCTCGACAAAAAAGATCATCTTTTTAAAATCAATCTATTTTAATTTTCAATGACGTCAGATGACGTCAGATTTGACGTCAGCTTCAAAAGTTTGTTCGCGCTCTAGAGCCTTTATTTTTGTCGTTTTATCTTGATATTTTCACAGAAGATGTATGTTTTGTGTCGATGTGCATCTTGATCTTTTCACAGAATTTTCAATTTCAAAAATTTTAAGAATTTATGGCAAACCCGAGTTTCGAACTTTGGACCTAAACTGTATTTAATGTTACAAATGCTACTGATGAGTTAGAAGCTTGAAAATTGGACAGCTTATCGGCCCAGAGGTCTACTATTTTTTTTTTGAAAGATTTCATTTAAAGTCACGTGGTTATGACGTCATTCAAAGGGACAAAATCCCATTTTTTTATAAAGATTTCTCTCGCTCTGGCATCATATATTTTGAATCAATTTTAATGAAATTGAAATTGCAGCGATAAAAAAGTATCTTTTTATACATTCAATCATTTTCAATTTTCATTGGCGTCATATGACGTCAGATATGACGTCAGCTTCAAAACTTTGTTCGCGCTCTAGAGCCTTCAATTTTGGTTCGATTATCTTGATATTTTTTACAGAAGATGTATTTAAGGATGTAGATGTGCACCTTTGCATTCAAATTATAAATTCGAAAAGATTAAGATTTCATGGCGATGCCTCAAAGCCTCCTGATGCGTTAGAAGCATGAAAAGTGGACAGCATATCGGCATAGAAGTTTACATTTTATTTTCTGAATGATTTTCTCTAAGTCACGTGGGTATGACGTCATCAAAAAACACAAATAGCATTTCTTTTTAAAGATTTTTCTCGCTCTGGTATCATGAATTTTGAGTCAATATTAATTAAATCTTTAGAATTGATAAGTTAAAATTGAAGTGATTCATACTGCAAGAAATGTTTGTTTTGTCACGTGGTTATGACGTCATGCATACTTAAGCAAATTTAAAAAAAAATCATATAAAATCGCCCAATTAGACCAATGGACTTAACATTTTCAAAAATGTCTAAACTTAGTACGTTCATAAGGTCTTGAAAATTTCAAGTGATTTCGTTATCAAACATGCCAGTTATTAATGTTTGATGAAATGCCTACTTGAAAATGTGAAAACAAACTTGATCGCATTCTTGAAGATATTTATTTTCTAGATTAATAGAACGTTAGCTGAACATGTCCTTGCAAAAAAAAAAGGTATTTTCTTTAGTCACTGATTTTGACGTCGTTGAAATATAAAAATCATTCATTTTAATTGGTATTCGCGCTTCAGCGTCATGAGTATTGATGCCAATCCTAAGCATACCTTAAGGAATTTATGTTGTGTCACTTGTTTATGACAACATTGATTTGTAAGCAAATTATATTAAAAAAGTTCAAGAGATTGGATATATTAACTTTGGATAAGTAATAATGCCGTACCTTTATATGCGCAAAAAGTCCAGAAAATTTCAAGTGATTACGTTATCAAACATGACTTATTCATGTTTTTCGTAAAAGGGCTAATTTATGAAAATCTATTCATTTGAAGAAAGAAATGAAAGCGGTCATTGGGTTGGTTGAGCAAGATCCGATTTTTCTTTTGCAGGAATGAGTGCCTTCGTTGAATAGTGAACTGTGATACGTTTTTGAGTAAATAAGTCGCATTTACGATGAATGAGTATAATTATACTAGAGCCAGAAAACCTATACGGATATCTAATTGTATTTGTCATCACGGCTTTCTGCAAGCCTGAAGAAAATAGCAAATACATGTAATTCTACCTATCGATTTTTTGTTTTCTAAAGGTTTGACGGTTTCTTTTTCTAAATTTGTAAAAATAAGCAAACATATAAAGCAAATGAATTGTTGTAAGTTTCAAGACGTTTATAACGTTAATGACATAGATATAAGAAATTATTTTCATGATTTTGCTTACACCTCTGCCTTTGTTTCCATCTATTTTTGCAAATGTAAAACTCAATCAAAGCATTTTTTTTCTTTTTTACGATTTCATTTATGTGGATCAAATTGCAGTGATTATTTGTTAAGTCATATGCTTACGAAGAAGTAGATATTAAATAAAGAATTAAAAAAGCAACAACATTTAAAATCGATTGAATAACGTAAGAAAAATATTCTCGAGAATAATCTTATCTTAAAATGTTCCTGTTGTTTTTACTGCATGATAGTAAACGGTTGCGTAATCAATAAAATCCATATTTATACTTTCTTAATATCTTCTTAAGAAGATAAAAATGAAAAAAAAAAAGCTTTTTTGAACATAAGTATATATACATGATAATGATGATTTACGTATTAATTTTTTCATTATTATGCACCATTATTCCATTTCTTTATTATGTAACTTATATATTCAATACTTTGTAAAAAGGAAACGGAAAGCCGCTTCGTTTGTATATTAAACAAACGACTTCTAGTTATTTTTCTTCTTCTTCCAAATTCTTCAAGATTAAATTTCAATATGTTGCCCAATGTCAAAGCAATATGAAAATAAACTGTCATGACAATATATTTTTATGTCTTACATGCAATTATTTTTAATTTTCAATGACGTCAAATGACGTCAGATTTGACGTCAGCTTCAAATGTTTGTTCGCGTTCTAGAGTCTTCAATTCAGGTATGATTGTCTTGATATTTTCACTGAAGATGTATGATAGCATGTAGATGTGCACCCTGGCTTTCAAATTTCCAAATTCGAAAAGGTAAGGATTTATGGCAAACGCGAATTTTGGTCCTAAAATATATTTTAATGTTACAAAGCCACCTGATGTGTAAAAAAACATAAACATTGAACAGTTTATGTGTTCTGAGGTTTTCTTTGTACTTCATTACGTCAATTGACGTCACACCGTTAGAAGCAATTTTGCAATAAAAATAAGCGGTTTTTAAGCCCTGCATGCTTTCTTTTTTTACCGATTTGCATGTAACTTTCAATGATTGTGTAGCCTACTCTCTCATCTCGCATGGTTACATCCGTTACCAGAAAATCTAAAAAGGTGACGGTCAAGTGTCAATTATTGTTATTTTCTCTGGCCTTAAATATCTCAAAAAGGATAAATTTTCTATGAAGACATTATTCGTATAATTAATAGTGTTTGAAAGACCTTTTGAGTTATAACAGGAAAACGAAAAGTGAACTTTTAACGAAATAGTGCCCGTGTTGGATGGTGAATTTGTGATCCGTATTTGACTGAATGAGCTGCATTTTAGGATGATATCGTGTACACCACAGCAGAAAGACCTTTTGGGTTTGTTTTCTTTATTCTTCTTATTATTATTCTTATTATACCATGCACATTATCATTTGTACTGTGTTGTAATGTAAAGCGTGCGCCTGATATATCGCACACGGCTAATACCATAAGGTGGGATAAGGAGTATAGGGAGTTATTTAGGTCTAAAATTAATTGCTTCTTTGCCAGAATTTAATAGAATTGTCGGTCGAGAATATTGTCATAATACAGACATTGATGATATCATAGAAAGTTTTTCATCTAAATTATTTAATATAGCCGACCTTTATTTAAGAAAGAGATTAACGTTGATGGACAGGATTGTTTATATAAAGGTTGTGATTTCTAAGAAGTGGTTTGAGTTATATAGCTAAACGTGCCTATAAAGAGGCATTATCTCAGTTTAATAATGATAGATCGCAGATAAATAGGTCAAAATTTGTGTAATACAAAAGGAATGTATAAAAGTTCATTCGAAAAAAAGAAAGAGGCTATATAAACACAAAAAATCAAAGGAACTTGAGAGTTTAAAACATTCAAAACTAGAGAGTTTTGGAAACATTTTGCTTCTAGAAAAAATGCATCTTCTCATAATATAACTTTAAATGATTTTCATGAATATTTTAATCAAATGTTTAATATGTGATAATTTTAATAATACACATGTCCAGAGTTAGATGAGTGTATAACATTGGAGGAAGTAAATAAGCTATCAAAAGTTAAATAGAAATATAAACGTGTGCCCCGTCAGATTTTTTAATTAACGAATTTTTTATCGAATGAGCAGATATTTAGCTGGACACATAACTGACCTTATTTAATATTGTTTTCAATATGGGTTTACTTTCCAAAACAGTGGTCAATGGGTTTATCATTCCGATTCATAAAAAAGGAGATAAAGACATCGTTTCTAATTACAGGGGTATTACACTTTTAAGCAATTTGGGTAAATTATTTACGGGTGTTTTTAAACTCAAAGAATTACGAAATTTTGTGATAAAGAAAATGTGATAACAGATGCGCAATTTGCTTTTAGGAAGGCCGTTCAACTGTTGACGCTGTATTTCTTTTAAAAACTTGATTGATATAACGTTAAATGATAAAGCAAGACTTTATTGCGCTTTTATTGATTTTAAAAAAGCTTTTGATTCGGTAAACAGAAATGCACTGTGGTTAAAATTGCATAGGTTAGGATTTGATGGAAATACTTCGAATAATACGTTCATGTATGATACAGTTAAGACATGCGTTAAGAATTGTAACACCTTCTCGGACCTTTTCGACATTTCAGTTGGCTTGAGGCAAGGGGAGACAATTTCACGATATTGTTCGAACTTTTTATAGAGGACATTGAACTTTTTTTACAAAATCGTCAAGACTGTGGCCTTTCACTTTATGATATGACTTTACTACTATTATGTTTTGCGGATGATATGAAAATACTTGGAAACTCAGTGAAGACTTACAATGTAATTTAAATAGTTTATCGGATTACTGTGATAAGTGGGGTTTAGAAGTCAATGTTGAAAAGACAAAAATTATTACTTTCAGAAAACGTGCAAACTTGAGAGAGAATGAGAAGTGGTCATACAAAAATATAAATATTGAGGTTGTAAATGATTTTAATTACTTGGGTGTTGTTCTAAATTATACTGGATCTTTTGTTTTACATTATCAATATTGTGTATGGTAAGGCACTTAAAGCTATGAATGTTCTTTTTATCAAATATAAAAAAATATGATTTAAATGTTAAAACATGCCTACAATTATTTGATTTTTTGTTGGCTCGATTTTGAATTATTGTTCCCAGTCTGGGGATATACAAAGTCTAAAATACTTGAAAATTATACATTTAAAGTTCTGTAAGTATATATTAGATGTTAGAAAAATTCATGTAATGATGCTGTGTACGGTGAGTTAGGAAGGTATCCTTTGTATGTAAATAGGTTTGTAAACATTATTAAATACTGGTTACAGATACAGAATACAGATAATATTATTATACAACATGTCTATCAAAAAAACACTAGATGACTGTTATAATGGCAAAATTAATGGCTTAGTAATGTAAAGAAACTGTTATGTGATTATGGTTTTATGTATGTATGGGATCAGCCACATACTATGATAAATGTAAATGTATTGCTGTCTGAGTTTAAACAAAGAGTTAAGGATAATTTTATTCAAAATGGGTTTCTGATGTTCAAAATAACACACAAACGGATATTGTATAAAAACATAAACTTGGATTTTGAGATGGAAGATTATTTGAAATTTGTAACTAATAAACAAAATAGATTTTTTCCTTACAAAAATTAGATTTTCTGCACATTTCTTGAAAGTGGGAACAGGAAGATATGCCAGAGAAAGGTTAGAGAGACAGCAAAGATTATGTATTTTTAAATAAACAAGTAATAGAAGATGAATATCATTTTATTTTGGAATGTCCTTTGTATACTGAAATCGTTTTTGAGATATTAAAGAAAAAAAACTGACATATGACCTTGACCTTTGTGATTTTGCTTGAGGCAGAACAACACGGGCACTCTTTCCTACGTAGGAACGTCCGGATCTGGGTAACCAACCGAATAAACCGCTTTCCCTTTTTAACTTCAAATTGCTAGATTTCCATATACAAGCCCTTATCGGAAAAACATGTATATATACCATGTCTGATGACGTAATCACTTGAAATTTTCAGGACTTTTTGCACATCTTAGGATGCGTCATTCCTGCAAATTTGGACTTCATACATCAACTTTCTTATTTTATATGATTTTTTAATAATTCATGCTTCAATATTCATGACGTCACAATCACGTGACCAAACAAATATTCCTGGCAGTATACATCACTTCACTTTTAAGTTTGTTTATCCTGAAAACATCATAATAATGTTCATAAAGCAACAGCGTTTCAATTTCGTTAAAAGTACACTTTTTGTTTTTCTGCCATAACTCAACCGTTTGAACCCCGATCTTCAAAGACTTAATATCACATGAAAGGCCTTTTAAAGCACTACAAAATTTACTCAACGTGTCTAGGTAGAATATTTTTCGTTTTGGAGATACCAATGGCCGAATAAAAACACCTAAAAACTGACATATGACCTTGACCTTTGCGATTTTCCGGAAACGGGGGTCACCATGCATGGTAGGACACGAAGTTGCATATTAATTAAAAGTAACATGCCAATCTCTCAAATAATCAAGCCTGCAGGTCTCAAGAGCCGCTTATTTCGAAAGCATAATTTCTTATCACAGTGTGACGTCAAATGCCGTCACACGACGTCAGTTGTCAAGTAATACAAAGAAGACATCGGGACACATATGCTATCCAATATTCACGCTTCTAATCATCAGGAGCTTTTGTAACACGAAAATATATTTTTATGACCATTGTTCGAATCTCGATTTTGACATAAAATCTCGAACTTTTAGAATTTTGAAAATGCTAGAATGTATGCACATCTACATCCCAACTTACACGTTCTGTTCAAATATCAAGTCAATCGGACCAATATTGACAGCTGCAGAGCGCGAACCAAATTTGTAGCTTATTTGAACTGTGACGTCAAATGACGTCATATGAAGATGAAATTTTTGCCTTCAAAATGGCCAAAGTCACACTGATTACTGTATAAATTTCATGGTTCTGGTTTAATGGCAACTTGTTTAATTTGAACCTCTTAAAGAGAAAAAAATAATTAATAAACTAGATTTCGTTTGCACGGCAACGAAAAGGACTTTCTGCAAACCGTTAAAATCTCAATCAAACTGAAAATTATTGATATGGAAACGCAGAAAATATTAGGTTTCTAGAGTGTAACCTATACATTCTTTGAAAATTTTAGTCGAATTCATCAATTCATAATGTCTGCAGAGCGCTTACAAACTTTTTGATCTGACGTCTATTCTGATGTCATATGAATAAGAATATTATTGCATATGAAAATTCAGCATATTTAACATATGCTATAATATTTTTGTAATTCTGGACCATTGGGATCACATTGAATTAATTGCACCAGAACTGAAAACATATTATAATCCCATTACGTCAAATGACGTCTGGCCTATGGAAATTTAAAGAAAACGTTTTTTTAACATATGCTATAATATTTTTGAAACTTGGTTTCACCACAAAAACCTCGGTCTTTTCAATATTTTGAAACGAAAGTAAGGATGCCCAACAAAATCCTTGCTTTTTCATATTTGGTAAAACGGAGACGGGTTGGCACATCTAAAGCGTAACATACTCATTCTGTGACATTTTGATGAAAATCCGTCCTAAAATAATGGCTGTAGACCGCGTACAAAGTTGTGTAGACGTCAAAGTTTGATGTCATATGACGTCATAGGCATAAAAAATCAATGAAATGAAATATTAAGTATCTTAAATAAATCATTTTTCATGCCCCATTGGAACTTTGCATCATATAGAAATTAACGCTTAGATATCAAACATTCTTTTTGACCTTATGACGTCAGATGACGTTAATCCTCACATAAAAGAAATAAGTCTAAAGACTAATATTCATCCCAAATATCCACTTTCCAAATCATCTGAAAGCGATTTTATACGTATTAGAAATTTGACGTCAATGGTTCGAAACTTGGATTAGCCAAAGAACCATGCCTTTTCGAATTTGGAAAAACCGGACAAGGAATACACAACAAGAGCGTTTACATATACATTCTGTGATGTTGATGAAAATCGGTCCAAATATAATGGCTGTACACCGTGTAAAACGTTTTTGCCTGATATCAAATCTTACGTGATATAACGTTACATTATTCTGGAATACATTGCATTCTAAAGCTAATGGATTAATGTTTAAACTATTAAATTTCCATGGTCCCGGGAAGTTAACAACATATTTGAATTAACGCGTATATATCAAATTCTTTTTGACCTTATGACATCATCTGACGTCAAATGACGATCATCTTCATAGAATGTAAAGCAGACTAGGAGACTTATACGCTATCCAAATATCAGATTTCTAACTCATCTGGAAGCGATTTTATACGTATATGAAATTTAACGTCATGGTTCGAATCTTGGATCCGCCATAACACCTTTGCATTTTCGAATTTGGTTTAAAACGGACACAGGGATGCACAACTACAGCCTAACATACACATTCTGTGAAATTTTGGTGAAATCGTCGAAGAAAAATTGACTGTAGACCGCGTACAAATATTTTAAGACGACGTCAAGTTTGACGTCAGAACACGTCATAGTCAAATAAAAATGATTGAAATGCAAAATGTTTTTATCTGAAGCATTTCGTTTAAATTTTGAATGTGCTCGGACGTTTTCAACATATAAAAATTAACACTCAAAATTTAGAAATTTCTTTTCACCTTATGACGTAATATGACGTAATATGACGTTCATCTTTTTAGATTGTAAATAAATCCTAGAGACTTTATATTCTGTCCAAATATCATCTTTCTAGCTCATCTGGAAATGATTTTATACGCATTTGAAATTCGACGTCATGGTTCGAATCTTGGATTCGCCATAAAACCATTGCCTTTTCGAATTTGGAAAAACGGACACCGGGATGCACAACTAGAGCCTAACATACACATTCTGTGAAATTTTGATGAAAATCGGCCCAGCAAAATTGCTGTAGACCGCGTACAAATATTTTAAGACGACGTCAATTTTGACGTTAGAACACGTCATAGACAAATGAAAATGATTGAAATGCAAAATGTTTTATCTTAAGCATAAGCTATTAAATTTTCAAGGTGCTCGGACGTTTTCAACATATAGAAATTAACACGTAAAAATTTGGGAAATTTCTTTCTTGGATTCGCCATAGATCCTTTGCCTTTTCGAATTTGGAAGAAACGGACACCGGGATGCACAACTAGAGCCTAATATACACATTTCTATGAATTTTGATGAAATATCGGTCCAGAAATAATGGCTGTAGACCGCGTACAAACTTTTTCACCTGACGTCAAATCTGACGTCATATGATATGAAATTCATGCATCCGAAAGCTCATGGTTTGAAATATATGCTTAAATTTTCATTGTTCTGGGCCAATGACAACACATGGAAATTAACACAAATTATAAGAGGAAGAAAAAAATAATAAGAAGAAGAACTAGATGTCATTCGTGAAAACGAATGATAGGACTTTTGCAAGCTGTGTTAATGCAAAAGCAGGAGATAGAAGTTTTATGTAATGCCTCACCTCTGGTAGTATTTCATGTTCATGCTGAACAATTGACATTATATTCCGAAATTAGTTTAAGGTCTATGTTCGAATTTTTACTTCAGCCACAATAATTCGGTTTTTCGGAATTAAGGTTAGCTGACAAATATTCACACCTTAGTTTCAAGATGTACCATTGTAAAAATTTGAAGAAAATCTGATCATAAATGGCGGATGTAGAGCGCGAATACCATTTTTCACTATTTTAGCTCTGACGTAGGTGACGTCATTAGGGTGCTGAAAATGCTGTTGCTCAAAAGCGCATACTTTACTGTCATAACTCTGAAATTCTTATTATTCTGAACAACTGGCATCATGTCGAAATCATTGCTCCCAATTTAAAGTTAAGCGGTAGCTTATGACGTCCTATGCGTCACGATTCAAAATAATTGTAGAAAGGCTGCAGAACTGCAAATGTGTAAGTTTCAACTTTCTATCCCATCCTGAAGCTCTTCAATCATAAATGAAATTTTCGGTCCTATGTTCGAATTTTTATTTCAGCCACAGAACTTCGGTTTTTCGGAATTTCGGTTAGCTGACAGGATATGCCACCTAAGTTTCAAGATGTACAATCTGTGAAAATTTGAAGAAAATCCGACCATAAATGGCGGCTGTAGAGCGCAAACACCATTTTTCACTATTTTTTAGCTGTGACGTCAAATGACGTCATAAAGTGCTGAATATGCTTTTGTTCAAAAGCGCATACTTTACTGTCATAAGCATTAAAAATTTACGACCTTGGTTCGAATCTTGGATTCGCTATAGAACCATGGACTTTTCGAATTTGGGTAAGGGCACCGGGATGCACGACTAGAACTTAATATACACAATCTGTGAAATTTGATGAAAATCGGTTCACAAACAATGGACTATAGACAGCGTACAAGCTTTTGTAGCATATTTCAAATGTGAGTCATATGACGTCATAGGCATATGAAATATTAGAAATCAAAATTTCTTCACGTGACTAATAAGTCATAAAATTTCATTGTCTAGTAGTATTGCAACATAGAAAAATAAGCGTTTATTTAGGAAGAAAAAAAGAAGAATAATAATAACTAGATTTCATTCGTTGATACGAATGATAGGACTTTCTGCTACATTTGTTAAACACTTAAAGCTAAAAAGTAAAGGATATGAAATTCCAGCATTAACTGCTTTGTATGGCCTATAACTTAAATATACTTTGAAAAATATAACGTTATAACTTGGAGGATATGGCAAAAGTAACTGAAATTTTTTTTATATCGATTTATTTAACTTGGACTATTTTTATAATCTATGTTACAAATCAAATATATTTAAAATGCTTACAATTCGAATTTCTCTGATAATAATTGCCGAAGACCGCGTAAAAGCTTGTGTAGACAGCGTCAAGTTTGATGTCATGTGACGTCATAGGCATAAGAAAATCAATGAAATAAATATTAAGTATCTTGAATATATCAAGTAATTTTTTCATGCTCCTTGCAACTTTGCAACATATAGAAATTAATGCGTAGATATATTAACATTCTTTTTGACCTTATGATGTCAAATGACATTAATCCTCACAGAATATGAATAAGTCTCAAAGACTAATATTCAGTCCAAATATCAACTTTCTAATCATCTGGAAGCGATTTTATATGTATTTGAAATTTGACGTCAATGGTTCGAAACTTGGATTTCGCCATAGAACCATTGCTTTTTCGAATTTGTAAAAAGGGACCCGGGATACACATTATAGTCGTTACATATACATTCTGTGAAATTTTGATGAAAATCGGTCCAAAAATAATGGCTGTACCGCATAAAAACCTTTTTGTCCTGATGTCAAATCTTACGTGATATAACGTTCACATTATATGAATTACATGCATTCTTACGCACATGGATTGATGTACATACCATTTGATTTCCCATGGTCCTGGGAAGTAAACAAACAAATTTAAATTAACGCGTATATATCAGAAATTTATTTTTGACCTTAGTGACGTCATGTGACGTTCATCTTCATAGAATGTAAAGCACTCTTGGAGACTTATATACTATCAAATATAATATTATATTTCTAACTCATCTGGAACGATTTTATACGTATTTGAAATTTGACGTCAATAGTTCGAATTATTTGGATCTGCATAATAACTCTTTGCATTTTCGATTTGGAAAAAACGGAAACGGACACCGGAATGTACAAACTAGACTTTAAAATACACATTCTGTGAAATATTAATGAAATGGGCCCAGAAATAATGGCTGTATAGACCGCGTACAAGCATTTTTAGACGACGTCAGTTTGACGTCAAAACACGTCATAGTCAAATAAAAATTATTGAAATGGAAAAAATTTCTATCTGAAGCATATGCTATTAAATTTTCGAGGTGCTCGGACTTTAACAACATCTAAAAATTAACACAAAAAAATTTAAAGGAAATTACCTTTCCTCATCATGACTTTCATTACGACGTCTTTTGGGCGTTTATTTCAGAGAATTTTAAAGTAACCTTGAGATTCATATTCTGTCAAATATATCTTTCTAGGTCTTTTGGGGTAAAGCGTTTTATAGGGCATTTGAAATTTGACGTCAATGGTTGGGAATTTGGGATTCGCCATAGAACTTTTGCCATTTTCAAATTTTGAAAAGCGGACACGGAAGGCACACTTAGAGCCTAACATACGCATTTTTGTGAAATTTTGATGAAAATCGGCCCAGAAATAATGGCTGTTGACCAGTACAAACATTTTTAGACGACGTCAAGTTTGACGTCAAAGGCACGTCATAGTAAAAAGAAAATTAGGAATTGCAAACAGTTCTTCTGAAGCATTTGCTTTTTAAATTTTCAAGGGCTCGGACATGTACAACATATAAAAATTAAACGTAAACATTAGAAATTACCTTTCATCTCATGACGTCATATGAGTTCATCTTCAGAGAATGAAAAAGTTACCCTTGAGACTTATATTCTGCCCAAAAATACATCTTTCTAGCTCATTTGTAGGATTTTATACGCATTTGAAATTTGGCAATGGTTCGATCTTGGATTCCCCCATAGAACCATTTCCTTTTCCAAAATTTTTAAAAAACGGACACGGAAGGCACACTTAGAGCCTAACATACACATTCTGTGAAATATTGATTGAAACTCGGTTTTTGAAATAATGGCTTTGGGCCCCGACAAAATTTTTAAACCCGACGTCAAATTGACGTTTATGGACGTCATTTTAAATTGATATTCATTGCATCCGGAAGCTCTTTGGGTTTTAAATTTTTTGCCATAAAATTTTTATTGTTCTGAGTCAAAAGGCAACATATCGAAATTAACACAAAATTTAAGAGGAAGAAAAAAAGAAAATTTTAAAAAGAAGAAATAAAAAACAGTACAAAACCCAATAGGACTTTCTGCCCAAAAGGCAGAAAGTCCTAATAAAAAAAACAGTACAAACCCAATAGGACTTTTGCCGGAAGGGCAGAAAGTCCTTTTAATAATAAACATAACAAACCCAATAGGACTTTCTGCTTTAGGCAGAAAGTCCTAATAAAATAAACAGAACAAAACCCCCCAAAAGGACTTTCTGCTTTAGGCAGAAGGTCCCAAAAAAACAGTTTCAAACCCCAAAAGGACTTTTGCTTTAGGCAGAAAGTCCCAATAATAGATGTCATTGTGAAAACGAATGGGTAGGACTTTCTGCAAGCTGTGTTAATGCAAAAAGCAGGAGATAGAAGTTTCATGTAATGACTCACCTTGGTAGTATTTCATTTTCAGCTGAACAATTTACATTATATTCCGAAATTATGCAAATGTTTAAAAACTAAGTATTAGTCTGTGACGTCACATGACGTCATATGATATCATAACTCTTAACATATTAGAAATTCTGCAGAAAATGCAAACTGTTTAAGTTTCAAACTTTCTATTCATCCTGAAGCTCTCTAATCCCAAAATGAAATTTTTTGGTCCTTGTTCGAATCTTATTTCAGCCACAGAACTTCGTTTTTTCGGAATTTCGATAAGCTGTTTGGATTGCCACACCTAACTTTCAGATGTACCATCGGGGAAAATTTGAAGAAAATCCCACCATAAAATAGCCGGGTGTAGAGCGTGAACACCATTTGTTTACTATATTTAGCTTGACGCACATGACGTCATAGGGTGCTAAAGATGCTTTTGTCAAAAGGGCATATTTTACTGTCATAACTCTGAAATTTTCGTTATTATGAACAACTGGATCATGTCAAAATCATTGCCCAAATACGAAAATTAAGAAGTAAAGCTTATGACGTCACAAAACGTCATATGACGTTTTAGATCAAGATAAGTTGAAAAATTTTGCAGAACTGCCCAAACTGTGGAAGTTTCAACTTTTCTATCTCATCTGAAGCTCTTTATTTCCCAAAATGAAATTATCGGTTTCCCATGTTCGAATCTTATTTCAGCACGAACTTCGGTCTTTTGGAATTTCGGTTTTGTTGACAGGATATGCACACCTGAGTTTCAAAATATACCATCTGTGAAAATTTGAAGAAAATCCGACCTAAATGCGGCTGTAGAGCGTAAAACATTTTTCACTTTTTTTGCTGTGACGTCAGTGGACGTCATAGGGTGCTAAAGTGCTTTTCTTCAAAGCGCATTACTTTGCTTTCATAACCTAAAAATTTTCTTAAATTCTGAAAAAATGGTTTCATGTCGAATTATGGCCCAAATATGAAAATTAAAAAGTATGTTTAAAGGGAGTCCATGACTTCATATGACGTCACGACTAAAAATATTTTTGGGAATTTTTGAAAGAACTGCAACGGTGTAAGTTTCAATTTTCCCATCTTCCTGAAGTCTTTTATCCTAAATGAAATTTTGGGTTTCCTATGTTCGAATTTATTTCAGCCACAGAACTTCGGTTTTTGGGAAAATTCGGTTAGTGAGGATATGCAACCTTTGATTCAAGATGTCCCATCTGTGAAAATTTGAAGGAAAAATCGACCATAATGGGCTGTAGAGCGCGAACCCCTTTTTTTTTCACTTTTTTAGCGTGACGTCACATGACTCATAGGGTATAAAGATGCTTTTTTTCCCAAAAGCGCATTTTTTCCTTTCATAACTCTAAAATTTTTATTATTCTGAACAATGGCATCATGTCGGAAATCATTGCCTTAAATTTGAAATTAAAGAAGTATGCTTATGACGTCAATGACGTATATGCGTCACGCCTCAAAATATTTGAAAAATTCTGCAGAACTGCAAAACTGGGGTAAGTTTCAACTTTCTATTCCCCTGAAGCTCTTTTATCCTAAAATGAAATTTCGGCCCTTGTTCGAATCTTATTTCACCCAAGAACTTGGTCTTTCGGAATTCGGTTAGCGGGGACAGGATATGACCCCCTTTTTTTTCTGATGTACCATTGTAAAAATTGAAAAAAATCCGCCCATAATGACGGTGTAGAGCGCAAAACCATTTTCACTATTTTTAGCGTGACGTCATGGGGACGTATAGGGTGCTGAAAATCTTTTGGAAATCAAAATTTCCTCACGTGACTAAAAATCCATAAAAATTTCTCGTCCTGGATATTGAAATATAAAATAAGCGTTTGGGTTGGGAAAGGGAAGAAAAAAATTAAATAATAATAACTAGTGTATTCGTTTAACGAATGATAGGCCCTTTCTGCACATCTGCTGTATTTTATATATATAGAAGATGACATAATAGATAATTGCCCAAAATTGCAGCTTTCTATCTCCTTTTTTCTATAAAAAATAGAAAAAAAATAGAACACATTCTGTGAATTTTAAAAAAAAGTCCGCCATATCTTGCACATGTAGTTTACATACAAATTTATACTATGTCATAGGGAATGGAAAAAAAAAGGGAAACGTGTTCCAAATGTAAGTTTCTAACTTTATCAAAATTTAAATTTCCATACTCCAGCCAGTTGTAACCTTTGTTTAATTTTAGCCTCAGTAGGAGAAGTATTGATTATTTGTTTTAGGGCTTTTACCCCTTCAAACCCCTGTAACGTATTTTAAAACTTTAATTTGCGATTTTGGCGTGTTTGGGTTCCGTAGTTTTGCCATAAATTTCCCTGGATTTCGAATATGGTGATATTTTGAAAAGGGAAACCCGCCCCACAAATGAGCAATATGAATATCGTTAGAAAAAAATGCAGTTTTTAGTGTCTAAAATGTTTTTGGGGTGCGTGTGGGAAATTTTTTAAGGTTGAAACTGCTCGCTTGCTACATGTGTTGAAATACGGATTTTTGTTTGTGCGTTGTCCCTGTATTAACTTCAATGCTTATTTTGGAAACAGTCAACATTCGCAAAAAAAAAAAAAAAAAAACAAGATTAGCCCATCAATGGGAATTTTTATATTTTTTTTTTTTTTTTTTTTTTTTAAGTGGGGGCGCAAGGGGATTTGCTTGGTGACCCTGCGCGTGACCTTTTCCTTTTTTTTATGAGCATGATTATGAAATATCTTTTTTTCCATGTAACTTCTTATATGAAGTCCATTTTCTAAACTTGGGTACCCTTTGAAAGCTCTTAAACAAAGCTACATTTTTTATGCATAATGTATAAACTTTCTTCAGTCGTTTCTGAGTAAATTTATGTTAAAATCAGAAAACCAAAATTTCAGCATAATTGCTTCATTATTTAGTTTTTTTGTTATAAATTTGTATTGGTTTAAACAATTTTAATAAACTAAATATCTTTGGAAAAAGTCAATTATTCAGCTATAATTTTTTTTGCATACATATATTTACAAAATTTGATATTTATTGAGATATGGCTACTTATGCTTGGGTGAAATCAAAATTCTACTGCCCAATAACCCATAAAAATTTCATGTCCCAGGGCTATTGCAACATATTTTAAAAAAGCGTTTAGTTTTGGAAGAGAAAGAATAAAATTTAAAAAAAAAAATGACGTCAGTGAGTCATATGACGTTTTTTTTCAAATAATTGTTAAGACACCAGAGACCTACTAACTGACAAAATTTCAACTTTCTATCTCAAATAGGACAGTTTTTATAAGCATTTTAAATATTGTACGTCCTTGGTTCGAATCTTGGATCCGCCATAGATGCTTGGACTTTTCGAATTTTGAAAAAACGGACACCGGTATACACAATTAAGAACGTAATATACACATTCTGTGAAAATTGATAAAATCGGCCCATTAATAATGGCTCTGGACCGTGTACAAACTTTCGTAGTCAATTTCAATGTGACGTCATATGACGTCATAGGATTCTGAAAATCATTGAATCGAAAATTTCAGCGTCTGAATCTTTTGTCATTAAATTTTCATTGCCCTTCGACAATTTCAACATATAGAAATACTCTTATTAATATTAGAAATTACATTATCATATAATGACGTCAAGTGACGTCATGTGACATTTTATTTTCACAAAATGTTTAAGACTTCCAGAGACCTATATACTGACCAAATATCACTTTTCTATCTCAAATAAATCCGATTTTATAAGAATTTAAAAATTTACGACCTTGGTTTGAATCTTGAATTCGCTATAGAACCATGGACTTTTCGAATTTGAAAAACGGACACACGACATGCACAACTAGAAACTTAATATACACATTCTGTGAAAATTTGATGAAATCGGTTCATAAACAATGGCTGTGGACCGCGTACAAACTTTTGTGCATATTTCAAGTGTGACGTCATATGACGTCATAGGATATGAAAATCATAGAAATAAAAAAAATTTCCGCTTTGGAAGCATGTGTCATTAAATTTTCATTGCCCTTCGACATTTCAACATATAAATTATTCGTTGTTAATATTGAAATACATTATACATATAATGGACGTCACGTGACGTCATATGACTTTATTTTTCACAAAATGATTTAAATCTTCTAGAGACCATATACTGACTAAATATCAACTTTCTATCTTAAATAGGACATATTTTATAAGCATTTTAATAATTTACGACCTTGGTTCGAATCTTGGCATTGGCTATAGAACCATGGACTTTTCGAATTTGAAAAACGGACACAGGGATGCACAACTAGAGCTAACATTACACATTCTGTGAAATTTTGATGAAAATCGGTCAAAATAATGGCTGTAGACCGCGTACAAACTTTTCACTGACTTCAAATCTGACGTCATATGACGTCGCTATGAATTATAAATTCATTGCATCCGAAAAGCTCATGGTTTGAAATATATGCCATAAAATTTTCATTTCCTGAGTCAATGGCAACACTCGAAAATTAACACAATAAGAGGAAGAAAAAAAAGAATAAGAAGAAGAAGAATAATAATAAAAAACAGACAACCCAATATGGACTTTCTGCTGTTAGGCAGAAAGTCCTAACTAGATTTCATTCGTGATACGAATGATAGGACTTTCTACAAAATGAAAAATTTAGATTAATTCGTTAAAGAACAGGATATTATAATTCTCTACTTTTAATTTTTTTTTTTCGTATGACTTCTTTTAGCTTGACGTCACTGCGTCATAGGTGCTGAAAATTCATTTGTTCAAAATGCGCATACTTTACTGTCGTAAACTTGATATTTTCATTTCTGAACAATTGGCAACATGTCAAAATCATTGCCTTAAATGAAAATTAAGAGAATGTTTTGACGTCACATGACGTCATATGACGTCAAGACTCAAAATATATGTAGTAATTCTGCAGAACTGCAAAACTGTTGTAAGTTTCAACTTTTTATCTCATTCTGAAGCTCTTTAATCTAAAATGAAATTTTCGGTCCTATGATCGAATCTTATTTCAGCCACAGAACTTCGGTCTTTCGGTGTTTCGGTTAGCTGACAGGATATGCACACCTTAGTTTCAAGATGTACCATCTGTGAAAATTTAAGAAAATCCGACCATAAATGACGGCTGTAGAGCGCGAACACCATTTTTCACTATTTTTAGCTGTGACGTCACATGTGACGTCATAGGTGCTGAAGATGCTTTTGTTCAAAAGCGCATACTTTACTGTCATAACTCTGAAATTTTCATTATTCTGAAAAAACTGGCATCATGTCGAAATCATTGCCCTAAAATGAAAATTAAGAAGAATGTTTATGACGTCACATGACGTCATATGACGTCAAGAACTCAAAATATATGTAGAAATTCTGCAGAACTGCAAACTGTGTAAGTTTCAACTTTCTATTCATTCTGAAGCTCTTTAATCCTAAAATGAAATTTTCGGTCCTATGTCGAATCTTATTTCAGCCACAGAACTTCGGTCTTTCGGAGGTTCGGTTAACTGACAGGATATGCACACTTAGTTTCAAGATGTACCATCTGTGAAAATTTAAAGAAAATCCGACCATAAATGACGGCTGTAGAGCGCGAACACCATTTTTCACTATTTTTAGCTGTGACGTCATGTGACGTCATAGGTGCTGAAGATGATTTTGTTCAAAAGCGCATAGTTACTGTTCATAACTCTGAAATTTTCATTATCTGAAAACTGGCATCTATGTCGAAATCATTGCCCTAAAATGAAAATTAAGAAGTATGCCTATGACGTCACATGACGTCCTATGACGTCACGACTCAAAATTCATGTAGAAATTCTGCAGAACTGCAAACTGTGTAAGTTTCAACTTTCTATCTCATCCTGAGCTCTTTAATCCTAAAATAAAATTTTCGGTCCTTTGTTCGAATCTTATTTCAGCCACAGAACTTCGGTCTTTCGGAATTTCGGTTAGCTGACAGGATATGCATACCTTTGATTTCAAGATGTACCATCTGTGAAATTTGAAGAAAATCCGACCATAAATGACGGCTGTAGAGCGCGAACACCATTTTTCATTATTTTTAGCTGTGACGTCATGTGACGTCATAGGGTGCTGAAGATGCTTTTGTTCAAAAGCGAATACTTTACTGTCATAACTCTGAAATTTTCATTATTCTGAACAACTTGCATCATGTCGAAATCATTGCCTAAAATGAAAATTAAGAAGTATGCCTATGACGTCACATGACGTCCTATGACGTCACGACTCGAAATATATGTAGAAATTCTGCAGAACTGCAAACTGTGTAAGTTTCAACTTTCTATCTCATCCTGAAGCTCTTTAATCTTAAATGAAATTTTCGGTCCTATGTTCGAATCTTATTTCAGCCACAGAACTTCGGTCTTTCGGAATTTCGGTTAGCTGACAGGATATGCACACCTTTGATTCAAGATGTACCATCTGTGAAAATTTGAAGAAAATCCGACCATAAATGACGGCTGTGGAGCGCGAACACCATTTTTCACTATTTTTAGCTGTGACGTCATGTGACGTCATAGGGTGCTGAAGATGCTTTTGTTCAAAAGCGCATACTTTACTCTCATAACTCTGAAATTTTCATTATTCTGAACAACTGCATCATGTCGAAATCATTGCCCTTAAATGAAAATTAAGAAGTATGCTTTTGACGTCACATGGACGTCATATGACGTCACGACTCAAAATATATGTAGAAATTCTGCAGAACTGCAAACTGTGTATGTTTCAACTTTCTATCTTATCCTGAAGCTCTTTAATCCTAAAATGAAATTTTCGGTCCTTTGTTCGAATCTTATTTCATCCACAGAACTTTGGTCTTTCGGAATTTCGGTTAGCTGACAGGATATGCACACCTTTGATTCATGATGTACCATCTGTGAAAATTTGAAGAAAATCCGACCATAAATGACGGCTGTAGAGCGCGAACACCTTTTTTCATTATTTTTAGCTGTGACGTCATGTGACGTCATAGGGTGCTGAAAATCATTGAAATCAAAATTTCCTCACGTGACTTAATACGCCATAAAAATTTCATCGTCCTAGGACTATTGCAACATATAAAAATAAGCGTTTAGTTAGGAAGAAGAAAAGAATAATAATAATAAACATAACAAACCCAATAGGACTTTCTGCTTTAGGCAGAAAGTCCTAATAATAAAAACTAGATGTCATTCTTTTTAAACGAATGATAGGACTTTCTGCAACATCTGCTTTATATAGTATATATAGAAGATGACAATAGATAATCTGTCCAAATTGCAACTTTCTATCTCCTCCTCTATTTCTATATAAAATAGCACAAATAGAACACATTCTGTGAATTTTAATAAAAGTCCGCCATATCTTGCACATGTAGTTTACATACAAATCTATACTATGTCATATGACATGAAAGAAAAATGAAACTGTGTTCAAATGTAAGTTTCTAACTTTCATCACACATAGAATTTCATCACTCCAGCTCAGTTGTAACCTTGTTTAATTTTAGCCTCAGTAGGAAGAAGTATTGAATATTTGTATAGTGCTATATCCTTTCGACACCTGTAACGTAGTTAATCGTATTTAGCGATTTTGGCGTGTTTGGGCTTCCGTAGTTTTGCCATAAATTCCTGGAATTTCGAACTATGGTGATATTTTGAAAGGTAACATCCAGCCTACAAACTGATGCAATATGAATATCGTTAGCATAACAATGCAGTTTTTAGATGGTCTAAAATGTGGGGCTGCGTGTGAATTTTTCAAGGCTTGCAAACTGCTCGCTAGCTACATAGTGTTGCAAATACGGATTTTTGTCTTGTGCCGTTGTACATGTATTAACTTCAATGCTTATTTTGGAAACAGTCAACATTCGACAAAAAACAACAACAAAAAAAAAAATCAAGATATAGCCCATCAATTGCAATTTGATATTTTTTTTTTTTTTTTTTTTTTTTTTTTTTAAGTCGTTGCGCAAGTATTTAAGCTTGGTGACCCTGCGCGTGACCTTTTCCATATTTTCATGATGCATGATTATGAAATATCTTATTTTCTATGTAACTTTCTTATATGAAGTCCAATTTCAATATTAGAATCGCTATAGAACCTTGGACTTTTCGAATTTTGAAAAGCGGACACCGGGATGCACAACTAGAACTTAATATACACATTCTGTGAAAATTTGATGAAAATCGGTTCATTAATAATGGCTCTGGACCGCGTACAAACTTTTGTAGCTTATTTCAAGTGTGACGTCATATGACGTCATAGAGATATTAAAATCATAGAAATCAAAATAAACATTTCTTGGAGAATATGACATCAAAATTTCATTGTCCTTGGACCATATTAACATATATAATTGTGTGTTTCAAAATTAGAAATTTAATGACGTCATATGACGTCACAAGACGTCCATTTTCACAAAATATTTAAATCTATCGGAGATCTATATACTGACAAAATATCAACCTTCTGTCTCATTTAGGGACGATTTTATGAGCATTTATCAATATGACGTCCTTGGTTTGAATCTTGCATTCGCCATAGAACCTTGTGCTTTTCGAATTTGAAAAACGGACAACGAGATGCACAACTAGAACTTAATATACACATTCTGTGAAAATTTGATAAAAATCGGTTTATTAATTATCGCTCTGGACCGCGTACAAACTTTTGTAGCAAATTGCCAAGTGTGACGTCATATGACGTCATAGGCATATGAAAATTATAGAATTTTTTAATTACGCATATGAATAATATGCCATCGAAATTTCATTCTCCTAGGACGATTGCAACATATGAAAATCCGTGAGGAAGAAAAGAATAATAATAATAATAACTAGATTTCATTCGTTGATACGAATGATAGGACTTTCTGCTAACATTGAAAAATATAAAGATTAATTCCGTTAGAAAGAATATATATTAAATTCCCTACCTTTTACTTTTTTTTTTTTTTGTATGGACTTCTCATGCATGAACTTTTTGAAATAAGCCATATTCCAAAAATAAACAAGTAACTGGTGTTGCAAGCAACACTTGAGTCCCCTACCGGTGAGGTGCATAATTTTTCCATTACCACAGCAACCAGAATTTTGGTCCAAGAAAAACAAGACTTTGGTTAAAGTAAATGTAAGGGAATATTTAAGTTATGTCCATTTAAGCAAGACTTACATGTAGAGTTGTTGTCTCTGCTGTGCCCACTATACAATTCATGCAAGCAAGACAGATGCAAGAAATAGAATTAATAATAGTTAGCTTGCCTGATCCAAAATGTTTTTCTTTTAGTCTTTAGTCTTGTTGATGAGAATGAGAACTTTCACTCTGCATCACCACCCTGACTATATACATGCCTTATAAAATTTATTTAAAGTTATCGCGGTCGCGTGATCCCATTTTTTGCCATATTTTCACTATTTCCGTTACCATAGCAACCACAATTTTAGTCAAAGAACAAAATTAAAATGATGTGCATAATCTACATATTGCCATCTAGTCATACCAAGTTTCATCAAGTTAGCTTGCTTAGTTATAAAGTTATCATGGGATCCCATTTTTGCCATATTTTCACTATTTCCATTAACATAGCAACAACAATTTTAGTTGAAGAACAAAAATAAAACAACGTGCATAATCGACACATTGCCATCTAGTTCCAAGTAAGTTTCATCAAGTTAGCTTGCATAATTATAAAGTTATCGCGGGATCCCATTTTTTTGCCATATTTTCACTATTTCCGTTACCATAGCAACCACAATTTTAGTGAAAAAAAAATAAAACAAGTGCATAATCACACATTGCCATCTAGTCATAAACCAAGTTTCATCAAGTTAGCTTGCTTAGTTATAAAGTTATCGCGGGATCCTATTTTTGCCATATTTTCACTATTTCCGTTACCATAGCAACCACAATTTTAGTCGAATAAAAAAAATAAAACAATGTGCATAATCTACACATTGCTATCTAGTCATAAACCAAGTTTCATCAAGTTAGCTTGCTTAGTTATTAAGTTATCGCGGGATCCAGATTTGAGCGGACAGACAGACGGACGGACAGACGGAGGGCAAACCTATAGTCCTCTCCGGTGTGAACACCGGTAGGGGACTAATAAATCTTTATTTTGATAAAGCTTTCTTATAACTTGACCAATTTTACTATTCTAGGTACCAAAATAAATGGCCTGAAATTCCATTGTAGCATATTTGGGTCTAGTTTTATAGGTATTCAAAATATAAACAATTAAACTTAAACCTCTTAATTCTGCATATCTTTTTTTTTTTTTTTCCATTTACAGTCGCGGGATTGAAATAGTAAATGCTACCATGCAATAGAATCGTCGACGCGTGTAGCCTCGTGAGTAAAATTCAAATAACACTTGTACATACGATCGAGACGACTGTATTACACAAAGTTACTAAAAGCTAAATGCCTAGGCACAGGGACTTGCTCCCATACACACACACACACACCACACACCACACACACACACTGTACATACACTATCAACAAGGGTGGACATCTTTTCAGGGGTCGACTCGCTTCAACTCCGTTTTTTCAAATCATTCAAATAAAGCTATGAAGTTAACATACGGAATCACTCAAATATATATTTCTCTATCGAAATATACAAAATCGTCGTGAAAATAATCCTCCTTTGTATGTTTATTTGTTTGAAATATATGCGAATTCGAGAAAAGGACAACAACCTGGACCAGCAGCGCAGTACATTTCGGGATGATTCGGATTTTTACGCTGCGAAATTGGTCAGCGATATTGCGATTATTTTCCCGCAATCTGTCAAACCGTTAAATTTAAATTATTAAAGGGCTGACTATTCGGGCGTTGAAAGAAAAAAAAAACCAGGCAGTATGGAGAAATCAGCTGTTTCTTGGTAATTTTCTTGTTTTAAAATCAATTATTTAAAGACTTAGATATAAATTCACTTGTCTGTGAGTGTGTGTTTTTAAATTGAAATAAATATCACAGGGATTTGATGTTCAGTAGAATTTAGTATTCCGTATATGAAAAAATTGTTTTGTATGTATGGAGTACTATTATTTTCAGAATTTTATTTTAAATTACTGAACTTCAAATCCCTGTGATATTTATTTCAATTTAAAAACACACACTCACAGACAAGTGAATTTATATCTAAGTCTTTAAATAATTTATTTTACAACAAGAAAATTACCAAGAAACAGCTGATTTGTCCATACTGCCTGGGTTTTTTTTTCTTTCAACGCCCGAATAGTCAGCCCTTTAATAATTTAAATTTAACGGTTTGACAGATTGCGGGAAAATAATCGCAATATCGCTGACCAATTTCGCAGCGTAAAAATCCGAATCATCCCGAAATGTACTGCGTGCTGGTCCAGGTTGTTGTCCTATTCTCGGATTCGCATATATTTCAAACAAATAAACATTCAAAGGAGGATTATTTTCACGACAATTTTGTATATTTCGATAGAGAAATATATATTTGAGTGATTCCGTATGTTAACTTCATAGATTTATTTGAATGATTTGAAAAAAAACGGAGTTGAAGCGAGTCGACCCCTGAAAAGATGTCCACCCTTATTGATAGTGTATGTACAGTGTGTGTGTGTGTGTGGTGTGTGTGTATGGGAGCAAGTCCCTGTGGCCTAGGTCACACAATCAGGATTTTTACTGCCGTCCTTGATAGGACCATTCCCGATTAAAATGTGTCAAAAGTCTGATCAAGATCCTGTGATTCGTGGCTGGAAATTCAAACTTTTATTAAAATTTGTAAAAAACATTTATTTAATCACGACAACAATCAGATATTGTTCAGGAGGAGTCCCGATCCAGCCGTTTCCAGCAGAATTCGTCCCGATTATCCGTTCTCAATCCGATTCTGATCCGATACAGCAGAATTTGTCACGACATAGTCACGATTGTAATCCGACTAGACAAAATCGGCTGAGTTTCCCGAATGTTACGGGACGCACCTAACTGTCAGGAGTGCTTGGCCGACCTCTCCGGACCATTCCCGATCCGTAGGACTCTGTTACGAACATATACGACTGCGTTCAGACAATGATAGGACATTGGGGATAGTAATCCGACTTTTTCGCTTTTCGTGTCGTAGCGCTGTCTGATCTCAAACGGGAGCCATAATCGACACTGTGTGAACGCCGCATTACAGACAAATTAGCTTGCAGCGTCTTGAACGGATGACATGTGTTGATCATTTTGTTTAAAACATCTACACTTATACACGCTCATGGTATCTCAAGCTGGCAATTAAATTACATTGTACTATAAAGGTTATCATTTATCATAAATTTGGAATATAGCTTGTACAACATTTATCGATTGATGCAACAATAAAGTCGGGAAATTGCAATGTTTCAACAACGGTCTAAATGACATGTGTCAAAACGCTCAAAGGATTATGGGTAACACAATGCTGCAACTGATATTCATAAGTAACGTAAATAAAATGATTTGACAAAACATTAAATCATTGTCAGCACTTGTTTAATTTGTTTGTTTGTTTGTTCGGTTTAACGTCCACCGACAGTATTTCAGTCATTTGGAGACGATGTCTACTTAATGCAGTTATAGTGCTGCAGCACTGCAGTATCACGTCGTAGACATGTGGCATGATACCACACCCAGTCACATTATCCTGATACCGGGCCAACCAGTCCTGCAACTACCCTTATATGCTAAGTGTCAAGCAAGGGAGCTATAACAGTACCATTTTTTACGACTTTGGTATCGAACCCACGACCTCCCGCTCCCGAGGCGGACGCTCTAAACACTCGGCCACCGGGAACGGTACACCTGTTTAGCTAGTAATATCAATATGATATAAGTAAAAAGTTTTTTTTTTCAATTTATATGACTAATACATATCTGTAAACTTACATTTTCCGAAAATGCTTCAATTAAGGTGAAAGCGAAAGTAGGATATTTTATGAAAATTCTTATAAATGGCTTTATATTCGTATTTTTTATGTAACTTCCTTATTTCTTGATCAATTTCAAAACTCTAGGTGCCAAAATAATCGTCTTAAAATTCTCTTTTCTAATGATTCTTAAGATATAAGTCGTAAAATTCTGACATGACGGCAAAATCGCTGAAATTCTATATGTTTAAATTTTTATTTTTGATGTTACTTCCTTATACTTTGATCAATTTCAAAACTTAAGGTACCAAAATAATCGTCTTAAAATTCTCTACATCTCATTTGCTGAATGTGTTGACTTATTTCATATGGGTTTTAAGATATAAGCTAAATCTACATACGCAAAATCGCTGAAATTCTAATGTTTAAATTCTTATTTTTGATGTACTTCCTTATATTGATCAATTTCAAAACTTTAGGTACCAAAATAATCGTCTTAAAATTCTCTACATTTCACACGCTTTATCTATAGAATACTTTTTGAGATACAAGCTCTTAAACCTCTTGAAAAATGAAAAAATCACCAAAGCTATATGCACGAATTTCGTTTTTTCCCCATTACTCCATGAATCTTAGGTCAATCATTAAACTTTAAGCATCAAAAGAACGGCCAAACATTGTTCTACAAATAATATTCATCATCATATTTTCAAAAATCAAAGGATTTCGAGATATAAACTGTTAAACACACTGAGGGTTACCGAATTTTGTTTTTTCCGCCATAACTCAACCGATTCAACCCCGATCATCAAAAACTAAATATCATCTGAAAGGTCTTTCTAAGCACTACAAATTATACGCATAGTGTCTCGATAGAATATTTACCGTTTTTGAGATATTTAAGGCCGAAGAAAAACCCGATAATTGATATATGACCTTGACCTTTGGGATTTTCCGGAAACGGAAGTGACATGGCTCTATAGATTCTAATACTGCATCTTCAGACAAAATTTCAAGTAAAGCATGCAAAAAATAAAGGCTACAGGGCTTAAAAACCGTTAAGTTTTAATACGAAAGTTTTAAGAGCATTATGACGTCATGTGACGTCATATGGCGTTCATCTTTTAAGAATGTATAGATGATCTGGAAACTAATATTCAGCCCAAATCTCAGCTTTCTAGCTTTTCTGGAAGCGATTTTATACGCATTTGAAATTTGACGTCATTAGTTCGAATCTTGGATTCGCCATAAAACCTTTGCCTTTTCGAATTTGGAAAAACGGACACCGGGATGCACAACTAGAGCCTAACATACACATTCTGTGATATTTTGATAAAAATCGATCCAGAAATAATGGCTGTAGACCGCGTACAAACTTTTTCACCTGACGTCAAATCTGACGTTATATGACGTCATATGAATATACAATTCATTGCATCCGAAAGCTCATGGTTTGAAATATATGCCATAAAATTTTCATTGTTCTGAGTCAATGGCAACACCTCGAAATTAACACAAATATAAGAGGAAGAAAAAAAGAATAAGAAGAAGAAGAAGAAGCAGAAGAATAATAAAAAAACAGTACAAACCCAATATGACTTTCTGCCTGTAGGCAGAAAGTCCTAATAATAAAAATAACAAACCCAATAGGACTTTCTGCTTTAGGCAGAAAGTCCTAACTAGATGTCATTCGTTTAAACGAATGATAGGACTTTCTGCAACATCTGCTTTATATAGTATATATAGAAGATGACATAATAGATAATCTGTCCAAATTGCAACTTTCTATCTCCTCTATTTCTATATAAAATAGCACAAATAGAACACATTCTGTGAATTTTAATAAAAGTCCGCCCATATCTTGCACATGTAGTTTACATACAACATTTATACTATGTCATATGACATGAAAGAAAAATGAAACAGTGTTCAAATGTAAGTTTCTAACTTTCATCACACATAGAATTTCATCACTCCAGCTCAGTTGTAACCTTGTTTAATTTTAGCCTCATTAGGAAGAAGTATTGAATATTTGTATAGTGCTATATCCTTTCGACACCTGTAACGTAGTTAATCGTATTTAGCGATTTTGGCGTGTTTGGGCTTCCGTAGTTTTGCCATAAATTCCTGGAATTTCGAACTATGGTGATATTTTGAAAGGTAACATCCAGCCTACAAACTGATGCAATATGAATATCGTTAGCATAACAATGCAGTTTTTAGATGGTCTAAAATGTGGGGCTGCGTGTGAATTTTTCAAGGCTTGCAAACTGCTCGCTAGCTACATAGTGTTGCAAATACGGATTTTTGTCTTGTGCCGTTGTACATGTATTAACTTCAATGCTTATTTTGGAAACAGTCAACATTCGAGAACAAAATCAAGATATAGCCCATCAATTGCAATTTGATTTTTTTTTTTTTTTTTTTTTTTTTTTTTTTTTTTTTTTTTAAGTCGTTGCGCAAGTATTTAAGCCTGGTGACCCTGCGCGTGACCTTTTCCATATTTTTATGATGCATGATTATGAAATATCTTATTTTCCATGTAACTTTCTTATATGAAGTCCAATTTCAATAAACTTGGTACCGTTAGAAAGCTCTTAAAACATGCTACATTTTATACGCATAATGTATAAACTTATCTTCAGTCGTTTCTGAGATATTGACTGTTAAACCTCAAGAAAACAGCATATTATCAGCAAAATTAGCTTCATTTCGTTTAGTTTTTTTGCTTATAAATTGGTATTGCGTAAACCAATTTTAATAAACTAAATATCTTTGGAAACGTCAATTATTCAGCTATAATTCTTATTCATACATATATTTACAAAAATCGATATTTATTGAGATATGGCTACATATATGCAGTAGGGGTGAAATCAAAATTTCCTCACGTGCCTAATAAGCCATAAAAATTTCATCGTCCTAGGACTATTGCAACATATTAAAATAAGCGTTTAGTTAGGAAGAAGAAAAGAATAATAGTAAGAAACAAATGACGTCACGTGACGTCATATGACGTTTATTTTCACATAATTGTTAAGACACCCAGAGACATACTAACTGACAAAATTTCAACTTTCTATCTCAAAATCTGACAGTTTTTAAAAGCATTTAAAAATTGACGACCTTGGTTCGAATCTTGAATTCGCTATAGAACCATGGACTTTTCGAAATTTGAAAAACGGACACCGGTATACACAATAAGAACTTAATATACACATTCTGTGAAAATTTGATAAAAATCGGCCCATTAATAATGGCTCTGGACCGTGTACAATCTTTCTTAGTCAATTACAAATGTGACGTCATATGACGTCATAGACTTCTGAAAATCATTGAAATCGAAATTTCAGAATCCGAAACATGCGGCATTTAATTTTCATTGCCCTTCGAAAATTTCAATATATAGAAATAATCTTGTTAGAATTAGAAATTCATTATCATATAATGACGTCACGTAACGTCATATGACATTTATTTTCACAAAATGTTTAAGACTCCCAGAGACCTATATACTGACCCAATATCATCTTTCTATCTCAAATAGGACCGATTTTATAAGAATTTGAAAATTTACGACCTTGGTTCGAATCTTGGAATCGCTATAGAACCTTGGACTCTTCGAATTTTGAAAAACGGACACCGGGATGCACAACTAGAACTTAATATACACATTCTGTGAAAATTTGATGAAAATCGGTTCATTAATAATGGCTCTGGACCGCGTACAAACGTGTGTAGCTTATTTCAAGTGTGACGTCATATGACGTCATAGAGATATGAAAATCATAGAAATCAAAATAACATTTCTTGGAGAATATGACATCAAAATTTCATTGTCCTTGGACCATATTAACATATATAATTATGTGTTTAAAAATTAGAAATTTGATGACGTCATATGACGTCACAAGACGTCCATTTTCACAAAATATTTAAATCTATCGGAGATCTATGTACTGACAAAATATCAACCTTCTGTCTCATTTAGGGACGATTTTATGAGCATTTGTCAATTTGACGTCCTTGGTTTGAATCTTGCATTCGCCATAGAACCTTGTGCTTTTCGAATTTTGAAAAACGGACAACGAGATGCACAACTAGAACTTAATATACACATTCTGTGAAAATTTGATAAAAATCGGTTCATTAATTATTGCTCTGGACCGCGTACAAACTTTTGTAGCAAATTGCCAAGTGTGACGTCATATGACGTCATAGGCATATGAAAATTATAGAATTTTTTAATTACGCATATGAATAATATGCCATCGAAATTTAATTCTCCTAGGACGATTGCAACATATGAAAATCCGTGAGGAAGAAAAGAATAATAATAATAATAACTAGATGTCATTCGTGAAAACGAATGATAGGACTTTCTGCAAGCTGTGTTAATGCAAAAAGCAGGAGATAGAAGTTTCATGTAATGACTCACCTCTGGTAGTATTTCATTGTTCATGCTGAACAATTGACATTATATTCCGAAATTAGTGCAAATGATAAGAACTAAGTATTAGTCTGTGACGTAACATGATGTCATATGACGTCAGGACATGACTGCAAATTTGATTTCTAGTTTAAAGGTCCCAAGTTTGAATCTTACTTCAGCCGCAATACTTCGGTTTTTCGGAATTAAGGTTAGCTGACAAAATATTTACAACTTATTTTCAAGATGTACCATCTGTAAATATTTGAAGAAAATCTGATCATAAATGGCGGCTGTAGAGCGCAAATACCATTTTTCACTATTTTTAGCTCTGACGTCACATGAAGTCATAGGTGCTGAAAATTCTTTTGTTCAAAAGCGTATTCTTTACTGTCATAACTCTGAAATTTTCATTATTTTGAACAACTGGCATCATGTCGAAATCAAGCCCCAAATTTAAATTAAGTGGTATGCTTATGACGTCCTATGACGTCACGATTCAAAATATTTGTAGAAATGCTGCAGAACTGCAAACTGTGTGAGTTTCAACTTTCTATCTCATCCTGAAGCTCTTCAATCCTAAAATAAAATTTTTGGTCCTATGTTCGAATCTTATTTCAGCCACAGAACTTAGGTTTTTCGGAATTTGGGTTAGCTGACAGGATATGCACACCTTAGTTTCAAGATGTACCATCTGTGAAAATTTGAAGAAAATCCGATCATAAATGGCCGCTGTAGAGCGTGAACACCATTGTTCACTATTTTTAGCTCTGACGTCACATGGCGTCATAGGGTGCTGAAGATGCTTTTGTTCAAAAGCGCATACTTTACTGTCATAACTCTGAAATTTTCATTATTCTGAACAACTGGCATCATGTCGAAATCATTGCCCTAAAAAAATGACGTCTATGACGTCACGACTCAAAATATATGTAGAAATTCTGCAGAACTGCAAACTGTGTAAGATTCAACATTCTATCTCATTCTGAAGCTCTTTTATCCTAAAATGAAATTTTCGGTCCTATGTTCGAATCTTATTAAAGCCACAGAACTTCGGTCTTTCGGAACAACGGTTAGCTGAAAGGATATGCACACCTTAGTTCCAAGATGTACCATCTGTGAAAATTTGATGAAAATCCGACCATAAATGACGGCTGTAGAGCGCGAACACCATTTTTCACTATTTTTAGCTCTGACGTCACATGACGTCATATGGTGCTGAAGATGCTTTTGTTCAAAAGCGCATACCTTACTTTCATAACTCTGAAATTTTCATTATTCTGAACAACTGGCATCATGTCGAAATCATTGCCCTAAAATGAAAATTAAGAAGTATGCTTATGACGTCACATGACGTCATATGACGTTACGACTCAAAATATATTGAGAAATTCTGCAGAACTGCAAACTGTGTAAGTTTCAACTTTCTATCTCATCCTGAAGCTCTTTTATCCTAAAATGAAATTTTCGGTCCTATGTTCGAATCTTATTTCAGCCACAGAACTTCGGTCTTTCGGAATTTCGGTTAGCTGACAGGATATGCACACCTTTGATTCAAGATGTACCATCTGTGAAAATTTGAAGAAAATCCGACAATAAATGACGGCTGTAGAGCGCGAACACCATTTTTCACTATTTTTAGCTGTGACGTCATGTGACGTCATAGGGTGCTAAAAATCATTGAAATCAAAATTTCCTCACGTGACTAATAAGCCATAAAAATTTCATCGTCCTAGGACTATTGCAACATATAAAAATAAGCGTTTAGTTAGGAAGAAGAAAAGAATAATAATAACTAGATTTCATTCGTTGATACGAATGATAGGACTTTCTGCTAAAATTGAAAAATATTAAGATTAATTCTGTTAGAAGGACTTTCTGCTAAAATTTTCATTATTCTGAACAACTGGCATCATGTCAAAATCATTACCCTTAAAATGAAAATTAAGAAGTATGCCTATGACGTCACATGACGTCATATGGACATCACGACTCAAAATATATGTAGAAATTCTGCAGAACTGCAAACTGTGTAAGTATCAACTTTCTATCTTATCCTGAAGCTCTTTCATCCTAAAATGAAATTTTCGGTCCTATGTTCGAATCTTACTTCAGCCACAGAACTTCGGTCTTTCGGAAATTCGGTTGGCTGACAGGATATGCACACCTTAGTTTCAAGATGTACCATCTGTGAAAATTTGAAGTAAATCCGACCATAAATGACGGCTGTAGAGCGCAAACACCATTTTTCACTATTTTTAGCTGTGGCGTCATGTGACGTCAAAGGGTGCTGAAGATGCTTTTATTCAAAAGCGCATACGTTACTGTCATAACTCTGAAATTTTCATTATTCTGAACAACTGGCATCATGTCGAAATCATTACCCTAAAATGAAAATTAAGAAGTATGCCTATGACGTCACATGACGTCATATGACGTCACGACTGAAAATATATGTTGAAATTCTGCAGAACTGCAAACTGTGTAAGTTTCAACTTTCTATCTCATCCTGAAGCTCTTTTATCCTATAATGAAATTTTCGGTCCTATGTTCGAATCTTATTTCAGCCACAGAACTTCGGTCTTTCGGAATTTTGGTTAGCTGACAGGATATGCACACCTTTGATTCAAAATGTACCATCTGTGAAAATTTGAAGAAAATCCGACCATAAATGACGGCTGTAGAGCGCGAACACCATTTTTCACTATTTTTAGCTGTGACATCATGTGACGTCATAGGGTGCTGAAGATGCTTTTGTTCAAAAACGCATACTTTACTGTCATATCTCTGAAATTTTCATTACTCTGAACAACTGGCATCATGTCGAAATCATTGCCCGAAAATGAAAATTTAGAAGTATGCCTATGAAGTCACATGACGTCATATGACGTCACCACTCAAAATATATGTAGAAATTCTGCAGAACTGCAAACTGTGTAAGTTTCAACTTTCTATCTCATCCTGAAGCTCTTTAATCCTTAAATGAAATTTTCGGTCCTATGTTCGAATCTTATTTCAGCCACAGAACTTCGGTCTTTCGGAATTTAGGTTAGCTGACAGGATATGCACACTTTTGATTCAAGATGTACCATCTGTGAAAATTTGAAGAAAATCCGACCATAAATGACGGCTGTAGAGCGCGAACACCATTTTTCACTATTTTTAGCTGTGACGTCATTGACGTCATAGGGTGCTGAAAATCATTGAAATCAAAATTTCCTCACGTGACTAATACGCCATAAAAATTTCATCGTCCTAGGACTATTGCAACATATAAAAATAAGCGTTTAGTTAGGAAGAAGAAAAGAATAATAATAACTAGATGTCATTCGTGAAAACGAATGATAGGACTTTCTGCAAGCTGTGTTAATGCAAAAAGCAGGAGATAGAAGTTTTATGTAATGACTCACCTCTGGTAGTATTTCATGTTCATGCTGAACAACTGACATTATATTCCGAAATAAGTAACTAAGATTTCACTATTTTTAGCTCTGAGTCACATGACGTCATAGGGTACTGAAAATTCTTTTGTTCAAAAGCGTATACTTTACTTTCATCTGCAGAACTGCAAACTGCGTAAGTTTCAACTTTCTATCTCATCCAGAAGCTCTTTAATCCTAAAATGAAATTTTCGGTCCTATGTTCGAATCTTATTTCAGCCACAGAACTTCGGTCTTTCGGAATTTCGGTTAGCTGACAGGATATGCACACCTTAGTTTCATAATGTACCATCTGTGAAAATTTGAAGAAAATCCGATTATAAATGCCGGCTGTAGAGCGCGAACACCATTTTTCACTATTTTTAGCTCAGACGTCACATGACGTCATAAGGTGCTGAAGATGCTTTTGTTTAAAAGCGCATATTTTATTGTCATAACTCTGAAATTTTCATTATTCTGAACAACTGGCATCATGTCGAAATCATTGCCCTAAAATGAAAATTTAGAAGTATGCTTATGACGTCACATGACGTCATATGACGTCAAGACTCAAGATATATGTATGAATTATGCAGAACTGCAAACTGTGTAAGTTTCAACTTTCTATCTCATCCTGAAGCTCTTTAATCCTAAAATGAAATTTTCGGTCCTATGTTCGAATCTTATTTCAGCCACATAACTTCGGTCTTTCGGAATTTCGGTTAGCTGAAAGGATATGCACATCTTAGTTTCAAGATGTACCAACTCTGAAAATTTGAAGAAAATTCGACCATAAATGGCGGCTGTAGAGCGCGAACACCATTTTTCACTATTTTTTGCAGTGACGTCATGTGACGTCATAGGGTGCTGAAGATGCTTTTGTTCAAAAGCACATACTTTCCTTTCATAACTCTGAAATTTTAATTATTCTGAACAACTGGCATCATGTCGAAATCATTGCCCTAAAATGAAAATTTAGAAGTATGCTTATGACGTCACATGACGTCATATGACGTCACGACTCAAAATATTTATAGAAATTCTACAGAACTGCAAACTGTGTAAGTTTCAACTTTCTATCTCATCCTGAAGCTCTTTTATCCTAAAATGAAATTTTCGGTCCTATGTTCGAATCTTATTTCAGCCACAGAACTTCGGTCTTTCGGAATTTCGGTTAGCTGACAGGATATGCACACCTTTGATTCAAGATGTACCATCTGTGAAAATTTGAAGAAAATCCGACCATAAGTGACGGCTATAGAGCGCGAACACCATTTTTCACTATTTTTAGCTGTGACGTCATGTGACGTCATAGGGTGCTGAAAATCATTGAAATCAAAATTTCCTCACGTGACTAATAAGCCATAAAAATTTCATCGTCCTAGGACTATTGCAACATATAAAAATAAGCGTTTAGTTAGGAAGAAGAAAAGAATAATAATAATAATAATAACTAGATGTCATTCGTGAAAACGAATGATAGGACTTTCTGCAAGCTATGTTAATGCAAAAAGCAGGAGATAGAAGTTCCATGTAATGTCTCACCTCTGGTAGTATTTCATGTTCATGCTGAACAAATGACACTATATTCCGAAATTAGTGCATATGATAAGAACTAAGTATTAGTCTGTGACGTAACATGATGTCATATGACGTCAGGACATGACTGCAAACTTGATTTCTAGTTTAAACGTCCTATGTTTGAATCTTACTTCAGCCACAATACTTTGATCTTTCGGAATTAAGGTTAGCTGACAAAATATTCACACCTTAGTTTCAAGATGTACCATCTGTAAAAATTTGAAGAAAATCTGTTCATAAATGGCGGCTGTAGAGCGCGAACATGTCGAAATCATTGCCCTAAAATGAAAATTAAGAAGTATGCTTATGGCGTCACATGACGTCTTATGACGTCACGACCCAAAATTTATTTAGAAATTCTTCAGACCTGCAAACTGTGATAGTTTCAACATTCTATCTAATCCAGAAGCTCTTTAATCCGAAAATGAAATTTTCGGTCATATGTTCGAATCTTATTTCAGCCACAGATCTTCGGTCTTTCGGAATTTCGGTTAGCTTACAGGATATGCACACCTTAGTTTCAAGATGTACCATCAGTGAAAATTTGAAAAAAATCCGACCATAAATGGCGGCTGTAGAGCGTGAACAACATTTTTCACTATTTTTAGCTGTGACGTCATATGGCGTAATAGGGTGCTGAAGATGCTTTTGTTCAAAAGCGCATACTTTACTGTCAGAACTCTGAAATTTTCATTATTCTGAACAACTGGTATCATGTCGAAATCATTGCCCTAATATGAAAATTAAGAAGTATGCTTATGACGTCACATGACGTCCTATGACGTCAAAACTCAAATTATATGTAGAAATTCTGCAGAACTGCAAACAGTGTAAGGGCCCAACATTGTATCTCATCCTGAAGCTCTTTAATCTTAAAATGAAATTTTCGGTCCTATGTTCGAATCTTATTTCCGCCATAGAACTTCGGTCTTTCGGAGTTTCGCTTAGCTGACAGGATATGCACACCTTAGTTTCAAGATGTACCATCTGTGAACATTTGAAGAAAATCCGATCATAAATGACGGCTGTAGAGCGCGAACACCATTTTTCATTATTTTTAGCTCCGACGTCACGTGACGTCATAGGGTGCAGAAGATGCTTTTGTTCAAAAGCGCATACTTTACTGTCATAACTCTGAAATTTTCATTATTCTGAACAACTGGCATCATGTCGAAATCATTCCCCTTAAATGAAAATTAAGAAGTATGCCTATGATGTCACATGACGTCATATGACGTCACGTATCAAAATTTATTTAGAAATTATGCAGAACTGCAAACTGTGTAAGTTTCAACTTTCTATCTCATCCTGAAGCTCTTTAATCCTAAAATGAAATTTTCGGTCATATGTTCGAATCTTATTTCAGCCACAGAACTTCGGTCTTTCGGAATTTCAGTTAGCTGACAGGAAATGCACACCTTTGATTCAAGATGTACCATCTGTGAACATTTGAAGAAAATCCGATCATAAATGACGGCTGTAGAGCGCGAACACCATTTTTCATTATTTTTAGCTCCGACGTCACGTGACGTCATAGGGTGCAGAAGATGCTTTTGTTCAAAAGCGCATACTTTACTGTCATAACTCTGAAATTTTCATTATTCTGAACAACTGGCATCATGTCGAAATCATTGCCCTAATATGAAAATTATGAAGTATGCCTATGACGTCATATGACGTCATATGACGTCACGACTCAAAATATATATAGAAATTCTGCAGAACTGCAAACTCTGTAAGTTTCAACTTTCTATCTCATCCTGAAGCTCTTTAATCCTAAAATGAAATTTTCGGTCCTATGTTCGAATCTTATTTAAGCCACAGAACTTCGGTCTTTCGGAATTTCGGTTAGCTGATAGGATATGCACACCTTTGATTCAAGATGTACCATCTGTGAAAATTTGAAGAAAATCCGACCATAAATGACGGCTGTAGAGCGCGAACACCATTTTTCACTATTTTTAGCTGTGACGTCATGTGACGTCATAGGGTGCTGAAGATGCTTTTGTTCAAAAGCGCATACTTTACTGTCATAACTCTGAAATTTTCATTATTCTGAACAACTGGCATCATGTCGAAATCATTGCCCTAAAATGAAAATTATGAAGTATCCCTATGACGTCATATGACGTCATATGACGTCACGACTCAAAATATTTGTAGAAATTATGCAGAACTGCAAACTGTGTAAGTTTCAACTTTCTATCTCATCCTGAAGCTCTTTAATCCTAAAATGAAATTTTCGGTCCTATGTTCGAATCTTATTTCAGCCACAGAACTTCGGTCTTTCGGAATTTCGGTTAGCTGACAGGATATGCACACCTTTGATTCAAGATGTACCATCTGTGAAAATTTGAAGAAAATCCGACCATAAATGACGGCTGTAGAGCGCGAACACCATTTTTCACTATTTTTAGCTGTGACGTCATGTGACGTCATAGGGTGCTGAAAATCATTGAAATCAAAATTTCCTCACGTGACTAATAAGCCATAAAAATTTCATCGTCCTAGGACTATTGCAACATATAAAAATAAGCGTTTAGTTAAAAAAAAAAAATAATTATTAAGAAGCTTGATATATTAAATTCTCTACCCTTTACTCTTTTTTTTTTTCGTATGGACTTCTTTTAGCTTTGATGTCACATGACGTCATAGGGTCCTGAAGATGCTTTTGTTCAAGAACGCATATGCTACTGTCATATCTCTGGTGCTGAAGATGCTTTTGTTCAAAAGCGCATACTTAACTGTCATGACTCTGAAATTTTCATTACTCTGAACAACTGGCATCATGTCGAAATCATTCCCCTAAAATGAAAATTTAGAAGTATGACTATGAAGTCACATGACGTCATGTGACGTCACCACACAAAATATATGTAGAAATTCTGCAGAACTGCAAACTGTGTAAGTTTCATCTTTCTATCTCATCCTGAAGCTCTTTAATCCTAAAATGAAATTTTCGGACCTATGTTCGAATCTTATTTTTAAGCCACAGAACTTCGGTTTTTCGGAATTTCGGTAAGCTGGCAGGATATGTACACCTTAGTTTCAAGGTGTACCATCTGTGAAAATAAGAAGAAAATCCGACCATAAATGGCGGCTGTAGAGCGTGAAAACCATTTTTCACTATTTTTAGCTCTGACGTCACATAACGTCACAGGGTGCTGAAGATGCTTTTGTTCAAAAGCGCATTTATTACTGTCATAACTCTAACATCTTCATTATTCTGAACAATTGGCATCATGTCGAAATAATTGCCCTAAAATGAAAATTAAGAAGTATGCTTATGACGTCACATGACGACATTTGACGTCACGACTCAAAATATATTAAGAAATTCTGCAGAACTGCAAACTGTGTAAGTTTCTACTTTCTATCTTACCTGAAGCTCTTTAATCCTAAAATTAAAAAGTTCGGTCCTATGTTCGAATCTAATTTCAGCCACAGAACTTCGGTCTTTCGGAATTTCAGTTAGCTTACAGGATATGCACACCTTAGTTTCAAGATGTACCATCTGTGAAAATTTGAAGAATATCCGACCATAAATGGCGGCTGTAGAGCGTGAACACCATTTTTCACTATTTTTAACTGTGACGACACATAACGTCATAGGGTGCTGTAGATGCTTTTGTTCAAAAGAGCATATGCTGCTATTATAACTCTGAAATTTTCATTATTCTGAACAACTGGCATCATGTCGAAATCATTACCCTAAAATGAAAATTAAGAAGTATGCCTATGACGTCACATGACATCATATGACGTCACGACTCAAAATATATGTAGAAATTCTGCAGAACTGCAAACTGTGTAAGTTTCAACTTTCTATCTCATCCTGAAGCTCTTTCATCCTAAAATGAAATTTTCAGTCCTTTGTTCGAATCTTATTTCAGCCACAGAACTTCGGTCTTTCGAAATCTCGGTTAGCTGACAGGATATGCACACCTTAGTTTCAAGATGTACCATCTGTGAAAATTTGAAGTAAATCCGACCATAAATGACGGCTGTAGAGCGCGAACACAATTTTTCACTATATTTAGCTGTGACGTCATGTGACGTCATAGGCTGCTGATAATCATTGAAATCAAAATTTCCTCACGTGACTAATTACCCATAAAAATTTCATCGTCCCAGGACTATTGCAACATGTTAAACTAAGCAATTAGGTAGGAAGAAGAAAATAATTATAATAATAAAAATAATGACGTCACGTGACGTCATATGACGTTTATTTTCAAATAATTGTTAGACACTCAGAGACCTACTAACTGACAAAATTTCAACTTTCTTTCTCAAATAGGACAGTTTTTATAAGCATTTAAAAATTGACGTCCTTGGTACGAATCTTGGATACGCCATAGATGCTTGGACTTTTCTTATTTTGAAAAACGGACACCGGTATACACAATAAGAACGTAATATACACATTCTGTGAAAATTTGATGAAAATCGGCCCATTAATAATGGCTCTGGCCGGAAATTACTAGTCAATTTCAAATGTGACGTCATATGACGTCATAGGCTTCTGAAAATCATTGAAATCGAAATTTCTGCGTCTGAATCATTTGTCATTAAATTTTCATTGCCCTTCGACAATTTCAACATATAGAAATACTCTTATTAATATTAGAAATACATTATCATATAATGACGTCACGTGACGTCATATGACGTTTATTTTCACAAAATGTTTAAGACTCCCAGAGACCTATATACTGACCAAATATGAACTTTCTATCTCAAAAAGGACCGATTTTATAAGCATTTAAAAATTTACGACCTTGGTTCGAATCTTGAATTCGCTATAGAACCGTGGACTTTTTGAATTTTGAAAAAGGGACAACGAGATGCACAACTAGAACTTAATATACACATTCTGTGAAAATTTGATGAAAATCGGTTCATAAACAATGGCTGTAGACCGCGTACAACCTTTTGTTGCATATTTCAAGTGTGACGTCGTATGACGTCATAGACATATGAAATTCATAGAAATCATAATTTCAGCGTTTGAAGCATGTGTCATTAAATTTTCATTGCCCTTCGACAATTTCAACATATAGAAATATTATTGTTAATATTAGAAATACATTATCATATAATGACGTCACGTGACGTCATATGACATTTATTTTCACAAAATGTTTAAAACTTCTAGAGACCTATATACTGACTAAATATCAATCTTCTATCTCAAATAGGACTTATTTTATAAGCATTTAAAAATTTACGACCTTGGTTCGAATCTTGGATTCGCTATAGAACCATGGACTTTTCGAATTTTGAAAAACGGACACAGGGATGCACAACTAGAGCCTAACATACACATTCTGTGAAATTTTGATGAAAATCGGTCCAGAAATAATGGCTGTAGACCGCGTACAATCTTTTTCACGTGACGTCAAATCTGACGTTATATGACGTCATATGAATATATAATTCATTGCTTCCGAAAGCTCATGGTTTGAAATATACGCCATAAAATTTTCATTGTTCTGAGTCAATGGCAACACCTCGAAATTAACACAAATATAAGAGGAAGAAAAAAAGAATAAGAAGAAGAAGAATAATAAAAAAACAGTACAAACCCAATATGACTTTCTGCCTGTAGGCAGAAAGTCCTAACTAGATGTCATTCGTGAAAACTAATGATAGGACTTTCTGCAAGCTGTGTTAATGCAAAAAGCAGGAGATTGAAGTTTTATGTAATGACTCACCTCTGGTAGTATTTCATGTTCATGCTGAACAATTGACATTATATTCCGAAATCAGTGCAAATGATAAGAACTAAGAATTAGTCTGTGACGTAACATGATGTCATATGACGTAAGGACATGACTGCAAACTTGATTTCTAGTTTAAAGGTCCTATGTTCGAATCTTACTTCAGCCACAATACTTCGGTTTTTAGGAATTAAGGTTAGCTGACAAAATATTCACACCTTAGTTGCAAAATGTACCATCTCTAAAAATTTGAAGAAAATCTTATCATAAATGGCGGCTGTAGAGCGCGAATACCATTTTTCACTATTTTCAGCTCTGACGTCAGGTGACATCATAGGGTGCTGAAAATACTGTTGCTCAAAAGCGCATACTTTACTGCAATAGCTCTGAAATTTTCATTATTCTGAACAACTGGCATCATGTCGAAATCATTGCCCCAAATTAAAATTAAGTGGTATGCTTATTACGTCCTATGACGTCACGATTCAAAATATTTGTAGAAATGCTGCAGAACTGCAAACTGTGTGAGTTTCAACTTTCTATCTCATCCTGAAGTTCTTTAATCCTAAAATGAAATTTTCGGTCCTATGTTCGAGTCATTATTTCAGCAACAGAACTTCGGTTTTTCGGAATTTCGGTTAGCTGACAGGATATGAACACCTTAGTTTCAAGATGTACAATCTGTAAAAATTTGAAGAAAATCCGACCATAAATGGCGGCTGTAGAGCGTTTACACCATTTTTCACTATTTTTAGCTCAGACGTCACATGACGTCATAGGTAGCTGAAGATGCCTTTGTTCAAAAGCGCATACTTTGTTGTCATAACTCCGAAATTTTCATTATTCTGAACAACTGGCATCATGTCGAAATCATTGCTCTAAAATGAAAATTAAGAAGTATGCTTATGACGTCACATGACGACATTTGACGTCACGACTCTAAATATGTTAAGAAATTATGAAGATCTGCAAACTGTGTAAGTTTCAACTTTCTATTTCATCCTGAAGCTCTTTAATCCTAAAATGAAATTTTCGGTCCTATGTTCGAATCTTATTTCAGCCACAGAACTTCGGTATTTCGGAATTTCGGTTAGCTGACATGATATGCACACCTTAGTTTCAAGATGTACAATCTGTGAAAATTTGAAGAAAATCCGACCATAAATGGCGGCTGTAGAGCGTGAACACCATTTTTCACTATTTTTAGCTCTTACGTCACATGACGTCAAAGGGTGCTGATAACTCTTTTGTTCATAAGCGTATACTTTACTTTCATAACTCTGAAATTTTCATTATTCTGAACAACTGGCATCATGTCGAAATCATTGCCCTAATATGAAAATTAAGAAGTATGCTTATGACGTCATATGACGTCATATGACGTCACAACTCAAAATATATGTAGAAATTCTGTCGCACTACAAACTGTGTAAGTTTCAACTTTCTGTCTCATTCTGAAGCTCTTTAATCCTAAAATGAAATTTTCGGTCCTATGTTCGAATCTTATTTCAGCCACAGAACTTCGGTCTTTCGGAATTTCGGTTAGCTGACAGGATATGCACACCTTAGTTTCAAGATGTACCATCTGTGAAAATTTGAAGAAAATCCGACCATAAATGACGGCTGTAGAGCGCTAACACTATTTTTCACTATTTTTAGCTGTGACGTCATGTGACGTCATAGGGTGCTGAAGATGCTTTTGTTCAAAAGGGCATACGTTAGTTTCATAACTCTGAAATTTTCATTATTCTGAACAACTGGCATCATGTCGAAATCATTGCCTTAATATGAAAATTAAGAAGTATGCTTATGACGTCACATGACGTCATATGTCGTTCCGACTCGAAAAATTTGTAGAAATTTTGCAGAACTGCAAACTGTGTAAGTTTCAACTTTCTATCTCATCCTGAAGCTCTTTAATCCTAAAATGAAATTTTCGGTCCTATGTTCGAATCTTATTTCAGCCACAGAACTTCGGTCTTTCGGAATTTCGGTTAGCTGACAGGATATGCACACCTTTGATTCAAGATGTACCATCTGTGAAAATTTGAAGAAAATCCGACCATAAATGACGGCTGCAGAGCGCAAACACCATTTTTCACTATTTTTAGCTGTGACGTCATGTGACGTCATAGGGTGCTGAAGATGCTTTTTGTTCAAAAGCGCATACTTTACTCTCATGACTCTGAAATTTTCATTATTCTGAACAACTGGCATCATGTCGAAATTATTGCCCTAAAATGAAAATTAAGAAGTATGCCTATGACGTCACATGACGTCATATGACGTCACGATTAAAAATATATGTTGACATTTTGCAGAACTGCAAACTGTGTAAGTTTCAACTTTCTATCTCATCCTGAAGCTCTTTAATCCTAAAATGAAATTTTCGGTCCTATGTTCGAATATTGTAATGAA
>CM037784.1:59566066-59598629 GCA_021229015.1 Solen grandis | reverse complement strand
ACACAGGAAACGTCTCTAGAGGAATCAGTTTAAGTAGTAAGAAAGTGTTTCCCAATCTACGTAATATGAATAAGTTTAAACTAATTAAGGCGAATATCTATACATTGTAGACCTAATACATAAAAATATTTAACAATTCACACTCTTCAAAGAAAAGTTGGAAAGTGGTATATAGAAAGCTTTTGTGAGCTTTTTGCCTTTAATTATAATTAAGCGTATGATCTGGCCCGCCAAATGTTACATTAGCTTATTTGTTTGTTTGATTACAAATGTACAACAGCAACGTATGTATACACATTGTTTAGCCAAAGTTAAAGTCGTATGTTGGGCTTATACTATAGTGATGTGCATGACCATTTCAGAGCAATGAGCTGTAATGTACAGTCGCTAGGACAGTAAGGGTCATTTAGCCACGCCCAGCCAGTGCTGAGGAAGAAACTGAGTCCACAACGGCAGCCATGATCCTTAGCATGGGCAATACATAACTATAATTAATTATCATATTTATTTAAGTTTAGGTCTGTATGTGTACTTAACAAACAAATAAATAAGCGAATATAATATTTTTTTCTCCGCAAAATTGTATCCTTCTGATGTCCGATTTTTAATAAGTCTCATAACATTACATAAATACGGGCATGATAATTATCATTATTTACTTAATTTATTTTCCTCATTTTAATGTTTCTCGGTGGATAACAGGGAATTATCTTTGAAGTAAAAATAGTAATTTTCACTATTTCAAACATTGAATATTACCATTTTTCATATTTTTCTATGTTTTGAAACGGGACTACCCTAAAAGACACTATCGTATTTTTTCACATTTCAGTTGATATCTACATTGAAATAAAATTTATCAAGAAATACTTTAAAGAAGTGTTGATTAAACTCTTTCTTTATGATACTTTATTAAACTATTCTTCAAAACCAACTAACGATTTCGGGAATTTTGGGCTCTCCACAGAATAAAATCTACGATGAACTCAGCTGCAGTGTGTAAAGCGTCACACAGAAGATTTTAAAAAAAATCGAAAAAAAAATAAAATCAGTGGTATATAATTTTCAATTCATCTGGTGAGGAAGAAAATCAATATTTTCACGTGTGGCTGCGCCACTCGTGAAAATATTGATTTTCCTCCCCACTCGGTGGATTAAAATGATATCCCATCCTCGTAATAATATTATTCAACACAGCAAAACTCAACTCAACTTCCCTCCATTTTTAAGTGAAGAATTGGAAATGTATTCATTTCTTAGTTGCTAAAATCTATAGAGAACATTAAATTTATTATTTTCTGGATACATATTGCAGAATTTTGCTCCTGAAATTGTTGAGTAATGTCAAAGAGTCAGTACATAGAAAGAATCAAACTTCCCAAAAATCTTATTATGTACTTTGAAATCTGTTTGTTTGTTGGGTTTAGCGTCCCACCGACAGTATTTCAGTCATTGGAGACGATGTCTGCCCGAAACAGATATAGTGCCGCCACACTGTGATATGACGCTGTCATAGATATGTGGCATGATACCACACACCGTGAGTCCTGGAATTACCCTTATATACTGAGCGCCAAGCAATGGAGCTATATCAGTATCATTAGGTGAAATGTTTTTGATAAAAACAAACAAGAAAAAAGATTCGTTGTATAATCATAGAGCTCAAAAGCAAAATCGGCGGATAACCCACGGCTGTTGATTACGCTAACTCTCCATGTAGGGTGAATGTAGAGAAACAGAAGAAATTGACACGGGTATCTGACCATGAAAAGCAGGTACGTTCCTAGTTTTGTTCCGTATATATGTCCTATACCCATACATGTATTGCTATTTAATACAATACGGGTCAGGTGGGGTTCGTATACATACATCTAAAACATATTCGACGCTATCAATATTTATTCATTTATTATTAATAGTATCTTTAACACACACACACACACACACACACACACCTGTTTACATATATATAAATAAATTAAAAAAAAACAAAGATGAAAAAAAAAAAACGGATGCAAAATGTAGAAAAATATAATATAACAATTATATGTTACAATGGCAAGTTATTTTCCTCAACGTTTTTGGTATACTTTCTTATTTTTCATGCAAGATGTAATATATGATACAATCGTTTAAATATACATATATCATATTAGGAGGCAGGGGCTTCTTTTACCTACGACTATGCTCAGGTTCGTTCTTACGAAGTTAAGCGAAACTGGGTCAAAGATGAATTATTATTGCTCTTGACAAAAATTAGCACAGCTTTTGACTACTGAGATAGTTTGTTTTTGTTTATTTGTTAATTTGGTTTAACGTCCCACTGACAATATTTCAGTAATATAGAGACTGTGTTTACTTGAGACAGGTGTATTGCTTTAAACTGCTATATTACTTCGTAGGCATGTGACAAAATATCACACCCAGCCACATTATCCCATTCCTGGAACTACACTTAAATAATGAGCGCAAGGCAAGTGAGCTACACCAGTACCACTTTTACGACTTTGGAATGTCGCGACAGGGGATCGAACCCACGACCCCCCGATTAAGGGAAAACACTGACAATAAATGTAATATATATGAGGAAGAACGTATAATTTAAAACACACACACACACACACACACACACAATACAAAAAATAGCAATAACAACACAAAAGTGCTCGTAAGAGAGCGCGTTCGACTATTCAGCAACTTATTTGCCGTTGTTTCCGGTATTACCGTTATTTTCATTATTACCATTGTTGCCGTTATTTCCATTGTTTAAGTTATTACCGTCATTTCCATTGTTTTCGTTGTTTCCGTTATTTTCATTGTTGCCGTTATTTTCGTTATTACCGTTATTTCCATTGTTTTCGTTGTTTCCGTTATCACCGTTATTTCCATTAGCGTTGTTGCCATTGTTTCCGTTGCCGTTGTTTCCGTTATTTCCATTGTTGCCGTTATTACCGTTATTTCCATTATTACCATTGTTACCGTTATTTCCATTGTTGCCGTTATTTCCATTATTACCGTTGTTGCCATTGTTTCCGTTTGCGCCAGTGTTACCGTTGCCGTTGTTTCCATTATTACCATTGTTGCCGTTGTTTCCGTTATTCCCATTGTTGCCGTTATTACTATTGTTGCCATTGTTTCCGTTTGCACCAGTGTTACCGTTGCCGTTGTTTCCGTTATTTCCATTGTTGCCGTTGTTTCCGGTATTACCGTTGTTTCCATTATTACCATTGTTGCCGTTATTTTCATTGTTGTTGTTTCCGTTATAACCGTTATTTCCATTGTTTTCGTTGTTTCCGCTATTTTCATTGTTGCCGTTACTTCCATTATTACCGTTATTGCCATTGTTGCCGTTATTTCCATTGTTGCCGTTGTTTCCGTTATTACCGTTGTTTCCATTGTTTCCGTTGCCGTTGTTTCCGTTAACTCCATTGTTACCGTTGTTTCCGTTATTACCGTTATTTCCATTATTACCATTGTTGCCATTGTTTCCGTTATATCCGTTGTTTCCGTTATTTCCATTGTTGCCATTGTTTCCGTTTGCGCCAGTGTTACCGTTGCCGTTGTTTCCGTTATTCCCATTGTTGCCGTTGTTTCCGGTATTACCGTTGTTTCCATTATTACCATTGTTGCCGTTATTTCCATTGTTTTCGTTGTTTCCGATTTTTTTTCCTATTACCGTTGTTTGCATTGTTTCCGTTTGCGCCATTGTTACTATTGTTGCTGTTGTTTCCGTTATTACCGTTGTTTCCATTATTATCGTTGTTTCCGTTATTTCCATTGTTGCCGTTGTTTCCGTTATTACCGTTATTTCCATTATTACCACTGTTGCCGTTATTTCCGTTGTTTTCGTTATTACCGTTATTTCCATTATTACCATTGTTACCGTTATTTTCATTGTTGCCGTTATTTCCATTATTACCGTTGTTGCCATTGTTTCCGTTTGCGCCAGTGTTACCGTTGCCGTTGTTTCCATTATTACCATTGTTGCCGTTGTTTCCGTTATTCCCATTTCCATTGTTGTTGTTTCCATTACTATTTCCATTGTTGTTGTTTCCATTTCCGTTTTCATTGTTACTGTTGTTTCCGTTATTTCCATTGTTTTCATCTGAAAAAAAAGATATTTATCATTCACGTGATATGTTGATTTTTTAATGTCGTTATCTCCCCACCATCTTCACCTACTCCCCCAGACCCTCTCTAATGTGCACGCCATGCTTTTCGAAGTACTGTGATTGAAACCTTGGAAGAATATTAACTTGCATTTCACCCTCAAACATTTCAGTCATTATGCTTTCATCAAAGTAAAGCATTCATTTTTTTATTTCTAAACCTATCATACATAACCGTGTACATACACGTCTATATTGCTGTCTTTTTTCCCCTCATGTTAAATGGCACAGCACTAGGCTTCAAGATTATGCATGGCACAGCACTAGGCTTCAAGATTATGCATTATCACCTTATAAACATTACCAGATAGTTAAACAAATCAAAATGGCTCATATAATTCATAACAAGATCTATTTCATTGATTTACATCACTTCAAATAAAGTTTCATATGTGTGCACATTTTTCAATCAAATGTGCTGTCAACAATGCGAAACATGAACCTGTCAACGAACATTACGGCTCTCCCTCACAGACAGAAGGACGAAATACAATTGTATAGAGTTTTTATTTAGCGCAATGAATGTCCCAAAAGTTAACATTCACTTACCGTTACAGTCAACTCATTTGCGTGATTGCAAATCCCTATCGTCGCATCCCAGAGTGTCCCGGTTGCACAGCTTTGTTCAGTCCAGTAGAAAAGAGTGTTTTTCCAACTTGTACATGTTATAAATTTCTGACATTCAGTTCCAGGGCTTGCTCTCTGTTCCCCCAATGTGCAGTTTACAGCTCCTAGAAAACAAATGAAATGTTTCCAGTGTTGTGTATTATTCATAAATTGTTTATATTAAACCTTGTAAGTATGAATGAATTAAAATTATAGAAATGAATATTTTATACAGTATATGTTAAAAAGTTATACATGAACATTCAGGAAATAGTTCAAAAGCTCCGAACTAAATGAGAAAATATTCATATAAATAAATGCTTGGATACTCATTTCTTTTGCATAAAATCCATTATAATTCGACAGGTTAATGTGTGCATAATTCTAACATTTGTTGCAATGGTAAGAACATTTTCATATCACAAATTCAAGGGGAAATCACAACTAAATCTTAAAAAAAACATTAATAATGGACAAATTATTTTGTTTCGATCTTATTTAAACTTCTTTCGTGGACCAAGATGATAATATTTACTTCGTGTCTTCATAATAGGTGAAGATGTGCTTCTACGAACACGTGATTACCGTTATTACCATTGTTGTCGTTGTTTCCGTTATTTCCATTGTTGCCGCTATTTCCATCATTTCCGTTGTTTGCATTGTTTCCGTTTGCGCTTATTCTTTTTTTTTTGTTTCCATTTTTTTTTTTTTTCCTTTGTTTTTGTTGTTACCGGTATTTTCATTGCCATTGTTGCTTCCTTTTTTTCCTTTATTGTCGTTATTTCCATTGTTGTTTCCATTGTTGTTGTTTCCATTACTATTTCCATTGTTGTTGTTTCCATTTCCGTTTTCATTGTTACTGTTGTTTCCGTTATTTCCATTGTTTTCATCTGAAAAAAAAGATATTTATCATTCACGTGATATGTTGATTTTTTAATGTGTTATCTCCCCACCATCTTCACCTACTCCCCCAGACCCTCTCTAATGTGCACGCCATGCTTTTCGAAGTACTGTGATTGAAACCTTGGAAGAATATTAACTTGCATTTCACCCTCAAACATTTCAGTCATTATGCTTTCATCAAAGTAAAGCATTCATTTTTTTATTTCTAAACCTATCATACATAACCGTGTACATACACGTCTATATTGCTGTCTTCTTCTTCTTTTTTTTTTAATTAGTTTCATTTCCGATTCCCCTCATGTTAAATGGCACAGCACTAGGCTTCAAGATTATGCATGGCACAGCACTAGGCTTCAAGATTATGCATTATCACCTTATAAACATTACCAGATAGTTAAACAAATCAAAATGGCTCATATAATTCATAACAAGATCTATTTCATTGATTTACATCACTTCAAATAAAGTTTCATATGTGTGCACATTTTTCAATCAAATGTGCTGTCAACAATGCGAAACATGAACCTGTCAACGAACATTACGGCTCTCCCTCACAGACAGAAGGACGAAATACAATTGTATAGAGTTTTTATTTAGCGCAATGAATGTCCCAAAAGTTAACATTCACTTACCGTTACAGTCAACATCATTTGCGTGATTGCAAATCCCTATCGTCGCATCCCAGAGTGTCCCGGTTGCACAGCTTTGTTCAGTCCAGTAGAAAAGAGTGTTTTTCCAACTTGTACATGTTATAAATTTCTGACATTCAGTTCCAGGGCTTGCTCTCTGTTCCCCCAATGTGCAGTTTACAGCTCCTAGAAAACAAATGAAATGTTTCCAGTGTTGTGTATTATTCATAAATTGTTTATATTAAACCTTGTAAGTATGAATGAATTAAAATTATAGAAATGAATATTTTATACAGTATATGTTAAAAAGTTATACATGAACATTCAGGAAATAGTTCAAAAGCTCCGAACTAAATGAGAAAATATTCATATAAATAAATGCTTGGATACTCATTTCTTTTGCATAAAATCCATTATAATTCGACAGGTTAATGTGTGCATAATTCTAACATTTGTTGCAATGGTAAGAACATTTTCATATCACAAATTCAAGGGGAAATCACAACTAAATCTTAAAAAAAACATTAATAATGGACAAATTATTTTGTTTCGATCTTATTTAAACTTCTTTCGTGGACCAAGATGATAATATTTACTTCGTGTCTTCATAATAGGTGAAGATGTGCTTCTACGAACACGTGATTACCGTTATTACCATTGTTGTCGTTGTTTCCGTTATTTCCATTGTTGCCGCTATTTCCATCATTACCGTTGTTTCCGGTATTACCGTTGTTTCCATTATTACCATTGTTGCCGTTATTTCCATTGTTGTTGTTTCCGTTATTACCGTTATTTCCATTGTTTTCGTTGTTTCCGCTATTTTCATTGTTGCCGTTACTTCCATTATTACCGTTGTTTGCATTGTTTCCGTTTGCGCCATTGTTACTATTGTTGCTGTTGTTTCCATTGTTACCGTTGTTTCCATTATTATCGTTGTTTCCGTTATTTCCATTGTTGCCGTTGTTTCCGTTATTACCGTTATTTCCATTATTACCATTGTTGCCGTTATTTCCGTTGTTTTTGTTGTTACCGGTATTTTCATTGCCATTGTTGCTTCCATTATTGTTTCCGTTTCCATTGTCGTTATTTCCATTGTTGTTTCCATTGTTGTTGTTTCCATTACTATTTCCATTGTTGTTGTTTCCATTTCCGTTTTCATTGTTACTGTTGTTTCCGTTATTTCCATTGTTTTCATCTGAAAAAAAAGATATTTATCATTCACGTGATATGTTGATTTTTTAATGTCGTTATCTCCCCACCATCTTCACCCCCTTCCCCAGACCCTCTCTAATGTGCACGCCATGCTTTTCGAAGTACTGTGATTGAAACCTTGGAAGAATATTAACTTGCATTTCACCCTCAAACATTTCAGTCATTATGCTTTCATCAAAGTAAAGCATTCATTTTTTTTTATTCTAAACCTATCATACATAACCGTGTACATACACGTCTATATTTGCTGTCTTCTTCTTCTTTTTTTTTTAATTAGTTTCATTTCCGATTCCCCTCATGTTAAATGGCACAGCACTAGGCTTCAAGATTATGCATGGCACAGCACTAGCTTCAAGATTATGCATTATCACCTTATAACATTACCAGATAGTTAAACAATCAAAATGGCTCATATAATTCATAACAAGATCTATTTTCATTGATTTACATCACTTCAAATAAAGTTTCATATGTGTGCACATTTTTCAATCAATGTGCTGTCAACAATGCGAAACATGAACCTGTCAACGAACATTACGGCTCTCCTCACAGACAGAAGGACGAAATACAATTGTATAGAGTTTTTATTTAGCGCAATGAATGTCCCAAAGTTAACATTCACTTACCGTTACAGTCAACATCATTTGCGTGATTGCAAATCCCTATCGTCGCATCCAGAGTGTCCCGGGTTTCACAGCTTTGTTCAGTCCAGTAGAAAAGAGTGTTTTTCCAACTTGTACATGTTATAATTTCTGACATTCAGTTCCAGGGCTTGCTCTCTGTTCCCCAATGTGCAGTTTACAGCTCTAGAAAACAAATGAAATGTTTCCAGTGTTGTGTATTATTCATAAATTGTTATATTAAACCTTGTAAGTATGAATGAATTAAAATTATAGAAATGAATTTTTATACAGTATATGTTAAAAGTTATACATGAACATTCAGGAAATAGTTCAAAAGCTCCGAACTAAATGAGAAAATATTCATATAAATAAATGCTTGGATACTCATTTCTTTGCATAAAATTCCATTATAATTCGACAGGTAATGTGTGCATAATTCTAACATTTGTTGCAATGGTAAGAACATTTTCATATCACAAATTCAAGGGGAAATCACAACTAAATCTTAAAAAAAACATTAATAATGGACAAATTATTTTGTTTCGATCTTATTTAAACTCTTTCGTGGACCAAGATGATAATATTTACTTCGTGTCTTCATAATAGGTGAAGATGTGCTTCTACGAACACGTGATTACCGTTATTACCATTGTTGTCGTTGTTTCCGTTTTTTATTGCCATTGTTCTTCCTTTTTTTCCTTTTATTTCCATTGTTGTTTCCATTGTTGTTGTTTCCATTATATTTCCATTGTTGTTGTTTCCATTTCCGTTTTCATTGTTACTGTTGTTTCCGTTATTTCCATTGTTTTCATCTGAAAAAAAAGATATTTATCATTCACGTGATATGTTGATTTTTTAATGTCGTTATCTCCCCACCATCTTCACCTACTCCCCCAGACCCTCTCTAATGTGCACGCCATGCTTTTCGAAGTACTGTGATTGAAACCTTGGAAGAATATTAACTTGCATTTCACCCTCAAACATTTCAGTCATTATGCTTTCATCAAAGTAAAGCATTCATTTTTTTATTTCTAAACCTATCATACATAACCGTGTACATACACGTCTATATTGCTGTCTTCTTCTTCTTTTTTTTTTAATTAGTTTCATTTCCGATTCCCCTCATGTTAAATGGCACAGCACTAGGCTTCAAGATTATGCATGGCACAGCACTAGGCTTCAAGATTATGCATTATCACCTTATAAACATTACCAGATAGTTAAACAAATCAAAATGGCTCATATAATTCATAACAAGATCTATTTCATTGATTTACATCACTTCAAATAAAGTTTCATATGTGTGCACATTTTTCAATCAAATGTGCTGTCAACAATGCGAAACATGAACCTGTCAACGAACATTACGGCTCTCCCTCACAGACAGAAGGACGAAATACAATTGTATAGAGTTTTTATTTAGCGCAATGAATGTCCCAAAAGTTAACATTCACTTACCGTTACAGTCAACATCATTTGCGTGATTGCAAATCCCTATCGTCGCATCCCAGAGTGTCCCGGTTGCACAGCTTTGTTCAGTCCAGTAGAAAAGAGTGTTTTTCCAACTTGTACATGTTATAAATTTCTGACATTCAGTTCCAGGGCTTGCTCTCTGTTCCCCCAATGTGCAGTTTACAGCTCCTAGAAAACAAATGAAATGTTTCCAGTGTTGTGTATTATTCATAAATTGTTAATATTAAACCTTGTAAGTATGAATGAATTAAAATTATAGAAATGAATATTTTATACAGTATATGTTAAAAAGTTATACATGAACATTCAGGAAATAGTTCAAAAGCTCCGAACTAAATGAGAAAATATTCATATAAATAAATGCTTGGATACTCATTTCTTTTGCATAAAATCCATTATAATTCGACAGGTTAATGTGTGCATAATTCTAACATTTGTTGCAATGGTAAGAACATTTTCATATCACAAATTCAAGGGGAAATCACAACTAAATCTTAAAAAAAACATTAATAATGGACAAATTATTTTGTTTCGATCTTATTTAAACTTCTTTCGTGGACCAAGATGATAATATTTACTTCGTGTCTTCATAATAGGTGAAGATGTGCTTCTACGAACACGTGATTACCGTTATTACCATTGTTGTCGTTGTTTCCGTTATTTCCATTGTTGCCGCTATTTCCATCATTACCGTTGTTTGCATTGTTTCCGTTTGCGCCATTGTTACTATTGTTGCTGTTGTTTCCATTGTTTTCATCTGAAAAAAAAGATATTTATCATTCACGTGATATGTTGATTTTTTAATGTCGTTATCTCCCCACCATCTTCACCTACTCCCCCAGACCCTCTCTAATGTGCACGCCATGCTTTTCGAAGTACTGTGATTGAAACCTTGGAAGAATATTAACTTGCATTTCACCCTCAAACATTTCAGTCATTATGCTTTCATCAAAGTAAAGCATTCATTTTTTTATTTCTAAACCTATCATACATAACCGTGTACATACACGTCTATATTGCTGTCTTCTTCTTCTTTTTTTTTTAATTAGTTTCATTTCCGATTCCCCTCATGTTAAATGGCACAGCACTAGGCTTCAAGATTATGCATGGCACAGCACTAGGCTTCAAGATTATGCATTATCACCTTATAAACATTACCAGATAGTTAAACAAATCAAAATGGCTCATATAATTCATAACAAGATCTATTTCATTGATTTACATCACTTCAAATAAAGTTTCATATGTGTGCACATTTTTCAATCAAATGTGCTGTCAACAATGCGAAACATGAACCTGTCAACGAACATTACGGCTCTCCCTCACAGACAGAAGGACGAAATACAATTGTATAGAGTTTTTATTTAGCGCAATGAATGTCCCAAAAGTTAACATTCACTTACCGTTACAGTCAACATCATTTGCGTGATTGCAAATCCCTATCGTCGCATCCCAGAGTGTCCCGGTTGCACAGCTTTGTTCAGTCCAGTAGAAAAGAGTGTTTTTCCAACTTGTACATGTTATAAATTTCTGACATTCAGTTCCAGGGCTTGCTCTCTGTTCCCCCAATGTGCAGTTTACAGCTCCTAGAAAACAAATGAAATGTTTCCAGTGTTGTGTATTATTCATAAATTGTTTATATTAAACCTTGTAAGTATGAATGATTTAAAATTATAGAAATGAATATTTTATACAGTATATGTTAAAAAGTTATACATGAACATTCAGGAAATAGTTCAAAAGCTCCGAACTAAATGAGAAAATATTCATATAAATAAATGCTTGGATACTCATTTCTTTTGCATAAAATCCATTATAATTCGACAGGTTAATGTGTGCATAATTCTAACATTTGTTGCAATGGTAAGAACATTTTCATATCACAAATTCAAGGGGAAATCACAACTAAATCTTAAAAAAAACATTAATAATGGACAAATTATTTTGTTTCGATCTTATTTAAACTTCTTTCGTGGACCAAGATGATAATATTTACTTCGTGTCTTCATAATAGGTGAAGATGTGCTTCTACGAACACGTGATTACCGTTATTACCATTGTTGTCGTTGTTTCCGTTATTTCCATTGTTGCCGCTATTTCCATCATTACCGTTGTTGCCATTGTTTCCGTTATTCATGTTCCTTGTTTCCGTTTCCTTTTTCCTTGTTGCCGTTGTTTCCGGTATTACCGTTGTTTCCATTATTACCATTGTTGCCGTTATTTCCATTGTTGTTGTTTCCGTTATTACCGTTATTTCCATTGTTTTCGTTGTTTCCGCTATTTTCATTGTTGCCGTTACTTCCATTATTACCGTTGTTGCCATTGTTGCCGTTATTTCCATTGTTGCCGTTGTTTCCGTTATTACCGTTGTTGCCATTGTTTCCGTTTGCGCCAGTGTTACCGTTGCCGTTATTTCCATTGTTGCCGTTGTTTCCGGTATTACCGTTGTTTCCATTATTCCATTTTCCTTGTTGTTGTTTCCGTTATTATTATTTCCTTTTGTTTTCTTGCTATTTTCATTGTTGCCGTTACTTCCATTATTACCGTTGTTGCCATTGTTGCCGTTATTTCCATTGTTGCCGTTGTTTCCGTTATTACCGTTGTTTCCATTGTTTTCGTTGTTTCCGCTATTTTCATTGTTGCCGTTACTTCCATTATTACCGTTGTTGCCATTGTTGCCGTTATTTCCATTGTTGCCGTTGTTTCCGTTATTACCGTTGTTTCCATTGTTTCCGTTGCCGTTGTTTCCGTTAACACCATTGTTACCGTTGTTTCCGTTATTACCGTTGTTTCCATTGTTTCCGTTGCCGTTGTTTCCGTTAACTCCATTGTTACCGTTGTTTCCGTTATTTCCATTATTACCATTGTTGCCATTGTTTCCGTTATTTCCATTGTTGCCGTTGTTTCCATTTCCGTTTTCATTATTACTGTTGTTGTTACTTCCATTGTTTTCATCTGAAAAGAAAATGATATTTATCATGCACGTGATATGTTGATTTTTTTAATGTCGTTATCTCCCCACCATCTTCACCCCCTCCCCCAGACCCTCTCTAATGTGCACGCCATGTTTATCGAAGTACTGTGATTGAAACCTTGGAAGAATATTAACTTGCATTTCACCCTCAAACATTTCAGTCATTATGCTTTCATCAAAGTAAAGCATTCATTTTTTTTATTCTAAACCTATCATACATAACCGTGTGCATACACGTCTATATTGCTGTCTTCTTCTTCTTTTTTTTTAATTAGTTTCATTTCCGATTCCCCTCATGTTAAATGGCACAGCACTAGGCTTCAAGATTATGCATTATCACCTTTTAAACACTACCAGATAGTTAAACGAAACAAAATGGTTCATTTATATAATAACAAGATCTATTTCATTGATTTATATCACTTCAAATAAAGTTTCATATGTGTGCACATTTTTCAATTAAATGTGCTCTCAACAATGCGAAACATGAACCTGTCAGCGAACTTTACGGCTCCCCCTCACAGACAGACAGACAGACGAAATACAATTGTATAGAGTTTTTATTTAGCGCAATGAATGTCCCAAAAGTTAACATTCACTTACCGTTACAGTCAACTACATTTGCATGATTGCAATTCCTTATCGTCGCATCCCAGAGTGTCCCGGTTGCACAGCTTTGTTCAGTCCAGTAGAAAAGAGTGTTTTTCCAACTTGTACATGTTATAAATTTCTGACATTCAGTTCCAGGGCTTGCTCTCTGTTCCCCCAATGTGCAGTTAACGGCACCTAGAAATAAAATCAGATTTATGTGGATACATATATGTTTTTTCCCTTCTCGAGATGAAACAGACCTTATACATGTATTATAGATTTGTCTTGCTAAGAAAGGCCAATGGGTCTCACATGATGATAGTTGAGTTCATCTTTAAAACATAAATAGTTTAAGGATTATAAATGAGCTGTATACTGGTTGATATTTCCCAACCTTTTCAGATGAAATATGATATTTAACCGTTAATGATCAGGGAAAATCAAACACTAATAGAGTACCTGCAGGATATGCATTCACGATAGACGAAGATGTCAAGAATATCAGCAGAAGCGCCAGCGACCCAGTGGCTGATATCTGTCTTGATTCCATGGTTATATTACCTGACACGAAACAAAGTACATCAAATAAATATAGATATAATGTGTGAGCGTGAGAGAGAGAGAGAGAGAGAGAGAGATGAAGGTATGAATGTAAGATGGTCCAACGGCACTATTTCTGACAGTCGGTCCATATTCCTGACAGACGGTCCAACGGCTGTGTGTTCAAACTCCATATTCCTGACAGCCGGCCCAACGGTTGTGTGTTCAAACGCCATTGAAGGAAATGGGGCAATAATTTTCATGACCTTCCCAGTGCTCGTCCAGCCCAGGAACAGTTGAGAGGACTAGGCATAAGTCGTAGAAATTGAAATTGCATTCCGAAAAACGTAAAATATAATGTTTAAGCTTAAAGATAAACAGTGTGTGTGTTTCTTTGAACATTTACGAATTTCTCGGCCTTGTAGTCATAATGTAAGTACACACCAACACTTGTAATCATTCCTTATGCCTTATGTCTAAAAGTTTTCAAAAGTGTCGATAGTAAAGTAAAGGGAAACAACACAACTGTATTTGTCGTTTTGCGTAAGAATCATTAACGCCCTTGTCATGTATTTACAATATTGTTCTTTTTTAGTACCCTACCGGTGTAACCGGAGGGGACCATAGGTTTGCCCTCTGTCTGTCTGTCAGTCCGTCCTTCCGCAAAAACTGGATCCCGTGATAACTCAAAAAGTACTGAAAATATTTCTATGAAACTTGAAATATGGATAGATGGCTGTATGGAGATTATGCACGTCTTTTTTTCCTTCCTAGGTTGAAAAATCTGGTTGCTATGATAACAAAAAGACTTACAACATGGCAAATAAAGCAATATATTATGATAACTCAAAAAGTACTGAAAATATTTTAATGAAACTTTTAAATATGGATAGATGGCTGTATGGAGATTATGCACGTCTTTTTTATTTCTTCCTAGGTTGAAAAATCTGGTTGCTATGACAACAAATATACTTAAAATATGACAAATAAAGCAATATATTGTGTTAACTCAAAAAGTATTGAATATATTTTTATAAAACTTGAAATATGAATAGATGGCTGTATGGAGATTATGCACGCTGACATACTTCTTCATAAGACAAGGGACATTATCCTAAAAGCGATACATTTAGAAGTTATGCCCCCTTTAAAGTTATAACGATAGTGGTTGCCCTTTACCAACAAACATAACACCGCATGCAGTGTTCTTTTTTTTTTTTTTTTTTATCTGACCAAAATTTTGGTTGCTTTGGTAATGGGAAAATTATGTACCTCACCGATAGGGGACTAATGTGTTGCCTGCAACACCAGTGACTTGTTTTATTTCGAAAATAGAAGGACGAAAGTAAAATCAATGAACTGTTAAGCCTGTCTTAAGCGGTCAGTCAAGGATATAAGAGAATTTGACCACTTAGAAGAGGTGGTCTCTAAATGAAGATAAAACATTAAACAAAGTTCTAGTTTGGTAATATTGTAATTGATCACAAAATACCACTTTATACAGGTGATCGCTAATACAGGTTCAAATGTATTATTTTTACGAGACGTCATGAGCTGGTCAGGTTGGTGATACACATAGCAGAGTTACAACCCTGACATTTTGTAATTGAGACAATTTTTACTTTCGTACCACATTTACTTCAGTTCAACAGGCATGCCCTTCTTTGAAACTGTATTCCTTGTGGATCCATGAGACCAGCACTGTTCGATAACATCTTCAGCAATGTTTTGAAACGTTTCTATTGTGGATAATCTCTTGTACAACACTTTATTTAAAAGGGTCATTTCTAGATGCTTGAAAAATCTTAAGTAAGCTATAATTCATTCACGTTATAAACCAAAGAAGCATAAAATTTCCTTTTCAAAGGAAGACTTGCCCAGTTATTAGGCAGTTTATCCAAAGCATCTTCTGCTTAACAACCGACTGTTTTGGTTCAAATCTTGACCCTGGTCCCAGTATAGTAACCAAGTACCGTCGAATGGTCTTACCATTGCGGCAGTACCAATTTCTGCAGCTATTGCAACGACAGGTGCATTGTTCCGGAACAAGAGGATGCCTGCTTTAAGTTTTTTCTCTTTTGTCTTTACTTAATTTTCTCCCTCGTTCGAAGATTGCAGCCTAATTTTGATACCAGCATATGAAGGGCATTCACACAAAAGTGTTCTTCAATGTTTTCATGACTTTCTTTAGTATAAAACTGGTAGAAACGATGAAAAGGACGAGCAAGAATCTATCTGATCGTAGGTTCTTACCGGGTCTACGTAACACAGATTTTTTCAAAACTGCTGTTACGAGAGTGAAAATGGGCAATCACTGTTTGTGGATTATGCTACTGAACAGAACAGAACAGCAGGAAATAATAAATTTTATTACTTATGCATATAGTGTCCGGTATATCTTGACAAATGAATTAATGTATGCTTACATTTTGACATGTTTAACGTAAAAAGAAAATTTCAAATTAAAAAAAAAAACACTACGAATATATTTGTATGTACGAGGGCGAGTCAATAAATAACCAGCCTAACCTATTTCGGGTTGAGACATACCTCTTCTTTTTCAATATAATTTCCCTCCAGGGCTATACACTTGGACCAACGGTGTTCAAGTGCCATCAGTCCAGAAGTGAAGAAGTCAGGGTCCTTTCCATGGAACCACTCCTCAATTGCCGCAACAACTCCTTCGTCAGACCGGAAATGACGTTCACGTATATCCTTTTTCAAATATGGAAAAAGGAAGAAGTCGCTGGGAGCCACGTCTGGTGAGTAGGCAGGGTGCGGTATAAATTAATACCCATTTCGCTCCACAGCATCCATTGCAACTTTACAAGTGTGGACTCTTGCTTTGTCCTGTTGCAGCAAAACACCTTTGGAGAGTTTACCACGGCGTTTCTCGCGGATGGCGTTCCTCAGCTGGTCTAGCAAGTTTGCATAGTATGCTCCGGTTATTGTACTTCTCTTGGGTAAAATGTCCAACAAAATAACGCCCTTTGTGTCCCAAAATAATGTGGCCATCACTTTGCCAGCAGATGGTTGAGTCTTGAACTACTTTGGCCTTGGGGATCCCGGCCCTACGCACTGACGACTATTGGCTTTATTTTTTGGTTCATAATAATGCACCCAAGTCTCATCCACAGTAACTAGACGCAAAAGGAATTCATCTTTTGACCTCAAACGCTTCCACAACGCACTGCATACTGATGCCCTCGTTGCCATTTGCTCATTGCTAAGGGATTTTGGGACCCAACGGGCTGTAAGCTTGCGCATCCCTAAACGATCATGCAAGATTGCTTAAACGGTACCATGTGAAATGCCTAATGCCTGTGCTATTTCTTCAACCCGACTTCGCCTATCTGAGTATACCAGATCTCTGACTTTATTACACATTTCTTCGGCGGTGGCATCAACTGGGCGTCCAGACCTGCCTTTATCTTCTAAAGACGTTCTACCGCGTTTTAACACCCCAACCCAGAATTTAACTTGAGAATAAGATGGTGCAGAAGACCCATACACATCAACTACCTCAGCATGTATGTACTTACCAGTTTTACCTTTTAAATGCAAGTACCGAATTACAGCACGGTACTCCACTTTTGTTGAAAAGCTTACTTTTACATCACTAGCCATGTTTGACATTCAATATCTGACAAACAAATGAACGTATACATGTGTAGTTTTGTACACAGGTATAGTACATGTATTGAAACAATGCGTGAAAATCGTGGATGTCTCGGTTGATCGGAGATGTCATAGGCTGGTTATTTATTGACTCGCCCTCGTAATAATCAGATTTGCAGAACTGACACTTTCTCTGTTTTTAGCAAAACTTACCTATTATATACAAAGTAATTATTGATCATTTTCGTTCGTGGAGAATGAGTACTATTTGTTACCTTAAACTTACTACATCGTATATGCTGTAACATTATTATTGCTCTTCTTATGATATTCTTGCTATTTTTGCTAACTTCATGCCATTATATGCGACATCATCGACGGATATATGTACTTATGTCCGTTCGGTCGATATCACCCATCGGCCGTGGGATTTTACGTTTTAGGGTGTTCAATTTACGTCATATAAGTTCTATATAAGTTTTATTAAGTAATGCCGAAGAGTTTTTCATTTATACAGCGCCTTTTCATAGGTCGTTAGAAATATTTTCGTCAACGACTGCTTGCCTATTTTCTTAATGTCATGAAGAGAAACCGTATAGATCAACCGGATTTCCAACAATAATAAGGACATGGACAATTAGGTATCTGGCGATATTTAACTTTGCCCTGGACCAGTTGCAGAAAATTTATCATTATTTTATTTTTGCAACACACACACACACACACACACACACACACACACACACACACACACACACACTGAATAAATCAACACAAAATCTTAAGATTCTGATAAGACTATTATACTACTCAAAATTTGCTAAGGTCACTTATTGAAATCCCATTTACTTGTGTGTTTGATAGATTTGCTTTTGACGATCACCATTTTGAGTGATACCTCTTAGCTGGTTTATTTGATTATTTGAGGCAATAATAATAATAATAATTACAAGTTGCCTTTCCTATCATTATATTAAATAATTTAAGTGTTCTGATATGCAATGAACAATAAGTGATCCTTAGCAAATTTTGAGTAGTATATGTGAGATCTGTGATAACATCTTTACATTGAAGGATTGACAAAATGAATAATAAAGGTATCACTTCGCGCTCGGGTGGTTTAGTTACTTTACTTTAGTTAATTTACCCAGACAACGCGTTTATATTCGTACTTCGTACTTCCTGAATCATTATGGATGCAATAAGAAATCAAAATGATTCTACGTAATTGTAACATAACGAGTCAGATGAATTTTGTTGAAGGATAAAAGCGTAATTTTAGTCGGATATCTTAATAAGGACCATCTCAAGTTTAAAAAAATAGCATAAAAATGTGAGTAACGAATTAATGCTGCGTGGAAGCACTTAAACAATTATTTGACATGGGTATTTCTTACACTTTATAAATCATCTATAATCTAGACCTTTGAATAATAATATTTGTTTTTGCTTATGATAACACCAGTATTCATTGTATCCATATTTTCAGGGAATGGTCAAGAATTGCAAAGGTGAAAATTTTGAATAGCTGTATGTTAACCCTTTCCCTCATATAGACTCATTTTGACGCACTCAATAGGTACCACATAAAGCCTGATCTGCAGAAAACCACAGTTAAACCTCACCAAATTTAATTACAAAATCCTCATTTCCAGACCACTGAGGAGCAGCGAACAGCATAAAACCTGATCAGCCTGCGAGTTACCCGCAGGCTGATCTGGTTTTATGTTGTTCGCATAGGTCTTTTCATGGTTTCCTCTATGAGGGAAAGGGTTAATATAAAAAACCGCGACTAAAACATTGAGGATTAGCAATGTTATGTATACCATCACAACTTGTAACCATTCGTCTAACAGATAAGGCTCTGCCAGTATATTTCGGCAAAAGAAGCCAGGCAATTTATTATCATAGTTATTATTATTTTATCTTATTTATTAAGACCTCTTAATTATTATCTTATTTAGTAAGACCTCGGATTGGCTAAATGTCTTGTAAAACGTTAAGAAACAAAATAATAGATAAGGAAAACAACAACAGTTATTCTTCCATAACTTGGAATCCACGTTTAGTACTTTGAGTACCTCTAATACAATGAACTTTTGGAAACATTTATAACTAGATCTAATAATGAACTATTATTCCCAAGCATATACTAATTAAAATTTATCCAACTTTCTCTCATCTACATCAATTTTAAATTAACATTCTTTACCACAATTCAATTCAAACACCGATGTTACCCTTTAATGAATTTCATCTACCTCGTAGATAAGATCTATTCAGTGCAACTAAGAAATTATCGGTAATCATAAAGATTTAACGCTCAAAGAAACACGCCATACTATTTGCATACTATTTTAATCAATTGTTATCGGGAGATTCGAGGACAGGCAGTTAATCAGCAAATCAACGCAAAGATCCACCGCATCTAAACCTTAAACATTCCTACTTAAACACTGAAATGCAATGTCACCACAATGTTTGTGCTAAAAATGTGGGCTTTCCTCTACAATTCTACCTAAAATGAATAAGAAATTAAAAATGAGAAAGAAAAATACCAAAAAATCATTTGTAACCCGCTGAAACGTCCTTTAAAGATACGTGTATGCAGCAAAATAATTTATTAAATCAAAAACAAAAAAGTAACTAATAAGAAAAAAAGGAACACTGAAAATGCAATGTCAGCACAATGTATGTGCTCAAAATTTGGGTTCCCTCTACCATTTACTTAAAATGAATGAGAATTTTCAATGAAAGAAAAAAAAGAAGGAAAACAAAGAGAAAATTACCAAAATCATTTGTAACCCGCTGTAACGTCCTTTAAAAATATATTTATGTAGCATAATAATTTATTAAAACAAAAAAGTAAGTATTAATATAAACAAAAGGGTCATGATGGCCCTGGATTGCTCACCTGAGTATACGGTTACCCATGGAACATCAGTCTGGCCAGTAGTTTTAAAGGAGATGATTGATCCCTGTAAAGTTTTATCAAATTCTGTCCGACAGTTTCAGAGGAGATGTCATTTAAATATTTCGCTTATACATAAAAGGCAAATTAGCCCCGCCCCTGGCGGCCATGTTTTTTATGGATCAAATTAATTCAAGCAACTTTTGTGAAGCTTCTTCCAAGGATCATCCCTGCCAAAATTAATCGAATTCTGTCCAGTGGTTTCAGAGATGTCATTTAAAGATTTATTTATATACATATTAGGCAAATTAGCCCCGCCCCTGGTGGCCATGTTTTTTTATGGATCGGTATAATTTTAGCAACTTTTGTGAAGCTTCACCCAAGAATCATCCCTGCTAAATAAAATCAAAATCTGTCCAGCGGTTTAAGAGGAGATACCATTTAAAGATTTCACCATATACATATAAGGCAAATTAGCCCCGCCCCTTTTTTAGGATCGGAATAATTTTAGCAACTTTTGTAAAACTTCACCCTAAGATCATTCCTGCCAAATTTAATTAAATTCTGTCCAGCAGTTTTAGAGAAGATGTCGTTTAAAGACGTCACTATATATAATAAGGCAAATTAGCCCCGCCCCTGGCGGACATTTTTTATGTATCGGAATAATTTTAGCAATCTTGGTAGAGAGTTACGCAAGGAACATCAGTAGCAAAATATTTGAAATCTGGCCAAAAGTTATGAAGGAGATGACTTCTAAAGCTTTCATGTTTTTTCTTTCCGTTGCCATGGTAACTAGAGTTTCACATGGATCAAGTTTATCTTAGCAGCTTTTGTGAAGGTTCACCCCAGGAACATCCCTGCCAATTTGAATCAAATTCTGCCAAATGGTTTCAGAGGAGATGCCATTTAAAGTAAATTGCTGACGACGGACGACGCACGACGATGGACGCAAAGTGATCACAAAAGCTCACCTTGAGCACTTCGTGCTCAGGTGAGCTAAAAGAAACACTGTAAAGATGAGATTAAACCATCCAAACATAATATATATTCCGCATTTATATATGATGTACTTAGTAAAGTGCATCCCGAACACTTTACACATCGAACAGGGGGAAATACTAGCTAAAGCGGAAGTCAATAAAGAAAAAAGAAAATGATTAAAGCGTACGTAAATCGTGATGCTTTGAAAGTTGCTGCAGATTGTTATCAACAATTTTCACTTTGTTGCTTATAACATGAAAAAGATTCGAACATATAATATTGGTTCTAGACTATCTGAACAGAATTAAACAAAATATAGACGATATAAAACAAATAATCAATCAGAAACCATGGCAAGTCATAAATATTATTTATATTACAGCATATTCGTAATGTGTTCATTTATTAAACAACTTGTGTCAAGCTCTAATCTAAATCCTAGTGTTATGTTGTTGTTGTATTGGGGTTTACCGTCGCTGCGATAGTATTTCAATCATATAGCGACGTCCAGCTAATTACAGGTGGAGGAAGACCCCGAGTATACAGAGGTACCCGGGTAGAACCACCGACCTACCGCAAGCCAGCTGGAAGGCTTCCTTACATGAAAAATCCGAAGTCCCTACCGGAAATCCTAGTGTTAACAAGTATATTTAACTTCTAAATGATTAAGATAAAGATGTCTTAAATATATTAGGATATTGTTGTAAGGCAGCATTTAATATTTGAAATACTTCATCTATCGTTTCAAAAACATGAATATAAAATGCAAGGTGTATTAATTTCCTGTGTTCCAGATTTAAAAGATTATATAGATAGCATCTCACTTGCCGTTAAATTTTGATAAAATGATTATTATTCAAATCCGGAATAATGCGAGTTACAAAAATGAAATGAAAAAGTTTACAAATAATTCTAAAACTAAAAGCTGCATTGAGCCAAAAATCATTATCAAATTACGGGAAAGAGACCAAATGGAAAATGAAATGAAAATAATTTGTGATCCTACACAATATACGTTATTCGTCAGATAAAATATTCTTAAACTACAATAAATATTAATAAACTACCTGCCATGAACTCATTACTATCTTGAAAAATATAAAGGTGCATTTTTTTCTATATTTTTTAATGAAAGAACGAGAGATCTTTAATTTTCAAGTATAAAATTGACCATGGACACCCAGTTATGTTAGAATTTATTTTAATTACGTTGATGGGAGGCATATCCCCTACAACTAAAATTAAAACCTCTTGGTGGTTCTTACATCGGATCAGAGTATGTACTCTGCACACTGACAATGGAAATTGGTTGACTCAATCCCGATACGGTAGTCGAACTCATTATCCACGTATAATAATTCAATAATTTTCTAGGCAGGATTTTATGCAGACCCTATTGAATTACTACATGATTCAATGCAATTATTAAAGTCAACTTATAAAAACTAACAAAGAGAGAAAAAAAAGATAATTACCAAAATCAATAATTATTCCCACCTTAGATTCTTGAAGCGATGGATTCGGCAGTTGTGGTTGAGTTTGGTCCTGTGTCAGCACACATTCGCTTTTTATTATTACTCGTGACGTCACTATTTACCCATAACTTTATTTATCGATCCGAGAAATTATGCGTAACGCCTCAGTAAATTGCATACTTGTACTTTTAGTTATGTTTAAATACGCAGAAATGTAAAAATTTTATATTTAGGATTAACTATTAGATGTTCTTGCATATTTCATTGGTTTGAAACACCAACGTCGAACAAACAGGCACACAGAGAGAGAGAGAGAGAGAGAGAGAGAGAGACGGGTGGGAGAGGGTCAGAAATTCACACGTCTGGGGTTGCAAAGAATTTCGGTCAAAGACAATACATGTTAAATAGAGTTTTAGAGTTTTAAATATCTAAAGCCCTATTTTTATAGAAACCCAAATATTTTTAAATTAGAGAAACTAATGAACTCAAAAAACAAAAGACAAAACATAAATTTATTTAAGTTTGTACAATCAATTTTGACTAAGATAAGGTAATATTATACTCTAATGATTAATTGGAAGATATTCTGACAACATGTTTAAATTGATGTTTTGTTGTTGTTTTCTTTAAATGGCAATTGTGAAACAATGACTCTCCACCTGTTCAACTGAATTATTTATATATTAGAATATATATTTACAAAATGTATTAGTGAAATCATCTCAATTATTGTGTTACTACTTCTATTTTTTCTAGAGCCTCTTTATATGTTGTACTTATTATAACCTCTCTTATTACTGTAAAATGGAATGAGTGAAATAAAGGAATTGAATTGAATTGAACTGTATTCATATGTGACGAACCTTTGGATGTGTTCTGGTTTAATCATGTCATAAAAGCCTTGTTTTGCAGAGTAGCTTGTCTAAAGTCGGCGAGGAATCCAGTAAGTAGATATGGGTAACAGTTCATGGCGGTTATAGTTATATTGAAGTACTAATTATTACTTATTACGAATCCCGGTCTCAGTACTTAGGAATTTTCACGAGAGGAAGCCCTCCAGCTGGCTGGCGAAAGGTCGATAGATATAGGACGAATACCTATATATTTGAAATATAATGTACTAAAAACCTCTAAAACAAAGATCGGTAACTAGTCCGAATCTCACAAAAGCACGCAGCATATTCTTCAATTCTCGCAAAGTCACGTTTTCAAATATCTCCTACTCTACTGAACATTTGTAAAAGAAAATAATATATTACAATAGAACATTACATTACCATCAAAATGATACTTCTTTATACTTATTTATCAAAAGAAGTCAAGAAATAAAAAAAAAGGTTTTATGTAAATTGAAAAAAGTATCCATGCTAAAAAGAGCTACGTAGATTTGCGTAAAAATAATTTCTTGTGTTGGAGAAACATGATTACATTTCCTCTGAGATTTTTTTCTACATTTTTTGTTGTTGAAAATTTGCAAAATTCAATGATCTGCTGTGTGCCTAAATAACATTTTTCTTTGGCTATTACAAGAGTAAGTTTCCAGTCTCTAAATTCACATTGGATTCCTGACGTCGCGAAATTTCGAAACAAAAACTTTCCACGAAAACAACGAAAAAAGCTTCCCATGAATTTTAATGATTTTACAATACTATATATAACAGAAGAGAACAACTTTATTTTCATCCAAGCACAATTATGTACAATATGGAAAAATGTTAAAGAAACTTAATAAAACGCAAACAATAACATGGGTATCTGTTATACACCTCGAGAGAGAAATAAAATATCACTAATAAGTCATTGATAGATAATAGACAGTAGAAGAGAGAGAGAGAGAGAGAGACAGAAGACAGACAGACAGACAGACAGAGAGAAGTGCTTAACATATTTAGAGGTGAGCATAAATCTTGCATTGTGACAGAAAGCAAGGTTGCAATTTACTGAGAATTATATATGCATATAATTTGTCCTTGACATTGTTCGAAAGTAACAGGTGTCAAGTTAAATTTTAATTTTCAAGTATTATTATAGAAAAGGTAAAATGTATAACTTCAAATGAGAACAATAATTTTTCAGGACAGAGGTACGCTTGCAACTTGCGAAAACAAAAGGCGGCAAGGTGTTAATATTTTCATATCAGTAAATAACAAGAAATATCTTTAACACTTTCCCTCATATAGACTCATTTTGACGCACTTAATAGGTACCACATAAAGCCTGATCTGCAGAAAACCACAGTTAAACCTTACCAATTTAATTATAAAGTCCTCATTTCCAGACCACTGAGGAGCAGCGAACAGCATAAAACCTGATCAGCCTGCGAGTTACTCGCAGGCTGATCTGGTTTTATGTTGTTCGCATAGGTCTGGGTATTCCTTACAAAACTTACCAGTATACTTTGACTACGGCAATCAATTTTGCATTGTATATACTGTTAAGTGAACACTATTCATTTCCACATTAAAAGTCAATATGTAAAACTCGAAAATGCTTTTTATTATAAAATACATTGGGTATTCTAAATCAGAATAAACGATCGCTGGAAGGTTCAGCTTGAGAAGGACTGCATCATTACCTGTCTTGCCTCCCCCAGTGGAAATAGGGTTTGACCTACTTAATGACAGACCTTTCGCTACAGCATAACATGATCTGATAGGGATACATGCAGGCTGTTTATGATTGTGTATGTGAGTTAAGGTATGTTAAGATATATTCGATTTTTTTCTTCGTGTGTTTGGTGTGTCTTGTGTTAAAAAATGATTTTCTCTATGTAATCGACGATAGTGCTGGCAAGTTTTAAAAGGTTTGTGGTTTAAAAGTAATGCTATAAAAAGTATTTGTCGCTAACTTTATGGGATGTTATATACTAGGAAGTGAATAAAAGAAAGAAGGGGTAAACATGTAATATAAACGAAACATGAAAAGCTCATTCAGAAGGTTCGTCTTCCCCCCCCCCCCCCCCACACACACACACCGGTTCAGCAGACGAGCACTTAACCAACTGCGCAAACGGAGGCTGATGCTATTGTAACGTGTCCGAGCGGTCTGAAAAACTATATATATGTGAAACTAAATTTTCCTTGTGACACTCCTGGTCGTATGATTAGATAAGATAAATGTAAGCTATAAAATACATGTATATACAAAACTTATTTACGAATGATTGTAACAATGATTGATTGTCTCATATAATCAACGTTTAATTAATTTAAGAATCAAATATAAAAAACAAACTGAATTTAACTCCCTAACTTAACTGAACACAAAATTACCCCCAATAGCCTAAACGAGATTCAACAAGTCAGCCGTATCTTCTTTTTCTATATTTTCAACTCTGAGCTTTAAAAAAAATCTCTTTAAACCCTTCATCCGAATTATAATAATTATCACCTTGTAGGCAAATCTAAAATAACAAAACTGAATCATATATCATATAAAAAAAAACAATTATTCCAGCATCAATTAAGCAAAAAGATTATAATATAAAAGCCTAAAATCGTGTCACTATATATGACTTATGTTAGCTAATTTATACACTGTTAGTATTGCGACTTAGAGGGACGAGTCCACTATCAAGGTTTACTACGTTTTCTAAAGACCCACAACTGTTTATTTTCTCAATTACCTGGTTTTTATTATTTCATTTTTCAACTGGATCGGTTTTTCGGCCGTTATTCGGCCGTTAGGCCGTTTATTTTCACTCTGACTTCCTGTGAAACACACAAAAATGAAGCGGAATAAAATTATGCTTTTCATTGGTTATTATATACTTTGCTAAATAATTCCCATTGGTCATTGTAAAATTAGTCAAAAGAAAATAAAGGAGTTGCGGAAACGAGTTCTTTAGATCTCTGTTTGTTTTAAAAGTTGAAGTTTTCTTCCCCTGCGAACGATTTGTACCGAATAGTAAGGCACTGAACCTTTTTTAAGGTAAACTGAGAGAGTTTCGGAATTGATTATTCAACCCTGACTGACCCTTTATTCAACAAAAAACTAACATCCGGTTTCGTTTTGTAGCTCGCGAAACGAAGCCTTATGGGCAGATGTTTTAAGGCTGTAAGTGTCTACCAAGATTGAACAAATTATTTAGATCCGTGGTATTTCAAAGAGCTGCACTGGCACAGGAATTACACAACTATTAAACCAACAACAAAATCTATTACATGGTAAACCATTCAGAAACTACATCAAGCTGGTTACCACGACCGAGTAGTATTTCTTGTTTAAAAAGGAAGATTGAATTGTTATTTTCCAATTGACAATCATACGGAAGCACCGAGGGGACATGTTTTTTTTAGTTTTTTTTTTAGTTATTATGTCGTGGCAACAAGATAGTAATTAAGAAAAAAACGAAAAACAAATCTTGCTAACTCGTGACCACGAGTTAGTACTAAGAAAAAAAAAATATCGCTATCTCGTGGCCACGAGATATAACTAAGAAAAAATAAAAAATGAATATTAACTCGTGGCCACGAGATATAACTAAAAAAAAATAAAACAAGAGGGCCAAGATGGCCCTGTGTCGCTCACCTGAGTAAGATTGCTGTGTAAGGCATAATGTAAAAAAATGTGGCATCTAAAGTGTTTTTGCTAACATTTGACTAAGTGACCTAGATTTTGATCCTACCTGAATTTGCACTCAACTGGGAATTCATGCAGTCATCATTCTTATCAAGTTTAATGAAGACCGGGACAAAAATGTTGGCCTCTAGAGTGTTCACAAGATTTTTTCCAAAATTTGCCCTGGTGACCTACTTTTTGACCCCATGTGGCCCAGTTTTGTATTTATCCGATATTTGCCGTGAAAAACATTAAGGTTAGGCTAAAACTGTGGCCTCTAGAGTGTTCACAAGGTTTTTCTAAGATTTGACCTGGTAACCTAGTTTTTGACCCGACATGACCCAATTTCAAACTAATCCGACATAACATAAAGACAAACATACTGACAAAGTTTCATCAAGTTTGGGCCAAATATGTGGCCTCAAGCATGATCACAAGGTTTTTCTAAGAATTTACCATTAAATTCTAATTTTCGATCCCCCCCCCCCGTGACCCAATTTCGAACTCATCCAAGATATCATGTAGACAAATATCCTGACTAAGTTTCATGAGGATTGGGTCAAAACTATGGCCTCTAGAGTTTTCACAAGGTTTTTCTAGATTTAACATGGTGACCTAGTTTTTGACCCCACGTGACCCAATTTCGAACTTAATCAAAATTTCATGTAGACAAACATCATGACCAAGTTTCATGAAGACTGGGTCAAAACTGTGGCCTCTAGAGTGTTCAAAAGATTTTTCTAAGATTTGACATGGTGACCTAGTTTTTGAACCCACGTAAAACTCATCCGAAGTGTTCACAAGCAATTACTGACGACGGACGACGGACAAAAGGAGATCACAAAAGCTCACCCTGAGCACAAGTGCTCAGGTGAGCTAAAAAACAGTTCTCTCTAACTCGTGGCCACGAGTTAGTAACTAAGAAAAAAAACAAAAAACGAATATTAACTCGTGGCCACGAGATATAACTAAGAAGAAAAAAAACAACAGTTCTCGCTTTATCGTGGCCACGAGATAATCTAACGATTTAAATGCCACGAGTTAGCTGACCAATCAAATCGTAAGATTACCTCAATACTTACGATCTGATTGGCTAGCTAACTCGTGGCCACGATATAGCGAGAACTATTTTTTTTTCATAGTAATTACTTCGTGGCCACGGATTTGCGGGAACTGTTTTTTACTCGTTAGATATTCGAGTTATTATTCGTTTTTTCTTAGTTTTATCTCGTGGCCACGAGATAGCGATATTTTTATAATTTCTTTTCTTAGTTACTAACTCGTGACCACGAGTTAGCAAGATTTGTTTTTCGTGGCCACGAGATAATAACTAAGAAAAACACCATGTCCCCTCGGTGCTTTTATACAATCATGCAGAAAGATATGCACCCTGAAACTCCTATTTTATGATGTAATATCCTGAAATAATTTATGCATACTAATGAAACGAGTGCTTTTCCGAACTCTTTGGTTGTTAACCAAGATTTCATTGGTTTAAGAAATAGGTTAAAAACCATTTTATACAGCTTAAGCCGAAAAATAATTGTCGTGATAGTTGAACTCAAGAAAACAAAACAGGCAGCTGTAAGAGAGAGAGAGATAGAGAGAGAGAGAGAGAGTAATCAAGCAAATAGATCAAATCAATTATGTGGGCCATCGTATACAGAGATAAAAACTAACACTGGTGCACGGGAAACGCCATTTCCATCAGATCTGTAGAGTCAATGTTTCAATAGATACAACCTGGAGTTTTGATATTAAGCGGTACGAATTTATTGCCTATGTTTGGACATCTTTTAGGCTATTCGAAATTGATATATAACTGAAGTTATGTGCACATTTCATGTTTGAACGTAAACAAATAATGCTAAGTAATGGAAAAACAATGAATAAATAATAGTAAAATAACTTTAAAGTGGACAGTCCGACAATATTGGCAATGTATCGTAAAGGTAAGTTTATGATTTTAAAATGTTACATAAATCAACCAACATTGGTTGAACTTTCACAATATCTGATTAAGAAATTTGCTTAAATTTCTTAAAATATTTGGATCTTTGCTTAATAATGGTGAGTTTATTTCTAATCTTTATTTATGTAAGGGAACTAGCTCGACAATCCTTAATACGGTGAATTAACAACAATCATGCATCATTTATATATACTACTTCCTACAAAATGTATGAAACTACAGATTATTTAATGTTTTACATTTTACAGAGACTAATGCAGTTTTAATATATTTAATATTTTACGCATGACCAAATATTATGCTGTAAATCATTATAACCGAGACGTGTGGTTGTCTGGTGATATCTTAATTTGTAAGTTTACATTACAGTATTCATCTGGATTTAAACACATGTAATCAAGATTATTAGCAAGTCTGATGTATAAAGATACCCTCACCTGACAATGAACAGTAGTATCGTGTGCAAGTCAGTTTTAATCTTAGTAAAGGCCCTGTAAAAAAAGTGTGTCTCCCCTTGGCTTGCATACATACGTTTTAAAAAGTGTGTTAAGATTACTGACCACTGATAAGTGAGAGAAAAAAAACGCATGTTTCAAAACCAATCCTTATTCTTAGCCTATAAGGTATCTAAATTAGTTTAAACATATTCACGAAAAGTACATAGTAAAGACATAACATATACACAGTTATTAGGATCAGGTTGAAAGCCTATGTTAGGCTAATTGGAATCTTTTCCCTAAATTTGGAATTTACAACATAAACTACAAATTGCTTTCGTATAAAAATACTTGGAATATTTGGAATTGCATGCTAGGAAGCCTTCCATCTAGTTGGCAGTATGTCGTTGATTCGTTCTATCCGGGTACATCCGTGTACTCGGGACCTTCCTTCAGCAGTAATTAGATGACATCAGCATTTGTGGTGCGATTGATATATTAACGCAGTTATAAATCTAGACCTATCGACTAAGTGTTTACTGCACTTGAAAGTCTATCGTACCTTGATTTATTTCATGCCAGTAATAAAATGCGAAATTAAGATTTTTTTTTCCGACAATCAGATTATTCGATCAGATAAACCAAAGCAATAATACGCCTTGATAGGGAATACGAGGCATTCTCATCTCGTCATATACTTTTAAAAGGGGTGATAAAACGGCACTGGTGATTTAATTCTATATTAAATTCATTTTAAACACGTGATGCAAAGTGAATTTAAATTAGTAACTTCTTGCAACATTCAGGTCGTAGATTATTTTACTCCGGTTAATAAGCTTTAGGTAAATTTCTATAGTTGGCGGCAAATGCAGTCTACTTGATGATTCTTTACCTCATGAATATTCATGAACACATATTCATAGGCACATATATGTACCTCAAATTGTATTTGAAGAAATAAAGATATTTTGCTGTGCAGTCTGTGTAAATTCTTAGCTACAATAGTGTATGTGCAAACAGAAGAATCCGTGATCAGACAGCTCCAACCAGGGACTGTCTGATCATGGTTTGTTTTGTTGTCAAGGTGTCAAGGGCAGATAATTCAAAATCAAGCCTATCGATAACTTATTTTATTTCACATTGTTTTTTTTCCAGGCATTATGCCCATTTTTAAAATAATTCTATAAAATAGATTTTCACCATGTTTCAGCAGGTAAACATACTGCGTTTTTCTTTAAAAAAAGAGAGAATATTTCACGTTTGCGACTATAGTATAAAATCTATTGCATAGAAGTTTTAAAACTGCAATGTGACAAGGAATAGAGTACCGAAAATCGAGTTAAAATCAAATGATGTATTGCCAGCCATAATATTGTGTTACATGCCCTTGAAAATGACATAAAAGAGCAGATGGGCAGTAACTCAGAAAGTAGAATCGGGACCCCATTTTTTCCCATAGATTTGTTTCCAGTGTAATTTTCTGTAATCATGCAAATTTCAAGAATATCCTCTCCGCTAGTTTTTATTTTCCTACTTTGTCTTTAAAGAACTGTAGAATACATCTTTAATGAAGGTCACCGATTAACGTTTACTCGTCTATTTTAAGATAAGTAAATTTCGCGAGAAAGCTATCTGGTAAGAGCAAAGTGATGGCGAGGAAATGGCAGTATGGTGCCATTATTTACGTCATGGTGTTTATTTGAACTTGCTATATAGAGGATAATAGTTGGTTTCAGTGATATCCCATTTTTAATTCATCGAGTGAGGTGGTGGAACAGGCATGAGTGAAAATCATATTTGTACCTGGGTTCATAATAGACATTACCCTATGAAGAGTCACTGACTGCTTAAGTCGCACTTATAAATCGTTATTAGGTCTAAACAAGTCAAATAAATGAACTAAACGGAAGTGTGCCATCAACATTTCTTTATTTCTAGACTAGGAGAAGTTTATTTCAATGTAGAAATCAATTGAAATATTGTGGGGAAAAAACAACTGATTATTTCTTTTAGTAGTCCCTTCCCCGAACAGTGAACATTATAAAAATGGTAATATTCACTGTTTGAAACAATGAACCATTTTTAAATTAATAATATTTCCCTTTAAACCTAAAATCCCTATTAAAAAGTGGAAAATATTATCCAAAAACTCTTAACTTTTCCTGAAAATTAAATTAAAATCTCATGAAAGTTGTGACTTATCTGGTGGCAAGAATATGTCACCGAATAGAAAGGTCGTTATTTTAAATTACCGGAGCATAGAGATACTGACGAGGTTTTGATGTTTCTTAAAAAGATAGGCTCGTTGTCACGGATCGCTGTATATCGGATTTGAAACAGTTTGTTACTTTCATCCATTAACCAAAATGTTCCGGGTTTATTTCAGACTATTTTAAATAGATTTTTTATCAAAGTCTTCCTGTTACATCTATATTTGTTAATTCTTATATTTAGAAACTGTTATATATGATTAATTAATATATCATGCTACCTCATAGTTTGTGGTTTGAATTGATTGAAATCAAATATCCATTGTGAAATATCTCTCTCTCTCACTAGTTTTTATTATCGAACAATAATAATCATTATAAGCGGACATAAGTGTTTGCTTGAGTTAAAAGTCCCATCGACTTTTAGTAATTTCTAGTCAACCGAGATTTTGTCTATATGAAACAAATGATCGTGTAGACGTGCCTCGCTAAGGTAGCATGTATGGTACCGAATCTTCTAACACTGTCCTGGTATCAGACCAAACAGTCAAACATTTTTTATTCAACGTCACACCGACAGAGTTTAAATCATTTGGAGGCAATGTCTACTTGAGACAGATATAGCGCTGCCACACTGCAGTATCACGCCTGGCACCACATGCAGTCACGATATCCTGAC
>CM037784.1:59515966-59565966 GCA_021229015.1 Solen grandis | reverse complement strand
TGGACCAGTACTTTGTCCATAAAATCAAACGAGGTTCGAACCCACAACCTTCGGATCCGTAGTCAGGTACATGTTACCACTGGTCCACGGCGCTCTAATGTCTATTTATTACCTTTTAATTAAAAAAAAAATAACAGAGAATATCATATCACATAATTTCCCAGACTCATAACATCAAAGGCATTACAAATCGATGAATTTCAAAAGCTTTGAAACTTTTAATTCTTTACAGTATATCTGCCTGTATCGCGGGATCCGTTGTTGTTGTTGTATTGGGGGTTACCGTCGCTGCGATAGTATTTCAATCATATAGCGACGTCCAGCTTAATTACAGGTGGAGGAAGACCCCGAGTACACAGAGGTACCCGGGTAGAACCACCGACCTACCGCAAGCCAGCTGGAGGCTTCCTCACATGAAAAATCCGAAGTCCCTACCGGGATTCGAACCCACAGCGGTGAGGGGCTGAGAGATTTGTAGTCCACGACTGTAACCGCTCGGCCACGGCGGCCCCGCGGGATCCGTGTAACTCGGGTTTGTCAGAATATAAACAATGATCGAGTGTCGATGACTCATGCTCGGATTCAGTTATTTATTATTTATCTCAAAGGCGGCCAGTCCATTTCTTCTTTCCTATTCTTCTTTTTGGATCTTTCGTGTGTGTGTGTGTGTGTGGGGGGGGGGGGTCATGACTCTCAGACCCCACCCCCTTCTCCTCTGGATCCGCGTATGTGATAAATCACGATAGATGATATAGATAGTTTTCATATGATGTCCCCACTCAGCGCACCTGACTTTGGCGGCCATCTTTGGGGTCAAGTGCTACTTGTGAGATCAGTCATGCATACACTTTTTGATGTATAAAAAGAGAAAAAAGTTGATCAAAAAATGGTGCCTCTACTATTAAATGTACACTTATAAATAGTCACACCTACATATAAACGAATGTTGAAAGTCTGCAACTTTAAAACGAATTAATATCGATGTTTGGTGGTTCATAAGTGCATGAACAATACTAATGTAGAACCCGATGATACCAATGTAGTTTATACACTAATAAGCGGTTGATGGTCCTTCAAAAAAGCATGTTAAAATATCAATTACATATGCTGGAACTCAATATAACATAGAAGTTCTTTTTCACTTTTCTGAGATTTGCGCCTATACTAAACCAAAAGGGTATTTCAAGATTAAGATACCCAAAATTTATGCTGTATTGTTTGTTGTAGGTCTTTGACAAAACCCGTATGCACAAAATGAAGTTAGGTTAACACTGGCCGTTATGAACACTGTAATTTAAAATACATTTATAATCCAAACGCTGAAGGCAATGAGGTTGTGCGTGTCTCAAGTGGAAGAGGATTTGACGAGTCGCAGATATACAGGGCAACTTATGGTTTTTGTCAGATATCAAACTTATATTAAATATATGAACGTTTGTTGTTTTAGATTTGTTTCCTTTTGATTAAGATATGCATATTTGATATAAATCTTAAAAACTGTAGGCTTAAGTGAAACGTGTATCGCGGCTTACTATCTCTAAATATGTACATATACTTAATTTTTCTTAGGCTTATCTAGCCGATGATTAGAGACCAATGATTCAATAAAAATGATTATGGTGACACAAAAATCACGGGGATCAAACAATATAGATCTAATCAACAAAGATTGGTTTAAAATAAATATAAGTATATATAAAAAATATCCGGTCATGAAACCCTACAATTAACCCTGGCTGGGCTATGCAAAATTAAAGAGATGAAAACCACCTTAAATTGATATCTCGGGCCACCTTAATATTAATAGCTGATGAATGAAAATATCCTAGGATGATAAAACCCTAAGTATATGGCAATCTCTGTACCGACAGACAAGCAAACGAAATTGACGCTATATGAGCTCCCAAACCCAAGTTACAGGATGTATCGGAACCCTTGGTATCAAGAATGTTCTGAATCGTTTCGCCCCTTACAATGCTAGGTGACTACTCAGGAGACAGAACTTGCATCGAGATACCAATGCCTATACACTTGTGCTATCTGAGGTCTTACCCTGATAACAGTTGACAACAGACTGACTGAAAATCTGAGAAGACCCGCCTTATATACTTTTCTACAAGTCACGTAACCGACAAAACATATAATCTTCCAGGGCGAAACCATTTCAGTTAAATGAGAATAGTCAAAGGGGTGTCAGCTTATACGAGAGACTAAATGAACGTGATTTAAGCATTTAAATCGAATTAATGAATTAAATCAATGAATTATGATAAAATAAGCTATTTAAACTTACGAGTTGATGTTTCTTTATATAATTGTGGCTAAAATAATGGAATGCATCGAATCGGGAAACCGGAAGTAGAAACTTTGATAATCTTTACAATAATGATTTTAACGAAAACATTAAAATTACACTCTAATAAGCAGCTTCGTTAAAATAGAAAAGGGGAGAGTAACAGTGGCGATGTGCTAATTGTTAACATTCCGTTGAAACAAATGGTGCGTTCATCTTTACTTTCTTGTAATGACCATAATAACGCAATGTTAAAGCGGGATTTGTGTCAATTTCTTGAAAATTTGACACCCGTTTATTAAATTTACTCTGATAAACAAAAGAAATGCAACAATACTGAACTCTCAGTATCTTTTATAACCGAGCGACGGCACAGTCTTTATTTATAGGTGCAAATATCAGTGGCTCACTCCTAAGCAACCTCTGATAGCAGATATACAGGTTTCGGCCACTCTGTAGTGCATAAAATAACCTCTGGAGGTATCTGAGGTCGTTAGCTTCATTTGATTATTAGTAAATTTCATGGATTTGTATCGGAATTTAAGCTTTCTATATGGATCATTGTAACACCACTAAATGACGGAAACCTGCACACCCACAATCCAAATTCACCCACGAGCCACTTTTCATCAAAAGAAATAATATTCCTCCGCATGGTAATGTGACAGTTACGCAACATCATAGAGATCTTTATGCCATACACAATTATTATGTCCCTTAGATATTTATCTTTTACTCAAAATTAAGTTTTCAACACTTTAGCTGAATCTCAGCATACCTGTGTTGTAGAATTTTGTTCAATCGTTCGATCATTCATACAAAATTGAGAGATTATTCATTTTCATTTAAACGAAACGAATGCTCGGAATGTAGGTACTATATATAGTTGTGAGTGACTACGTCTATAAAAAATATATGATAGATCTATCTTTGCAAAATATATACGATTCCAATTACATACGATATCGGCGACATAATTAAAAGATCTACGATGATGTTTCATGCACATGTTACAACTAATTATCAAACATATTGCCTATGAAAAAAGAAAACAAAGTTACGTAAATGTTAAAGTCAAATTACCGATTTTTCACGTCTCTGTTCGTTTATGTATATTAGTATATGGTCAATAAACAATGTAATGACATGACATAACACCAGACGCGTGCCATACTTTCTTATCAGTTGGTTCAGCATGTGTTTTACTTTAACTAGATATGCCATCTTTATGTATTGCCGGTACCGGTATACACCATCCTTTCCCCTTCTCCACTTTCCTAATTAGGGGAGAGAGAGGGCAATCAACATGTACACAACATAAAAGAAATAACTAAATTGCCTACATATTTCTGCCATTGATATAATATATATCCTTATTATTTTATGTACATTAAAACTAAAATTATTATATCAGAATTAATAAAAATAACATAAAAAAAAATTTTTTTTGAAGGGGAAAACATTCTTTCAGTATATTTCCATACCAAGTCTCGTTGAAAAAAAAAAGTTAATAATATCAAATATTAGTTAAAACTAAAAGAGAGGATCTTATTAACATCTCTAGAAATCACATATATCTAAATGTACTACAATCTGACTAAAGTCATCTCCTATATATACGCCACGCTACATTAGCTTACCGTAGAAGATCTGTACTTTAGTCAGATTGAATGTACTAGCTCTTACTTCTGTTAAAGCAATTAAATATTTTATCTATTATAGGACATGGGGTCACTTTAAATGTTGTTTGCAGATTTAATTAGATTTTTGCTATCTATGGACTGAAGTACACATATAAACAACTCCTTTTTTTAATTCGCCCAAGGGGCTTTATCAAAAATCATAAAGAAGTACAATAGCACTTCATTATTGCATTTTGACTAAAAACCATATGGCGTAATGTAAACATAAAACAGGAAATGACGCCATAACGTTTACGTCATATATTATTGCGCCAAAAATTGACAGGAATTTTTTTACAAAGTAACAGATTATATGATCAAGCATGCAATTCATGAGGGACATATAGATACATACATGCATGTACGTGCCCTTGCATGTATACATCCACGCATACATAAATACACCTATCCACTCTAAACAAAAACAATTTCGGCGCAATATTAGCATACACAGGGAACGACGTCATGACGTTGACATCATATATTATTGCGCCAAAAATGCAAGGAAATACAAGGAAATGCAGAATCCATGATCATATGACTAATCATGCACCAGCCGAGGAACATCTATATACATTCAAAAATCTGTATGTAAACCTATGTTTCTTGACTTACAAACCATTATTTGAGGAACATATTGCTACATATATTAATAATTCTGTATGCACATCCACGCACACGACCACCTATGCAGCATTAGAGGATCAAACTGGTACATACGTTTATAAATCTGTATGCACATCTATGTATATGACTACTCGAACATATTTTTACATATACTTTTATAAATCCGTACGCACACCCATGTGATATACATACAAACAATCATACACACATTCATGCATACATGTACAAAATGATGCATATCCATATCCATTCATACATATTTATACATATATTTATACACATACCCATACATTAACACACGCACACATAGATGCACAATCATACATATTCTTACTTACACACACATATACATAATTATATATCATAATACATGTATACGAGGGTTGTTCAAAAATAAATAGGACTGCGGCGATACCGTTCACATTTTTTAATTTACCTACATGATTCTACAAGAAACATACATCGTGCAACTTATCCTCTTCATACAGAGAAAATGTCAATAACATATGATAACAACTAAAAAATCTATGACAATTACAAATAACCAAGGTTCTGCAACATGGCGCACGAAAAATATCACTCATGACGTTTACGACGTCGCATGCAGCTACACACATAACTAACCCTTCCATGTTTATTATCCCGTCCTCACCGTATTTAAATATTTTGTGCTAGCTAAAAACAAGTGATCTGTCCACACTATTCTCGACCTTTGTTTCCTTGATTTTTAAGACAATTAAGAAATAGTATCGCCTTATATGCTGACAAAATATGACAAGTGGCTTGTTTGCACATTAAACGTTATTATCAGTATTATTCAAATCTTGTTTACTTTGGCATCTAACGTCTAAGTGATACCAAATCTGTACATGACATCACTTATATATAATGAAACATGTTGGCGGAATATGAATAAAAGCAAACGACAAATAATGAAAAAAAAAAATAGAAGAAAAATGGCGCTTCAACAACTGACTTGCTGCACTGCAGTGCGTGTTACCATGGTTATTCAATTGTAAAATGCGCGTGCGTATAGTCGAAAAATATAATGGAATTATGACAAAAATGTAGAAAACATTTTCCAAATGCCGTACATATGAAAATATCTAAAATCTACCCATCTCACCAACATACATAATCTTTACACATTTCAGACAGTTCATTCCATAGATCACGTTCCATGCCCTGCTCTCCTGTCTACTATCAAATCTTGTTGTGGCTCCCTGATTATGCATACCCTTCTCCAACATACTGCAAACAACACATCATTTTTTACAAACTGTATGAATAGTTATGATGCAGATGATGCCTTTCTTATTTGGATGGAACTAGAGTTGACAACAAAGAAGGAAAACAAAATGGAGAGACTGAGAAAACTACACGTTGATATTCACAAAGATATAACTTCATTGAGTAATTTTTAATGTAGGAGGTATTGTACCAGATGGGAATAGTTTCTATTGATGTATATCTATGGAATTATATAACACTCAAAACAAACATGATCGGATCTGGCAGCGAATAGTAGACCATATGGAGCACAACCCTGAAGTATGTGCTATGTATGTCGATGGTGACTATCGGAAACACATAGAAAATCAAAGGTACTCGGATGGCCGTATTGAATAATGGGCATCTGAAGCAAAGATACATGCAACAGCAACAATCTTTGAAGCAAGTGTACAGGTACGAGTACATAAAGTTGACAATGGAGGAGTGCAGGTCCTAAATTTTGAACATCCAAACAAATCTAAAGTAAAAAGACACTCATGTGACCATTTTAAACACTAAATTTGAAACCAAAATGGAAGGATAAGAACAATAATGTTACAGTTGACTGGTTTAGCATGGAAACAGTAACGCACGGTAACAGGAGTAACTGCCTTTTATCTGCAAATAAGCAACAGTCTGTAGTAACAAAGAGAAATTATGGGGCCACTCACAAGTTACTTGAATGAGATAATAGTACAGGCCACGATATATGTGCAAGTAATAAATCTGGTGGACCAGGGGATAAACCAGAGACTGGACAGATATCCAAGAGCAAGGCAGGTGACAAGGATTCTACTGTTATCAACCTGTCTTCAAGAGAATTATCGGTTGATTATCAAGGGTCTAAAATTCATACCAACAGCCAGAAAAGTTGATATAACCAAGATAAAAGTGACCTAGTTGAATTGGAGAGGCGCATGAGACTGAAAGAATATTTCCATGGTAAGGAATCAAGTGAGGGATTTCTGAAAGAAAGCTAACTGTGGCTCAAGAAAGACGGTACATTTACACCTGAGCCAGGCAGAGATCAACATCTGGATAACTACATTGACGCAGTTAAGAGAGACATCATGAAGGGGCTGGTGTCTAACGTTAGCAAAAAGGAACAGGCCGCGATAAAAGATCTCCTTGAGGACTCAGCCATCATTATAAGACCTGCTGACAAAGGTTCTGGAGTTGTTGTTGTTGACACCTGTGACTATGTTGCAAGGCTTGAGAAAGAGATGAATGATAATAAATCATACACTGCAACAGATGGTATAGGTCAGGAACAAGCTATAAAGAATGTAAGAAAGGTGGCAAACAAGCTGTATAAGGAGGGCCAGATCTGCTAAAAACTAAAAAAAAACAAAATAAAAAAAAACAACCTTATACCGCATCATACCCATCAGGCAAAGTTAAAGGGAAATCCAAAGATTCAAAAGCCAGGTCATCCTTTTAGGACTATCATTAGTGGCATCAGAACACCAACAGAGAATATGGCGGATGTTGCGGAGAGAACTAAATACCTTTGTAGAAGAGACACTTAGTTTCACTCGTGACACATCAGATTTCATAAAAAAGTTGGATGATGTTAGCTCACCCTTGCAAGAAGGAACACTTCTCTTCTGTTTGATGTAGTCAAACTGTACCCATCAATACCAAGAGAAGAGGGACTGCAAGCATACAAAGAGGCACTCGAGGCAAGACAGGAAGCCTCTATATCAAATGAGGCGGTGATGACAATGATAAGAACAGATTTAGAGAAAAATATAATAGAGTTCAATGGTAAGGAGTACAGACAGACTGAAGGTGTGGCCATAGGATCAAGTAAGAAAGAAACTTTGTATGTTGCTACATGAGAAAGTGGGATGAGCAACTTGAAAAATATCACAAAAGACCAGTTCTCTATAAGAGATACATAGACGATGGATTTTGAATTGGACTCATGGTCAGGAAGAATTAGCAAAAGTGTATTGAGTATGCAATAAGAACATACAAGTCGAGCTTAAAATGAATAACAAACGAATTGAGTTCCTGGATACAATGGTAAATCTTGGCGATGGAACATTGACAACAGACCTGTTCACTAGGCCAACAGATAAGCATACATAACTGAACTTTAAATCTAACCACCCAACCAATGTCAAAAAGGTCATACCATTCGGATTAGGCACAAGGATAAAGAGAATCTGTACGAAGAGGAAAGACTACGAACGACAGCGGAGACTGCTAAAGAAACAATTAAGAAAGAGAGGGTAGAGAGACAGGTTTATAGAGGGACAACTATCATGGGTGGACAAGATTGACAGACAGGTTCTCTTAAAGTGAGCATTGACAAGGTCAAGAGAGTTCCACTTGTGCTAACGTATACAAAGCAACTCCCGAATGTTCATTATAAAACAAGGAAACACACCGAAGAACTTCGGGAACCAGAACGCCTGCGTGGCATTTTCAAAGATATCCCAATAGTGGCCTACAGGAGAGATAAAAACTTATGTGATATTTTGGTGCATGGGAAATCGAACAAGGTGCTGAGGAATGAACGAAAGTTAGCATAGGACAGTAAAAAAGGATGTGTTGTTTACAGTATGTTGGAGAAGGGTATGCATAATCAGGAAGCCACAACAAGATTTGATAGTAGACAGGAGTGCGGGACATGGAACGTGATTTATGGAATGAGAACTGTCTGAAATGTGTAAAGGTTGTGTATGTTGGTGAGACGGGTAGGTCATTGAAGGAAAGGCTCAAAGAGGCAGATGTAAGGCTGGATAGGTGAAAGCCGGTAGCTGTGCACTTTGACTCTGAAGGACACAGCTTAGAGCTAGGGTTCTTGAACGGATACGTGATGATTCCAAGTGGTACAGAAAGATCCGGGAACTAGAATGTATCCGAGAGTTTGGAACAGAGTTTCCATCTGGTTTGAATACAAAAGCAGAGTCAGAGAAGATATTTTGTGGCCAGAGACAGTAAGTATACAATGCAGACTTGTTCAAGGCCATCTTACAGTGTCACTTGTATAAAAGATTCCTATATGTTCCTTATAGCCATATTGAGATAGGTATATACATATACATGTATTATTATATATATGTATATACGTGTGTGTGTAAATAAGAATATGTATGTATGTTTATATGTATATTACATGGATGTGCGTACAGATTTATAAAAGTATATGTACAAATATGTTCGGGTAGTCATATACATAGGTGTGAATGTATGTACCGGTTACTTTTTGATCCAGTTTGTATTTATGTATGCGTGGATGTATACATGCAAGGCCGTACGAGTTTAATTATGTGTATGAGTGTCCATGCATGTATGTATCTATATGTGTATGTCCCTCGTAAATTGCGTGCTTGATCATATAATCTGTTGCTTTGTGAAAAATTCATGTTGATTTTGGCTCAATAGTATATGACGTCAACGTTGTGACGTCATTTCCTGTTTATGTTTACATTACGCCATATTGTTTTAGTCAAAATGCAATAATGTACGTAGTGCTATTGTACTTCTTCATGATTTTTGATAAAGCCCTGTGGGCGAAAATTAAAAAAAAAAGAGTTGTTTATCTGATTATTTAACCTTGCTTCCTGTATGGGGCTTTTACAGTGATATGGACTGAAGGTCAAACGAATATATGGAAAGTAATTTATATTATATGAACGTTAACAGGTAATTGCTAAGCCAGTGTTATTTTTTTTCTCATACTTGTTTGACAAATTATTCCCCATATAGATGGTAGTATAACAATTTAAATTTCATATCAAACTTCGCAGAACTGCTTGAACACTCCGCGAACCATATTTGCGTATATGCAAAAGAGTCGATCACGCTTGACCCCAAAGATGGCGGCGCAGAGCGTAGAGTGCGCACCTACCAAAAAGTAGGAAACTATCCTAAGGTCTTATTGCGCCAGACGAACTAAAGTCTAGGTTGTCAATAAATATAGTAAGTTGTAACAATATAAATATAAAAATACACCAATATGTGTACTTCAGATTTGGTACACGTACGTACTACGTACGTGTACATCATTTAGTAAAAGATTTGAGTATTTACACTGAGGGACCGCCGTGGCCGAGCGGTTACAGTCGTGGACTACAAATCTCTCAGCCTCTCACCGCTGTAGGTTCGAATCCCAGTAGGGACTTCGGATTTTTCATGTGAGGAAGCCTTCCAGCTGGCTTGCGGTAGGTCGGTTGTTCTACCCGGGTACATCTGTGTACTCGGGGTCTTCCTCCACCTGTAATTAGCTGGACGTCGCTATATGATTGAAATACTATCGCAGAGACGGTAAACCCCAATACAACAACAACAACAACAACAACATTTACACTGACAGGGATAAAAGTTTCGACGGTACGATTCTGATTAGATTGGTGGACCCAGAGGACCAACCTAGGACTATGAACCAAAATTCACAACCATCAGATCAATTCTTTATGTAAAGGGCTTACGCTGAAGCATTGTCGTGCAGGCCCGGATTCATCGGGCAGGGGCACCCCCTGCTGCATCCTACAATTTTCTGTGTGACTTTGATTTGGTTAATGTTTGTGCTCAGTAGTGCAAATCCCCTCTGTGAGTCCCGTACTAAAATAAATTTAGCCAAATGACCAGACATCCCAGGCTGACCCCTGCCAGCATCCGCTGTAAACTATCTCCGCTGTCACCATGGCAACTGCAATGTACGTGTCTCCTAATAAATCTGAATCAGTCAAACGCTGAAATCAGTATGTCACAGACGTCGATTAATGCATATACCGAAATATAGTGTGTAGTATGAACTTAAGACGCATGCATTTGTTGTGCATATCATGGTAAAATTAATAAACGAGGATCAAACCAAATGTGTTTTTAACTGCGTAAACACGTTCGGATCGTAACAAGAAAAATCCTAACTTTTTTTCATGTAGTGCTTACATTATTTTCTCTCTCTCTCTCTCTCTCTCTCTCTCTCTCTCTCAATGTAAAAGTTACTTCATTACTTATTGTACCCAGGAAATAATAACCTTAATAAGCCAGTGCCATAAAAAAAATCTTATTATTGGCAAGAACAATATTATTATACATGTAGTATTATAGAGGGCAGATACCCCCCCCCCACACACCACACACACACACACACCAGGCCCGGATCCTGAATTTTTCCGCTGGGGGGGGGGGGGGGGGGGGGGGGGGGTGCAATCTCTTAATGTGATATGAGTGCTAGGGTGATCCGAGGGAATGCTCCCCCGGAAAAAAATGCTTTTAGTGTGATGGAGATACATTCTGAAGGTTATCTAGCTGGGGTTAAAGTGATAGTATTTGTTTTTAATCGGATATATTTTTGGAAACTTGAAGGCCATGATCTAATGCCTAAGTCCCACTAAAGAAAAAATCATCGACGATGTGGAAATACACAATTTCTCCCGATGACATCCGATGTTTGAGCCAAAAAGACGGAGCAGTCCCACGAGAAATGGCACTGAATAGGCTTCGAAATTGATTCGTTGAACGATAACTGATGTTTCGGGTTTTGTACAATGGCCTAGTTTTATTTATGGCTCCTGATCCGGGAGACCTTCTCCGATGATCGGCGAAGGTGTCCGGAGCTTCACCAAATTTGAAAGATCATCGGTGGAATATCCCTGTAGATTAGGGGAGTAGTACATCATTGAGTACTTGCAAATGATCCTAGCTAGGTGCCTTAGGCGAAGATTAAGATTGACAAAAATTTCAGAGTGCAGTAAGGTCGCCGAACCTTCGAATATCCCCCACCCCCATTACTTCGGCTAAATATCACCTAAGCCTAGGAGATTTCTCGAAGGAAAAAAATATTTTCGGAATGCTTCTCCGGACCGCGGATTTTTCCCCGGCTTGTTATTACAATAAAACATCGGGAACACATCGGGAAAAATTCATTGCAGGCAATGAAGTTCTCCCGCTCGAGGCCTCCCTATATATGACTTCACATGGCTTTCCCTGGGTTGCCAGCCGGGGAAACTGTTCCCGACGCCTCCCGAGGCTCATCAATCGGAAATACAATATTCCAGAGGCAAAACATACCAGTGACCTTGAGCGATAAAATTTTATCTTTTACTTACGCAAAGCAATGCTATTGAATAACTGCTGTACAGTTGTATTCGACTGCAGTTGTATTTACAGGCCAGGGTAAAAAAATAGATAAATAAATAAAATAATGGTGGGGGAGATGGGGGGAGGGGCAGACTGGGACACTGATGTTGCTGAAAGGGGGGGGGGGATAAGATAGAGAAATATGTCTTTCTCGTGCATGCATTTTCAATCACAAACTGGCATAAAATATATGTAATAGGTGATTTCCACCTCCAATTCCGCCCCCCCCCCCACCTCATAAAAAAAAGAATTTTTTTTTAAAAAAAAGTGACTTGTGTACACTATCAATTTGTGAATGTTTTGGATAATCATAATTTTCGCTTTAAACATATTTAATCAAACATGTGGAATTGAAAATATGCTGGTATTAGGTTCGAACTTGTTTATCTTGACTGTCTTATTGTCGATCTGGAAGCAGTCTTCGCACAGAGACTTCCCAGAAGAAAATTCAGGCGCATATGCCTTAGGGTCGGACGGTGTTAGTATTAAATCAATGACAAAACAAGCAATATTCAGTAATATTAATTTAATGTATGTTTATATTTAATATAAAATCTTAAATATCCGTTTTATTTCGCACATATAAATTGAAAAGAAATAAAGAAAAAGCATTACCCTTTTAAGTTTTTCGAAAATGAAATCGGCAATTTTTCATACCTGAAAGTTCATCAACCTGGCAGTAAATTAGCCCCAAGGTGCCCCCCCCCCCCTCCCCACCCCCGGTGAATCCGGGTCTGTTCACATACACACACACACGCGCGCGCAAAATTTACTGCCCACATACAATACAACCATATTGAATATACTGGCAAGAAGCTCAGGGTTAAAAACAAGAATTAAGAATTTAGTTTGTGAGTGATGTCACTTGAATTTTGAATATCTCAAGCTATATCCGGCGGCAGTTTTTCCAGGCTCTGATGGTGTTTACGAAAAACGATAATCTTTGGTGGCAGTGTGTTGTGCATAAGCATGATTATTTGTATGTCTTGATTGTCTCTTTGGCTTTCTGAGATTTTTTTCTTTTTTCTTTTAATGTAACCATGTTGTTAACTATTTGATAACACACACGCGCGCAAATACGTTTTCTATTTTCCATGTTTAGGCTTAGCCGGCTTTTAGGGTCGAGTTGTCATAGGGTCGATTTGCCTACAAACATGTCTGGTTCCCTGTTCCAATCTATCCACATAAAGATTGGAACCAAGAGGTCACACTAAACACGAGGTTGCAGCAGAAACGACGTGAAAATGAAGAAAGTTTTGAACCTTCTCCAGAGAAGCGGAGCTGCGGCAAAATTTTGCAGAGGAACAAACTCGAGATCGTTTTCAGCATGTCGTTGCTTGGTCCCGATCGTTAATTCAAATGTATCAGAAAGTCACGTTTGGTCTCGAAATTCTCCTTCGTCTGTTATCCAACATAGATTACTGTCAGATTTTCCATCTACTCAAAGTGTAAGTATTAATCCAGTGGCGACTTCTTTTGTTGGTTTTGGTGATTCAGATCTGAGGGCTGTATATATAGATTAATTTTGTCAGTACTTGAGTAGAGAACTTCCCGTGGACAGATCTAAAATGAAAACACCGTATCAGGGTGCCAACTAAGTTCTGAAACCGGGGATTGCTGTTTTTCCTGAACTGTGTACACCTCCATATATAAAGTCCCCGCAATCTTGGGGTAGATGGCCATTTTTAGGGGTTAAAAAGGGTGTTATTAAAAGTGCATGCTGAGTGTTAAAGATTTTTATGTGCAGTTGAGACTGGTTATTTTGACATTAAGGACATCATCATTTTTATGTCGATATATGAGTATGTTGACATACAAATTTACAAGTGTCTGGAACCATGTGCTCATATATATCCTTGAATGCACAAGCTGCGCCCCTCTAAGATTTAATTAGGAATTACAACATAAATAAAATACATAGAATAAAAACTGTTCACATACCAATTCTATCAAATTCACATTGATAACCCCCCAAAAATTTCTTTTATACATAATTATTCACTCGAAAATAACATTTAATACATTAGGAGTCGAAATTATGCCATCATTTTGTGTGGTCCTAACTCCGCCCCCTAGGTGATGTCATAGCAGTTGCGAATTGTACACATATGACTTCCATTTATAAATTTATAAATATGTATAAACACTGCAGATGGAATTTCCGAGATACTTTAAATTTATTTTTAAAATTTGTGTGTAAAAGGGCCATTCTGTGTGGAAATCATTTTGTATTAAAAAAAAAAAACACATAAAAAGTGTGGTGCGAGATAAAATTTGCAATATTTATCTGTTTGAATCAAAATTTCATACAAAAATCATCTGAGTTCATTTACAGAAACATAGTAATTCTCACAGTCGGTTGCGCGTGTGATAAAATCTAGCGAGACTATGGTAAAAAAAGGAAGGTGGCAGAGTTAGGACAGGGGCACAGTTAGGACATCCAATGATATAAACAGTCATTCATGCACATGTATTTGACAGAATTTGTATATAAAGGCCCTATACGCCTAATAAAAATCTTGTCTTATATTAAATGTTATAGCATAAATTGAGTTTTGTTGAAATTGATGATGCAAGTTTCCTTTGGTATTCTCTCTGCTTATACTGCCAAATGGCGTTGATGTTAGATCACCTGTGTCATGAAAATAGTTCACACTTTATATAAATTAGTTAAGCGTGTATGATTGCAGCTAGCATTAATATGTTCAATCACTACCATTGCAGTTTGCAATATTTTAATGTTGTAATAGACACTAATTGCGGTGGTTGGGGACATAATCCACGAAAGTGTGAAATCTTACCGTGGCGATACTGAATATTCACTCATTTGTGAGCGTGTCGGCCCATGTTGAGATAAACACATAATTTCAGCTGAGAACTTACCCATCGGGACTAAAGAAATACGTCCAGATATGAAAAATGTCGAGATACAAAATGTCGAGATATGAATGGATTTTATATATATATTTTAATAGAGAAAAAAGTTGGGACTTTCAAAGTATGTCAAGATACACTAAATGTCAAGATTCACGATGTCAACATAGCTAGTCTCAACCGTACCAGGGTTCGAATTTAAGCTTGCATACTTCCAAAATGCGAGTGGAAATTTCATGTACTTGCTCTTTTTTTTTGCGAGTGGAAATAGACTAGCTAATGTAGAAATATTATCCACTGGTGTGCACCAAATGTGGCAATGCCTCAAATTTATTTGAAGTGGCTCCAAATTCTTGAATTTGTTGCATTCCTATGTCGCATGATTTTATTTTTGTTAACTACCTAAGCAGTCAGTCTGGTTAACAATTTTCATCAACAATTTTGGATATATGCTGGACTAAGAAAAATCTATACGTAGTCTATAACACATGACCTTCACATGTGTATTTTATTTATTTTATGAAGTTTGTTCAAATCATGGCCCTTGGGTCAAAATTGGCTCGCCCCGGGGGTCAATTGAAACATGGACTTGTATAAAGAAACAACAACTAGAAAATCTCTCCTCAGAAACCACAAGGTCTGGAGTTAAGATTTTTTTTGTGTAACATGGCCTTATGAATATCTATTAAAATTGGCCCCGCCACAGGGGTCACTTGATTTTACAAAAGCTTATATAGGAAAAACTAGAAAAATCTTCTTGTCAGAAACCACAAGGCCCGGACTTTAGATATTTGGTGTGTTACATAGCCTTGTAGACATCTACCAAGTTTGTTCAAATCACAGCTCTTGGGTCAAAGTTGGGGTCACTTGATTTTTCATAGACTTATATAGGGGAGTTTTTAAAAGATCTTCTTGTCAGAAACCACAAGTTCATGGGTTTAGATATTTGGTATGTAACATGGCCTTGGACCAGAACCAGGTTTTCAAATCATGGCTCTTGGGTCAAAATTGGTCCCACTCTAGGGTCACATGATTTTATAACTATAACTATCAAACTTTGGACCACAGGTATATTTTTTGTGTGGAATAACGATTATTTTGCTATACTTCCGCATGGATTTTATATTCAGTATGACTGTTATAAAAGACAATGAAGGCAATATTTCTCAGGTGAGCAATTCAGGGCCATCATAGCCCTCTTGTATTTTAAAATGTCTTTAAATTTTACATTTTTTTGTTGATTATCAAAAACTCAATGGATTAGCAATTGTGATATTTTTAATTACATATTTTACATCTTTGTGTTGTATACATCTATTCCTGCATAGGTCATGGTCATCCTTCAAGGTCAAAAAAGGTATGGGACTTCAACTTTGCATCTAAAGGCTTACAGTGTTAGTTGTGATTTTCAAGGTCAACTTCTTTAAATGTTTAACAAAAATATGTAACATTGGCAAAAACAGACGCGTGTTGGCACCTGCATGCGGTGCTCTTGTTTTACTCTGCTGTAACTGCTATGTCCTTCATTGGATTGCTTCAGTACTGGGACAGTTTCTTAAGTGTATAGAACTTATGTTATGCAGTTGACATTGTGACCTTGACCTTTGACCTCCTTTTGATGAAAAGAGCGACATCTAGACAGGTTTACTTTTTGATTAATCTTCTATAACTTCTATGTGCTTTATTGGATTGCTTCATCTTTGGACAGTTTCTTTAGTTGATAAACCTCTTCACTCTGCAGCTGACCCTTGACCTTTGATTTACTTTTGATGATATTGCAGGAGACCAAGGAGACCTATGTCTTCAAACTTTCAAGATTACCCTTTAAGGACCAGGATCAGCTCATAGAAAGTCTTTTAAGAAGTAAGTTTATCTGACCTAGCTTAAATACCTCAACCAATAGTGAATACTTTGCACATACTAGTTTAGTAAAATATGATACTTCTAAAGATTCTATGATCAGTTAAAACAGTCTAGGTGGCTGAGTGGATAGAGCGACCGCCCTGGAATCAGGAGGTCGTGTGTTTGATCCCCAGCTGCAACATACTTAAGTCATAAAAAAAGGAACTGGTATAGTTCCCTTGCGTGGCACTCAGCATATATGGGTAGGTAGACATAGTCTCCAAATGACTGAAATACTGTTGGTGGGACGTTAAACCCAAAACACACTAAAAAAAATAAAATTATTATAATTATGCTCACAGAGAAACAGATAAGCTGCGTATCTGTATTTTACGCAAATAAAATGGACCAACACGCTAAACATTTCAATTTTGTGCATACCATTTACGCCTGAAAAAACGGCTTCACTCAATTCTTTTTAATTCCTTCAGTATCGAATTCCATTGCTGCCGATGTTTTAACAAACACTGATGATAGTCACTTCCTGCTTTAAAGCTAGACCGTATTGCCTTCAAAAACCATTGATCACTTGAAGTTTGTCAAATCTCAAGAGCATCTGGTGCACCTTGATGACTTAACAGGGTTGTCGATCGTATCCCTGCCAATCAATGGTGGACTGGGCTTAAAATACGCAATATCATCTTTGTTCGGTTATCTCTTTTTAACGTTTATTCAACTTAGAAATGACTTTAGTCTTATATGCAATGTATTTGAAATGTATTAAGTAATTATAACATTCAAGATTATTGCTTTATTTTCAGTAATGCCACATTTGTTTCCTGAATTAAGCTTTGTCATCTTTACCTTCTGGCGAGAAAAACAAAATGTCAATTCGAGGTAGAAAATCAAGTTCTTAGAAATCGTCCCTTACAAGTAACTATAATACCATTCTCAGGTATTGTAGATTAAGGTTTTTTTTTTTAGATTTTAAGGTAAGAAAAAGGTAAAATATTTGCAGTAAAATACTCATAAGAAATAGGTTTTACTCAATTAGTACAAAAACAGGGAGTGATCACTCATTTGAAACCATTTCTTATCTGTTCCTCAGAGCTCATTAATACTACTTAGCATAATATACAGTAAATTATAGTGTTTGCAATGAAAATTGTGCATGTCTTGATATGTTTTAGAGGTGAAAATCACACCTATAGCAGTCTATCCACTGTACTTGTATCACAACCTGGATTTTCTCAATGGTGATGCTTTCATCGAGGTTGAGTCAGCTGAGGAGGCTCGGAGAGCAGAGGAGCTACAAGGCTATCGATTGAATGACAGACCAGTTCAGGGTAATAAGAAAAGAACACAAACATTATATGTACATGAATGAAGCCTTATTATTAGCTCACCTGAGCTCAACGTGCCCATGGTGAGCTATTGTGATTGCCTTTTGTCCGGTGTCCATCGTCCATGGATTCGTCCATGCGTGCATCCAGCGTCAACAGTTCCCTTTAAACAACATCTCCTCCTAAACCACTGAATGGAGTTTGACCAAACTTCACAGGAATCATCCTTATGATGTCCTCTTTCAAAGTTGTTCAAATTATTTTGATTGGTTGAAAAATTAGGTCACAGGAGCTAAAAATAGATTTTAAAAATGCAAACTTTGAAAATCTTCTTCTGCAAAACTGCCAGGCCTAGAGCTTAGATACTTTATGTATAGCATTGTCTTTTGAACCTCTACCAAGTTCTTCAAATCATTACCCAGGGGTCAAAATTGGCCCCACCCCAGGGGTCACTATTTTACACAGGCTTATATTGATAAAAAACTAGAAAAATCTTCATATCAGAAACCACAAGGCCTGGAGTTAAGATTTATGGTGTGTAGCATTGTCTAGTGGATCTTTTCAAAGTTTGTTCAAATCATGGCCCTGGGGTCAAAATTGGCCCCGCCCCAGGGGTCACTTGATTTTACATGGCTAACATAGGAAAATCTAGAATAATCTTCTTGTCAGAAACCACAAGGCCTAGAGTTTAGATATTTGGTGTGTAACATTGCCTTATGGACATCTACCAAGTTTGTTCAAATCATGGCCCTGGGCACTCTCTTACACATCAGCTTACATTACATTCACCTCTGTGGTGGGCTCAGAAAGTAGTACCAAATAAATGTCATCCAGACCGTTGTTCAAATATTTAATTTGAAGGACGACAGATAGGCTCCATAAACTGTGAAATGTATATAAATAGCACCATTGAAATTTATTGGAATGGTCATCAAAATTACAAACTATGACAATGAAAAGCTGATCATAAATTATGATATCCAGCTGAACCTGTAAATATTTAAATTTGCAGACGAGCGTTTGCGGCATTTTCCCATCAGCGAAATAAGTCATGAAATAGTTCCCATAATAACAATCAATATTAAAACTTTACACACGTTTTATTATGATTCAAATAGTATAATTCAATCTTTCTATACTTTTATTACTTAAAATACACTTAAATCCACGTTTAAAAAGTGTTCTCTATTTTGACGAGATTCTTGTCATTGAGCCCATTGCAGAGATGTTATGTGAGGAACGAACGACAACTCTGCTTGGAGATTGGGCCCTGGGGTCAAAACTGGCCCCACCCAAGGGGCAACTTGATTTTACATAGGCTTGTATAGGAAAAACTAGAAAATCTTCTTGTCAGAAACCACAAGGCCTGGAGTTTAGATATTTGGTGTTTTACATGTCCTTATAAAAATCTACCAAGTTTGTTCAAATCATGGCTCTTGGGTCAAAACTGGCCCTGCCCCAGGGGTCACTTGATTTTACATAGACTTATATAGGGGAGTCTTTAAAAGATCTTCTTGTCAGAAACCAAGATCATGGGTTAAGGTATTTGGTATGTAACATGGCCTTGTAGACCAGAACCAAGTTTTCAAATCATTGCTCTTGAGTCAAAATTGGTCCCACCCAAGGTGTCACTTGATTTTATAACTATAACCATCAAAATTTGTACCACAGGTACAGTTTTTGTGTGGAATTAAGATTATTTTGCTGTACTTCTGCATGGATTTTGTATTCAGTATGACTGTTTTATAACAGGCAATATGGGCAATGTTTCTCAGGTGAGCAATTCAGGGCCATCATGGCCCTCTTGTATTTTCAGTGTCATGGTAGAACATTAAATGTCTCCCTTTGATGGTTAAAATACAGACAAATCAGTGCGGGCATTATATTTCAATATATCACAATACCATTTGTCTGCTAGTCTATCGCAATACGATTTCAAATATCGTAATATATTGTGTTTTAGTAGTTGAATGATTTTCAAGTATTAAATAGATCTAATAAATAGAAAATATATTCATACAACATTAAATTTATGTTTTTATTCTAGAGTAAATTTCACAACTTCGGGAGAACAGTTGTACAAATGTTATGTAGTATAAGCAAGCTATTATGATTAAGTGGTAATATTTACTTTAAGAATGAATGGAAACCTGAAGTCAAAACATCATTTGAAAAGTAAAGGCAAAGAATTTTGAGTCGGTACCTTACCTAAAAAGTTCAAAATATGAAACACTGAAAACTGGAACACCATATTTTACATTTCACGGTCCTGTCCAAAATTGTTCTTAATTGCCAATTGTTTGACCTGGGATGCGAGGAACACAGATGGCTGGAATTCGCAAACTAAATTTCCGGCCCCAGGTTACAAATGCTATGTATTTTACACACTTTTGGTCAAACCAGTTGTCATCCTGCATGTAATGTTTGCTGGCGGATTTTGTTGCAACCTGCAGTGCAGCATGTTTTTCACACATTGTAGTGTTACTATTTTATTATTGTCATTTGCTAATATGCTTTCCCTATTTCTTTTATTTGGTTCAATTTCCAGAAGAAAAAATACATTGTCACCATTCCCTCCATGGTGAAAAAAAAAAGATGACATTAAAACTAGTCACTGATATAGTTGTATGTGAATTGGAAAATGTTTCTCCTCTCAAACAAGTGGTCAGAAATTAATTCATTTTCACAAAAGGTCACCCTTTTAGCTTAATCAAAGTTACTGCTATGGCTTTTTACCAATGCAAACTGGGCTCCCTCCCAGGTTGATCTGTTATTGTATACAAAGTTTTCCTAAGAATCAGAGTAGAAGACTTAATTGCAAATTATAGGAGGCAGGGAGGTTTGGGGGTCCTACGTTTCCTTATGATTTTTTAGCTCACCTGAGCCAGAGGCTCAAGGTGAGCTATTGTGACCGGTCTTCGTCCGTCGTCCGTCCGTCCGTCGTCCGTCCGTCCGTCGTCCGTCAACATTTTGCTTCAAACGACATCTCCTCCTTAACCGCTTGGTCAATTTTGATAAAACTTTACAGGGATGTTCCTTGGGTGGTCCCCTTTCAAAGTTGTTCAAAGAATTGAATTCCATTTGGAATTCTGGTTGCCATGGCAACGGAAAGAAAAAACTTAAAATGTCTTCTTCTCCAAAACAACCAACTGAATTTCAAAATGTTTTGGCACAGATGTTCCTTTGGTAAGTGTCTACCAAGATTGTTCAAATTATTTGGATCCATAAAAAAACGTGGCCGCCAGGGGCGGGGCTAGTTTTCCTTATATGTCTATAGTGAAAACTAAAAAATCTTCTTATCCAAAACTACTGGCTTGATTTCAAATTGTTTTGGCACAGATGTTCCTTGATTAAATGTCTATCAAGACTGTTCAAATTATTTGGATCCATAAAAAAACTGGCCGCCAGGGGCGGGGCTAGTTTTCCTTATATGTCTATAGTGAAAATTAAAAAAAACTTCTTCTCCAAAACCACTGGCGTTATTTCAAATTGTTTTGGCACAGATGTTCCTTTATTAAATGTCTTCCAAGATTGTTAAAATTATTTGGATCCGAAAAAAAACATGGCCGCCAGGGTCGTGGCTAGTTTTCCTTATATGTCTATAGTCAAATCTTAAAAAAATCTTCTCCTCAGAAACCACAAGACCTGGAGCTTAGATATTTGGTGTGCAGCATTGTCTACTAGATCACTACCAAGTTTGTTCAAATCATGGCCCTGGGGTCAAAATTGGCCCCGCCCCAGGGGTCACCTGATTTTACATAGGCTAATATAGGAAATACTTGAAAAAATCTTCTTCTCAGAAACCACAAGGCCTGGAGTTTAGATATTTGGTATGTAGCATGATCTTATGACTCTCTACCAAGATTGTTCAAATTATGACCCTGGGGTCAAAACTGGCCCAACCCCAGGGGTCACTTATTTAACATAGGCTAATATAGGAAAAACTTGAAAAATCTTCTTCTCAGAAACCACAAGGCCTAGGGTTTAGATATTTGGTGTGCAGCATTGTCTAGTAGATCACTACCAAGTTTGTTCAAATCATGGCCCTGGGGTCAAATTTGGCCCCGCCCCAGGGGTCACAATTAGGAAAAACTTGAAAAATCTTCTTCTCAGAAACCACAAGTCTTAGCCTTTTGATTTTTGGTATGTGGCATGATCTTATGACTCTCTACCAAGATTGTAAAAATTATGACCCTGGGGTCAAAATTGGCCCCGCCCCAGGTGTCACTTCATTTAACATAGGCTACTATAGGAAAAGAACTTGAAAAATCTTCTTCTCAGAAACCACAAGGCATAGAGTTAAGATATTTGGTGTGTAGCATTGTCTTATGACTCTCTACCAAGATTGTTCAAATTATGACCCTGGGGTCAAAATTGGCCCCCCCCCAGGGGTCACTTGATTTAACATAGGCTAATATAGGAAAAACTTGAAAAATCTTCTTCTCAGAAACCACAAGGCCTAGGGTTTAGATATTTGGTATGTAACATGGGCTAATAGACCTCTACCCAGTTTGTTCAAATCATGACCCTGGGGTCAAAATTGGCTCTGCCCCAGGGGTCACTTGATTTTACATAGCCTAATGATATCAGGTGAGCGATCCAGGGCCATCATGGCCCTCTTGTTTTCAGTTTCTTTATTATTCCAATTTTTATGCCCCCTCTTGAAAAGTGGACATCTTATAGCATTGCTGCTGTCTGTCTGTTTGTCCGTAAGTACGTATGACCTAAACTTATCCGATCATTAACTGGAGAATCGCAGGGCCTGGGTTTGTGAAACCTGATAGGAACATTGGCCATGACCCGTAGATGAACCCTATTGATTTTGAGGTCACTATGTCAAAGGTCAAGGTCACTGTAACCTTTAGTACGAAATCCTTGTCAGACTAGACGAAGATTCTTGACATGCTATCAAAAAAGTGGTCGTGGGGGGATCTGTGGCCTATGGACACATTACTAGTTTATTCAGTTTGACAAATTTGAGCTGGTCCGGAAAGGATTTGAGGCAGTCAAATCTGTCGCCAGCCTCCTTTAAGGAAAACCCTGTTAAATATGAAAGGTATGGGTTGCCCTTCAGACATGTGGCTTGTTCTGTATTACACCAGTTTTCTCTCACTCCAAGGACTATACATGTGCCACTAACCATGCCAGCAAGAATATTTTCATTTTTTGTCCATTTGTCTAATGTATGAAGTTAACAATTTAATCCTTTACTTCATACAGACTCATTTTGACACATAGGCAAATAGAGCAGACACAGATCAGACATCTCCTGTAGGAGCTGTCTGATCAGGGTCTCCTCTGTTTGCTCTTACAAAAAGATAAATCCATCATTTCATTTAAAGACCAGTCATGAAATATTCATCAAGTCATAATGCCATGAATTTGTTCATAAATATTCATGAGGTAGAGGGTTATAATAGGTTGGATTGGTTTCATCAGGCCCATTAAAAAAAAAAAACCCAAACAAAAAAAAACAAGACCTTTGTGTGTTTGACTTGTTCCCTTATATTTTATCTATGTACATTATTTTTAAATTTTTTTTTCTCAGTAACTGTCAATCAGAAGTCAAAACAAAAAAATGTTAATTTACCTTTGGAGTTCATATTTTTTGAAACCAGTAGTCAGAATTTAATTTCATTTTGCAGAATGATTTCCTTAAATGGCCCTTCACCTTAATTGCAAAAACAAAGTTGATCCCTTGAATAATGAGGACTCCATGCGGCCAGCTTGTTGTAATCATTGCCAAAACAACATGCAATGTACTGTGTTTCATAATTAAATGTAATTTAATCAAAATCATCATCACAAAGCTTAGTTTAAGCTTATGTTGATCAGGAAACCAATACTTCCAACTTATACTAGTCTGTCTTGACAGGTCCAGTACTTTACACTACGCCATGAAAAATCCTTTCCCTCAATAGCGTTTGAACCCCACAGTTAGGAACATTTACAACCACTCTTCAAACACAAAGCTTATTAACACTTTGCTTCGTAAAGACTCATTTTGAGGCATTGGCAAACAGAGCAGACTTAGATCAGACAGCACATATGAAATTGAAGCTTAGTTTCTACTCAGTCTGTGTGGCAAAGAAAAATTCATGATTTCATATATCATTTTTTAAAAGCTAAGTTCATAAATATTCATCAAGTGATGAATTTGTACATGAATATTCATGAAGTAAAGGATTAAAGAAATTTACAGAAACAAGGATGAATCCTTTAAATATGAGGGTTCCTGGGGTTCGGCTTGTCAAATATGATTATCATTAATGAATGAAGACAGATGGTTAATATTGGATGTAAGCACAGTGACTGTGGAGATGACTTGCAAGGTGATTTTGTAAGTGACTTACCGGTGATTAATTAAGGCTGATGGTTCTTATGTGAACAATTAAAGGCCTTTCATGAACCTCTTTTTTTGCTCCTTATAAGATAGGAGGCTTAAGTTTCTTATTTTAGCTGACTGAGTATCTTTCTTTTGCTAGTCTTCCTTGAGCATCAAAGGGACTGGAAGAAAGTTGTTGAGCAACAAACTTGGGTAGATCCATTCCTGAGACTTAGTGGTTTGCGTGAAAAACAACTTACAGATGACGACATCAAACTAATGTTTCAGGGTAAGTATATTTATACACAAGATAAGCTTTTTGCCTCTATTGGGTTATTTAACCGGCGAACAAAACTATTAAAGAGTTGCATCATTTCTAGGATATGAACATCTCTATGGTGCAACTTTATGGTGCTTGCAGGAATATGATGCTGGACTCTAATGTAAATGTCTGAGAATAGCCACAAATATTTCAGTGGCTGCTAAATTTGACAATTCTACAGGTACTTTGGCAGATGGATTTCATATTGTGTAACCAGGCATTAAATATCCTGTTTACGATGCCTTTATTAGCTCACTTGAGCACAACATGCTCAAGGTGAGCTTTTGTGATTGCCCTTCGTCCGGCGTCCGGCGCTAACACTCTAGAGGCCATATTTTCAGGCCAATCTTCATGAAACTTGGTCAGAATGTTTGTCTCCATAAAATCTTGGACAAGTTCGAAATTGGGTCATGTGGGGTCAAAAAGTAGGTCATGAGGTCAAATCTTTGTAAAACCTTGTTAACACTCTAGAGGCCACATTTTTGGCCATATCTTCATGAAACTTGGTTGGAATGTCTGTTTCCATAAAATCTTGGATAAGTTTGAAAGTGGGTCATGTGGGGTCAAAAAGTAGGTCCATACGAAAAATCCAACATCTGTTGCTGATTTATAACCAGGTGAACGTTTTAGGGCCATCATGGCCCTCTTGTTTTTGGTAAACTTGTCCTAAGATTGGGAATTTTCCCTATATTTTTGGGAAGCTTGTCCACAGAATGGGAACTTTCCCTTTATTTTTGGGATTTTTATGACGTACTTGGAACAGGCAATAACTGATTACAAGGTTTTGTATCAATATCAAAATTTTAGGGTCCATCGGACTCCGCTATGATTTATGTATTAGGGGTCCAATGATCGAAAATGAGAGTTACATTGTTATTATCATAATTATGTGTTTTATGTCTTTGTTTTTATTTATTTAAACACCTGCATGCTTTTAATAAGAAGAAATCTGTCCAAAGGGCTCTTTAAATTTAACCACAACAATTTTGATCGAAAAAAAAAAATCCCCAAAAATCTTGAATTGCAGGGACACAGGTTTGTTATTTGCAGGATCCAGATCATTTTATTGTGCATATAGGACATAGAAAATTGAGTCCTAAAACTATCTGTAACAGCCTTTGTTAAGGTAATCCTTCCATCATTAAATCTGATCATGGTCCTGTCCATCAAGTGATCATAGGAATTTTATAGTAAATGCAAGTCTTTATAGACTTTGAGCAAAAGAACCTTTAACTCTAAATCAGTGGATGTTTGCATCTTCACTGAAGTCTTTTTAAGCATTTGAAGGACCATGATAATCATTTAGACCCGCAAACATATTTATTATCATAGTTGTTGCATCAGAGAAAAAGTAGAAAATGCTTGTAATTGATTACATTTTTTACCTTTCTGTTTTTCAAAGAAAAAAGTCATGGTATTGTCATCAACATTGTGCCGTTGGTATTGTCAAGAACAAAAAACCTTATAGACGATTGTTGGTATCGGCATGCGATGCTTATGTTAGTTATGCTGTGGAGGCAATGGAAAGATGGAATATAGTAACCTTGTCATTTCAACTCACTTGAGTTGACTTAGGTACCCTGATTATTAGTTTCCTACAGGTTCACTGAAGGGGACTATAGGTTTGCCCTTCACCTGTCCGTCCATCAGTCCGTCCGTCCGCCTGTCCACAAAAACTTGATCCTGCGATAATTCAATAAATACTTGGAATATTTTCATGAAACTTTTATTAGCTCACCTGAAGTGCTCAAGGTGAGCTTTTGTGATTGCCCTGCGTCCGTCATCGTCCGTCTTGAGTCGTCAACAATTTCCTTTAAATGACATCTCCTCTGAAACCGCTGGGCAGAATTTGATAAAAACAGGGATGTTCCTTGGGTGAGCCTTCACAAAAATTGCTAAAATAAACGTGATCCATGTGGAACTGGTTACCATGGCAACGGAAAGAAAAAAATATGAAAACTTTAAAAATCATCTCCTTCAAAACTATTGGCCAGATTTCAAAATATTTAGGTACAGATGTTCATTGGGTTACTTTCTACAAAGATTGCCAAAATTATTCCGATACAAAAAAAACATGGCCATCAGGGGCAGGGCTAATTTGCCTTATATGTATATATAGTGAAATCTTTAAACAAAATCTCCTCTGAAACCGCTGGACAGGATTTGATTAAATTTTGCATGGATGATCCTTGGGTGAAGCTTCACAAAAGTTGCTAAAATTATTCCAATCTAAAAAAAAAACATGGCTGCCAAAGGCGGGGCTAATTTGCTTCATATCTGTAAATAGTGAAATCTTTAAACGACATCTCCTCTGAAACCACTGGACAGACTTTGATTATATTTTGCAGGGATGATTCTTGTGTGAAGCTTCACATAAGTTGCTAAAATTATTCCGATCCGTAAAAAAACATGGCTGCCAGGGGCGGGCAAATTTGCCTAATATATATATATATATATATAGTGAATCTTAAAAACGACATCTCCTCTGAAACCACTGGACAGAATTTGATGGAATTTTGCAGGGATGATCCTTGGGTAAACCTTCACAAAAGTTGCTGAAATTATTCCAATCCATAAAAAAACAAGGCCGCGAGGGGCGGCGCTAATTTTCCTTATATGTGTATTGTGAAATCTTTAAATGACTGCTGGACACAATTTGATAAAACTTTACAGGGATCATCTCCTTCAAAACTACTTGCCAGTTTTCAAAATGTTTTAATACAGACCGATGTTCTTTGGGTAACCCTATACTCAGGTGAGCGATCCAGGGCCATCATGTCCCTCTTGTTTTGATATATGTTGAAAAATGTGGTTACTATGGCTACATATAGACTTATAATATCGCAAAAATGGTGATATACTTAAATTGAAGCCTTATAGATATCCATTTTAAACTTGCTATATGTTTTGAGACTTAATAGACCAGTTCACATGTCATGTCCTGTAACACTGTTCTTTGGTTTCACAAATTTAGTCCCCTTTTTCTCATTGAAAATTTTCCAAAAAATATACATCCTTGAATATTACTGGAACCTATTGATGCATTTGATTGAGACTTTATACAAACTTAATTGGCATAATTGTTAGTTTACTATTTCTTTTGTATCAACAAAATTGTGCTCCTTTTACTTAAAATATAGGAATTGTTATTTCTTCTAATTACTTTTGAAATTATATATAACCCATACAACTTTGGTCAAGTCTTACAGATCACACAGCAAGGTGCATCTATTAGTCTGTTCTTTGTATTGAAAAAATACCCTTTTTATACATTTTTTTCCCTATCGAAAAGGAAGCTTCAAACAGTGGCTTCATACAGTTAGTTGAGCAGCCTACCCATCTGTCCTCAATTTTGCCTTCCAAACTACCTGGATGGAAATTGTCATGTAGCCAATATGCCTATGTGTTGTTCTGACCACCACCTGATCTCTGTCCACATGAAAATCTGTATAAAATTAAAATATACCTTCATTCATCAACTCATTATCAACAAAGTAATGATTTCAGCTAATTATAACTTATTGTCAGTATTTGAAATTTGGTTCTATATAGTGTGACAATTCTCTTTATGGTAGGGGACTTTTATTGCTTGGCAATAGTTTTACTTGTTGTATTATGGCAGACTTCAAGTTTGGCTCAAAAGGAATATTGAGGTACCAAGGATTTGCAGCAGAACACCTCAAGTTCAGCCTATCTGCATCTGGCTGATTTAAACGAAGCAAAGAGGGCCTTGGATTATTCGATATCAAACCGGTAAGTATGCTTTCTTCCAAGATTGTTAACTTGTAGACCATTTCACAGAGGATCAGCAATACCCAGTTTAATTCGCTGAATTAAATTGACCAATCAGTGAAGGTGGAAAAAATTTAAGTGTATGTTTATTTCCCATTGAACAATGTCAAATTTTACTTCAGCATGTAGATTAGGTGTTTGTGAAATGCTCATCATTTTACATAGACCTGTTTACATCTTATTTTCGAGTGAAATGGTCTATTACTTTGTTTGTTTGAACAATATTGTAGCTCACATTTTAAAAAATTGCATCGTGAAGAAAAGTTTCTTTTCATGCCCCCACAGCTATAGCTTTGAAGGAATAATAAAATCGGACTGTCTCTGTCAATCCGTCTGTCTGAGCATATTCGTTTCTGGACACTAATTTTGTTTTGTATACATGCATTTTGATATAATTTGGCATCATTGATCTCTTCAAGAAGACGGAGTGTTGTGTGAAGGATCCAGGTTTGTAACTCAAAGGTCAAAGTCACAATCAAAGATAAAAGGTCATAAAATGGGGTATTTTTAAGTTTCTGGACACAAACTCGTCCTGGATGGATGGATATTTATGTAACTTTGTATCAATCATCTCCTCAAGAAGATGGAGTGTTGCACGAAAGATTCAGGAAAGATTCACGTTTGTAACTCAAAGGTCAATGTCACAATCACAGATCAAATGTCATAAAATGGGGGTAATTTTTGGTTTCAGATACTAACTCTGTCCTTGATGGATGGATATTTGCAATCGCTGGCATGTAACTTCATATACAGACAAAACATATGAAAGAAAGTGCAGATTACAAGACCCATAACTCTTTTCTTCAATACATTTTGAGTTACTCCCCTTTGTTGATTGAGCTTTTGGGTAGGGGACACACATTTAAACGGTTTTCCAAGGAACATCAAAGTCTAGTGTACATCAAGTATGTGCTAAAATCTGCTAAAACGACAAAACAGTTCTGCGTCAAAGCAACACCTTGGTGGCATAATTTATGTCACTGACTCTGACAGTCCTTGCTTCATATACCATTTAAGAAAGTTAAGTATATATGAGGTAAAGGGTTAAAAGCTGTTTTTTTTTTTTAGGCCCCCCCCCCCCCCCCCCCCCGGATTGATAGAATGGGGACATATTGTTTTTGGTCTGTGTGTTTGTCACAAAACTTTAACCTTGACCATAACACAGAAGTCCTTCCACCTTCAGCCTCCAAACCTCACAGGAGCATGCACCTTGATGAGGTGACCTTGACCTTCAAATGAACTTGAACCCTAAGGTCTAAGGCCTCATGAGGGCATGATGTTCATTCAGGGTGACCTATTGTGATCAATGTCGTCCGTTGTTAGTTATGCATAAATAATTTCCACAATCTTCTCCTCTGAAACTACTATATGGATTTTCATCAAATTTTGCCAAAATGATACTTATGATAACTTATGCAAATTCCTATTTTTTTTTTTCAATTCCATGAAAAATTCTGGTTGCCATGGCAATCAGAAGAGAAAATCTTAAAAATACTTTTTTTTTTTTTCTAGAAATATAAAAACCTGCAGATTTGATATATGATACACAGCATCAGGTCTTGTTGCCTCAACATCAGTGGAAAATATTTGCCTCTGGGTTCACAATGGGCCAGCCCATGGCCACACCCGGATTTTTATATAGAACTATATAGGGAATTCTTGAAAAAAAAACTTCTCTTCCAAAACTAGTCCATGGATTTTCATCATATTTAATTAAAATGATACTTATGTTAGCCTTAGGCTAATTCCTAATTTTTCTTGAATTTCATGAAGAACTTTGGTTGCCATGGCAACCAGAATGCATAACTTTAAAATGCATTATTCAGAAACATACAGACCTACAGATATGATATTTGGCTTCTGGTGCCTCAAAACTATCAGCAAATATGTACATCAGGGTTTACATGAGGACACTTCAGGGACCATACCCAGATTTTGTATGGAATAATATAAGGAAAACAAAAAAATCTTTCCTTCTGAAACCACTGGTTGAATCATGAAGACCTTTTGTTGCCATGGCAACCAGAATGCATAACTGTAAAATGCCTTCTCTTAGAAACATACAGACCTACAGCTTTGATATTTGGTATATAGTATCCTTTCATGGTTCCAGCCTTTCTACAACAAACCAAATTCAGGTGAGCGATTTAGGGCCATCTTGGCCCTCTTGTGTTGTTGTGTGTCAACAATTTCAACAAACTTCTCCTCTGAAACTTTTCAATTCCATAAAAAACTCTTAATTGCCATGGCAAGGGAAAATCTTTCAAATGCTTTTTCTCAGATATATAAAGACCTACAGATTTGATTGTAGCAAATTTGCCTTTTAGTGAAAACTTTAAACGACATCACCTCTGTAACCATTGGACAGAATTTGATAAAAACTTGGCTGGGATGATCCTTGGGTGAGCCTTCACAAAAGTTCCTAAAATAAACTTGATCCATGTAAAACTCTTGATTGCCATGGCAATGGAGAGAAAAAAAGTATGAAAACTTCAAAAATCATCTCCTTCAAAACTACTAGCCAGATTTCAAAATATTTTAGTACAGATGTTCCTTGAGTAACCCTATACTCAGGTGAGTGATCCAGGGCCTCTATGGCCCTCTTGTTTAAATAACTTGGTACAAATGATCAGCGCTTAGTTGACTTTAAATATTGTCCCAGTTGTAACTTTGGTTTTAAATGGTTGTTTTTCAAATCACTTGGCACTAGGGATCCTGACCTTTGGACAAGACCATGTGTCATGAACAAGAACCAGGTCGCTAGCTTGAAGGTCAAGGTCACATCTCTCAGTTGACCTTAAAATCAAATTTTGGCACAAATAATCCCTAGGATATGATGTAACGCTTGCTAGCTGTAAGGACAAGGTCACAGCAGTAATTTGAGTTTTAAATTTGTGTAAGCAGACCTGTCTTGGCTGCATCTTTGTTGTGTATAGTCATGTTTTGAAATAACTTGGCACAAGGGATTCTTAAGACAAAACAATGTGTCACAAAACAAGTACCAGGTTGCTAGCTTGAAGGTCAAGGTCGCATCACTTCGTTTAGGTCAGGGTCACAGTGCTCATTTGATCTTAAAATCATCTTTTATAAACAAACTTGCATGGGCATCCGTATATATTATATACATATGGATAGATACAGAGTAAAGAAGTGCCTTGTTTAAGAACCGTAACTCCACTTGATCTTATCTTATAACTATCCTATGATTAAGATTTATTTTATTCCATCCACTTCAGTGAAAGTTCTTGTTGATTTAATGCTTCAGTAAGGTATTCAGTGACATTTAACACACAAGTAAGATTTTTACAGTAACATACAAATTATGGCTGTTTTTGGACTAACACAACTTAAAACTAATAAATTGTTGAATAGTCAAGTCATAGTCTTATGGACAACTCATGTAATACCACCTCTTCAAGAAAGTGGATATGGCTTCAGTTGTCCTTTACACATTTTTTTTTACAGGGTTGCCAGGGTGTTCAAGATAAACTGGCTAGAAGTACAGCATCGACTGAAAGTGACCGATCATCGTGTAGACATGAGGGGACTTCCTTTTGGAAGTACCAACCGAGATATATTGGAAGTTAGTTCTCTTAAAAATTCTCTTCTTTCTTTTTTTAGCTCACCTGAGCACAACGTGCTCATGGTGAGCTTTTGTGATCGCCTTCTGTCCGTCGTCCGTGCGTGCGTCCGTGCGTCTGTCGTCAACAATTTCTTTAAACAACATCTCCTTCTAAACTACTCACTGGATTTTGATAAAACTTCACAGGAATGTTCATTATGGGGCCCTTTACCAAGGTTGTTAAAATTATTTTGATTGGTCAAAAATCTAGGTCACAGGAGCTAAAAATAGATTTTAAAAATTTAAAATTTTAAAAATCTTCTTATCTGAAACCACAAGGCCTAGCCTTTTGATTTTTAGTATGTAGCATGATCTTATGACTCTCTACCAAGGTTGTTCAAACTATGACCTTGGGGTCAAAATTGGCCCTGCCCCAGGGGTCACTTGATTTAACATAGGCTAATATAGGAAAAAACTTGAAAAATCTTCTTCTCAGAAACCACAAGGCCTGGGGTTTAGATATTTGGTGTGCAGCATTGTCTAGTAGATCACAACCAAGTTTGTTCAAATCATGGCCCTGGGGTCAGAATCGGCCCAGCGCCAGAGGTCACTTGATTAAACATAGGCTAAAAAAAAAAACTTTTATTTGGATGAGATTGTCTACTGGGTCTTACCACTTTTTACAAATCATGATCATGGGTCAAATTTGGCCCCACCAAAGGGGTCCCTGATTTTACATCTATATAGGCTAATATAGGGAAAAACTTGAAAAAAAATTCTCAGAAACCACAAGGCCTGGTGTGTACATTGTAGCATTGTCTAGTGGATCTCTTCTAAGTTTCTTCAAATCATGACCCTGGGGTCAAAATTTGCCCTACCCAAGGGATCACTTGATTTAACATAGACTAATATAGGAGAAACCTGAAAAAAATCTTCTTCTCAGAAATCACAAAGCCTGGAGTTTAGATATTTGGTATGTAACATGGGCTAATAGACCTCTACCAAGTTTGTTCAAATCATGAATTATGCATTGTCTAGTTGATCTATACTTAGTTTGTTCAAATCATGGCCCTGGAGTCAAATTTTGCCCCCCAATAGGGGTCACCTGATTTTACATAGGCTAATATAGAAATAACTTGAAAATTTTTCTTTTTAGAAAACTAGAAAACACATGGCCTTTTTTTTTTGGAAAAAAAAAAAATTTAAAAACCACAAGGTCTGGAATTTAGATATTTGGTATGTAACCTGGGCTAATAGACCTCTACCAAATTTGTTCAAATCATGACCCTGGGGTCAAAATGGCTCTGCCCCAGGGGTCACTTGATTTTACATAGCCTAATGATACCAGGTGAGCAATCCAGGGCCATCATGGCCCTCTTGTTTAAAATAGAGAAGAAAAACACCTCCCCGAATTACCTTCTGGTGACGTCATTTTGGAATTCCCAAAGATTTGTCAAAATGTTTAATTGTGAAAATTGAGAGTATTTTGGAAAGTTCTCCATAAAAAAAGCAAATTTTAAAAAGCAAATGATATCTTAATCGAACATAACTACAGTAACATAAGTTTGTGTGTTGGAAATTTGTGTAAAGCGGAAAGTTATAATAGTGACTCTTTTGTACAAAGATTGTACGTACTTGGTTAAATAGTTTTTGTCATTACCTGATATTAAAAAAAAAATTAAGATATTTATAATTATTATTTCAAGTTTGTGCTCACATTGTACTTGAAAAGAACCTAGGAAACAGTCAAAATATAATATTCTGTGTTTTACTGAACTTCAAAAATAGGGGGCAGGTAATGTGTACTGTTATTACTTGATATTTTTATGGTTAACCTATATAAAATTGTGCATTTTTGTGTTTGATATAGTAAATGAATATTTTCTGGACAGCTTGTTCTGAGAAATTTGCATAAAAAATATGTTCTTTACCAGAAATTGTAATGTTGCTATTTTATAAATGGCGGAAAATATCAAGTTTTAATATGAAAACTTCCTACATAAATTTATAAATATACATTTTATCAAGTTTTCTCTGATTTTTCTAATATGTTTTCCATTTGATATATGCATTAGGTATATGTTAAATCAATTCTTGAGAAAAAAATGGGAAATTTGATGATTTTATTGAGGTTTTTATTCGTACCCATAAGGTCTCGCGCTAATGCCCCTTTAAATATTAAAAAATGCCAGATTTCACTTTGTTTGCACTCTAGCATCTTCGTTTCTTTAGCAATTATCTTTAAACTTTATGACAATGTTTATAGCTATAATCTCTAGGCCAAGTTAGATTATAGCTAATATCAGACTAAGGTCAGGAGTTATGCCCCTTTTAATATTAAATGCCAGATTTTAATAAAAAAAATTCCAGATTTCACTTTCTTTGCACTCTGGCATCTTCATTTCTCAAGTAATCATATTCAAATTTTATGGCAATGTTTGTAGCCGTATTCTTTTGGCTAAGCTCAACTATGGCTGAGATCAGCCAATTAGGTCAGGAGTTATTCCCCTTTTCATATGAAAAAAATACAAGATTTCACTTTGTTTGCACTCTAAGCATCTTCATTTTTCAAGTAATCATCTTCAAACTTAATGGCAACGTTTATTACCATAATCTCTGGGCCAAGGTCGATTATGGTTGATATCGACTTATTAGGTCAGGAGTTATGCCCCTTTTTGTGTTAAAATTTGCCAGATTTCACTTGGATTATGTATTCAGTACAACTATGCTATAATTTAGTAACTTGTACAGGCAATGAAGGCAGTTTTTCTCAGCTGAGCGGCTTTAGGGCCATCTTGGCCCTCTTGTTTCAATATTTATGACCATAATCTCTGGATCATGTTCGATTATGACTGATATCGGCTAATAAGGTTATAAGTTAAGTCCCTTTTAATGTATAAAAATGCCAGATTTGACTTTGTTTAATCTCTAGCATTTCTTTCTTAAGGAATCATCTTCAAACTTGATGACAATGTTTATGACAGTAATTCCTCATCAAGTTCAATTATGGCTGATATTGCATATTAGGTAAAGAGTTATGGGCCTTGAATTATGAAAAATGCCAGATTTTGTTAAGTTTGATTATATGACTAATATTCTACAGAGCAACATATTAGGCTCTTGAAATATCAAAACATCACTCATATTTGCCGTTTTTATACTCTTACATCTTCATTTCTTCAGCAGTGCAGGCAATGAAGGCAATGTTTCTTGGGTGAGCGATTTCAGGGCCATCTTGGCCCTCTTGTTTAGCTCACCAGACCATAACATGCTCAAGGTGAGCTATTGCGATCACCCTTTGTCCATCATGCGTCATGAGTCGTTCAGCATCAACAGTTTTCTTTCAAAGACGTTTTCTCTGGAACTACTTATTAAAAATATATGAAACTTGGCAAGAATGATCTTTACAAAAATCGCTAAAACAAAAAAATTAATCATGCAGAACTCTGGTTGCCATGGCAACTAACAGACTTAAGTTTAAAAATCTTAAAAAATCTGCTGAAAGCAAAAGTCAGAATTTGATTTCATTCAGCACAAATGGCACCTTAATTGCGAAAATAAAATTGATTCTTTAAAAAAATGAGGCCCCTAGGAGATTGGCTATATATATATATACATACATATATTATAAACTTATATACTTTATATGGAAAACTTAAAAAATTTAATCTGTGCAGCCAATGGCCAGAATTAAATTTCTTTGACATAAATGGTCACCTCATGGCTGTTTACCATTATTGCTAGAATAAAATTGATTCTTGGACGATGAGACCCCTAGTGGGTTGGCTATTTTCCTTACATACATATTCATTTTGTCATATTAATAATATGCATATGTTTAGGTGACCTATAAGCCCATTGGGCTTGGTGTAGATTGTATTGTGTACAACATATCTTAATTATTGTAATTGTTATTACACATGTCACTATAATAAACAATTTACTAACTTGCTTACTTACTCATTTACTTATTTACTCTATATAGAAAATTTCAAAATAATTCTTCTCTAAAACCAATGGCTGTAATTTAATTTTATTCCGCACAAATGGTCACCTCATTGCTGTCTATCACAGTTGCTAAAATAAAGGTGATCCTTAAAAAATTAGGCCCCTAGGGGGTTGGCTAGTTTCATTATATCCTTTCTTTAGAAAATGTCAGAGATTCTTCTTCTATGTAACCGATTGTAGGAATTTAATTTCATTTGGCACAAATGGTCATCTTATGGCTGTCTACCATAATTGCTAAAATAAAGTTGATCTATTGAAAAATGAGGCCCAAGTAAGTTTCATAGTTTGCCTCTATCATCTGTAAAGAAACTTTAGAATTCTGTGTATCTGAAATTTGAATTTGGGGTTGAAAATTTCAAAGTTTTCCACCTCAGAAACAAATGCCCATAATTAGTTATTGGTTTGTAATAATAATAACCTCATGGTCCCAAACCATATTTACTTTAAAAGCATATCTCTGATCCCAGGAAAAAAGAGGCCGCAGGTTGATTGACTAACTTAATAAAACTTGAATCAGGTTGCTCCTGTAACCTGGTAAAATCAAGTGACACCACTGACATGAATGCTTTTTAATAAGCTTTTGTACTCTGGTTAGGGATCTATGGCTCAATTTAGGTCTTTTTGCATGGGAGTATGCTATTTTTGTAAATGTAACTTTAGTGAAATCTGTTAAAGAATACGGTATCCCTAACACAGGCCCTTGCAGTACTAGTTGATATGTTCTGCAGCTTAATATCTTCACAAGTTCAGGGTAGCAATTTCCTTAATTCAGCCTATTGAGTTTGCTCATGCATGAAGAGTGAATGTGATCGATCAGCCAAGTGATGGCAAATGAAATATAGATTTTATAATTCTAAATATACTTATAATATAGTTTCAATACCGTCTGTGTAATGAGGATATCACCTGTCATGGATGGTTGCATTGGGTGACCATGCGTCTGTAGATGGGTATTGATAGACGTTTGATACACATTTAGTTGAAAATTTAATTCCGAGTCAATGACCATCTGTGAACAAGCTGCTTTAAGTGATAAATTTATGTATGAATATTCATGAGGTTAAAGGTTAATGTAGCAAATAGGTCCTTGAAAAAGCCTCAAAGGTCTTGTATGTCAGTAAAGTCCTTGATTTTCATAATGGGAACCTTTTTTATCATAATTGTTAAAATGAATTTGTTTCAATAAAAAAATGAGGCCCCAAGGCCAGCTTAGTTGCCTTACATTATAATTCCCCTCTGAATCCCAAATAAATTCAAATGGGCAGTGTTGTTTTCCTAATGTCTTATTCAATTCAGTGGATGAAGATTTAGCAAGCTTAAGTGTAACCTTTATTGCAATGAATTTTGTGTATTATTGTACATTAGTTTGGTGCAGAAGTAAATGAAGTATTTCTGGTTTTACAATGTTTACTTCGAAAAACAGAATTACCTCAAACCAAGCTTAAAGCATTCTGAAATCAATGTAACGCCAGAACCATGACGTTGCCGTGGTCCGGATAAAACCAGATCATTTAATTCAAACCAGTGCTGAAACTATATGAGTGTCATTAAGAAATAGATATTTTGCATACAGATAGTAATTATGTTGGCCTGTTTTGTGGTGTAACTCTTAAATTTGTATTCCTTTTAGTTCCTTAAATATTCATGTTGTCTCAATAATTTCCTAATAGCCCTTGTATATTAAAGAGCAGTGGTTGATTTGTACTTAAAGAGGGGGAATGACAACATTTTGCCTACGGGAAATAAAGAATATTTTATTTTTGTAGACAGTTAGATTCCATTTGATTGTCTTATCTGTTTTTGGGTCACCTACTGTAAGCAGAGGTGACACATAGGGATCACTTCTCCTTTGTCTGTCTCTTGTCCTGACTGTCTGTCCATTTGTCTTCTGTCATACATTGTCTGTCACACTTCTTCTGTGACTTTTTAGCTCACCTGAGCACAAAGTGCTCAAGGTGAGCTATTGTGATCGCCCGGCGTCCGTCGTCGTGCGTCGTCAACAATTTTCTTTAAACACATCTCCTCTGAAACGCTGGACAGAATTTAATGAAACTTGGCAGGAATGTTCCTTGGGTGAGGCTCTACAAAAGTTGCTAAAATAAATTGATCCATGAAGAACTCTGGTTGCCATGGCTACAAAAAGAAAAATAATTTGAAAACTTTAAAACTCATCTCCTTCAAAACTTATGTATACTGGCCAGATTTCAAAATAATTTGGTACAGATATTCCTTGGGTCAACCTCTACCAAAGTTGCTAAAATTATTCCGATCCGTAAAAAAACATGGCAGCCAGGGGCGGGGCTTATTTGCCTTATATGTATATAGAGAAACCTTTAAACGACATCTTCTCTGAAACCGCTGGACAGAATTTGATTAAACTTGGCAGGGATGATCCTTGGGTCAACCTTCACAAAAGTTGCTAAAATAAACTTGATCTATGTAGAACTCTGGTTGCCAAGGCAACAAAAAGAAGAAAAAAAATGAAAACTTTAAAAATCATCTGCTTCAAAACTTAACTGGCCAGATTTTAAAATAAATTGGTACTGATGTTCCTTGGGTCAACCTCTACCAAAGTTGCTAAAATTATTCCGATCCAATTAAAAAACATGGCCGCCAGGGTGGGGCTTATTTGCCTTATATGTATATAGGGAAAACTTTAATCAACATTTCCTCTGAAACCACTGGACAGAATTTGATTAAACTTGGCAGGGATGATCCTTGGGTCAACCTTCACAAAAATTGCTAAAATAAACTTGATCCATGTAGAACTCTAGTTGCCATAGCAACAAAAAAAAATTTAAAAAAATGAAAACTCTAAAAATCATCTTCTTCAAAACTACTGGCCAGATTTTAAAATAAATTGGTACAGATGTTCCTTGGGTCAACCTCTACCAAAGTTGCTAAATAATTTCCGATCCGTAAAAAACATGGACGCCAGGGGCGGGGCTTATTTGCCTTATATGTATATAGGGAAAACTTTAATCAACAGTTCCTCTGAAACCACTGGACAGAATTTGATTAAACTTGGTAGGAATGATCCTTGGGTCAACCTTCACAAAAGTTCCTAAAATAAACTTGATCCATATAGAACTCTGGTTGCCATGGCAACAAAAAAAAAATAATATGAAAACTTTAAAAATCATCTGCTTCAAAACTACTGGCCAGATTTAAAAATAAATTGGTACAGATGTTCCTTGGGTGAACCTCTACCAAAGTTGCTAAAATTATTCCGATCCAATTAAAAATCATGGCCGCCAGGGGCGGGGCTTATTTGCCTTTTATGTATTTAGGGAAAACTTTACAGGGATCATCTCCTTTAAAACTACTGGCCAGATTTCAAAATGTTTTAATACAGACTGATGTTCCTTGGGTAACCGTATACTCAGGTGAGCGATCCAGGGCCATCATGGCCCTCTTGTCTTTTATTATGTGACACATGCCTTCCAAGGAACACTTCTTGTGTGTGTGATGGCTGATACATTATGATGATGCTGTTTATGTTTTTCAGTTCTTTGCACCTGTCAAGCCTGTGAGCATATTTTATAATTATCAACAGAAAATGCCATCATCTTGTGCAGTGTATTTTGAAAACCAAGAAGATTTAAGAAATGCTTTAAAGAAGAATTTACACAACATGGGTATGTATTTCTCTTAAATAATGTATTCAGAGAGAATACTATATTTGTGAATCAATTCTTTAAGGCTAAATCAGGGATGTAAAAATCCTATTGCCAGCTTGCATGGGTGAGTAGAATGAAGAATTGGACAAATAAGAAATACTAAGTGGTAGTCTGACACGGCGAGTGTATACCGGTAATATTTTCAACCCAGATACATGTATAGGAAAAAACAAAAATCGAGAAGGAACTGTATTTGCACATATTGTTTATCATTATGATATTCTGCTCTGCTTAGATTTCTCTGTTTCTGTCTGAGCATCTATACTGTCAGCTTGTCTCAGCATCTATTCTGTCGGCTTCCCTGTGTCGTGAATTTATGTCAGGGCTCACGCTGTCGGTCGCCAATGGCGCCAAATGCGAAAAAAATAAGAATGTTGCGCAAGAATTTCGTAATTGGCGAATGTGTTTGGCGCATACTAAGAAAATCCCAATACGGCGGTTGTTTCCGTAATGCACAAAAATATATGTCACCTTACACTGTATACTATTTAAAGTAAAGCACCTGCTGTGGGATTATCCAATCAACACACATTCTAAGGCTTACTTATTATGCAACAATGTGGAATACTCGGATGTTACTGCAGACTGTCACTTGTTTATATTTGTCACACCCTCTACCGACTGTTGTTTTACCTGCATTAAAACTCTCAATTGCGCAATCTTCAATGGCTCCCATCAGTTGATCGATTTACCTAGCAATTTTTCAACAATATATACAGCAATTAAGTACCGTTATGTATAAATGACTCATTCATAATCGCTATGGAAGCAAGTCAAAAACGTAGCCAAACCGAAACGTCCCCAATATATAACATACTCATTTTTTAAATTTTTTTTTTTTTACAATTTCACGATTAATTATTTTAAGTACTTTAATAACGTTTGCTTATTGATGTCGAATTATTGATGTAACAATTTTCATATAATTCATTTTTCCAACATTAAATTTTGAATGATTTATTTTGACAATTTTTTTTAAAAAATTTTTTAATTTTCAATTAAATTAAATTTGTGTTTTTAATTCCAAATGTATATTATTTCTATTTATTTTTAAATATTATGCACCAATTGAATGTGCATTTCACAGTTCAACTATAACAATCATATATAAACAAAATAGTTATCTGAAAATATATTGGAGCCACTTGCTCTAAATCTGGCTCAAACTTATGAGATTTGGCTCTTATTTTTCTCATTTGGCGAATGTGCTGGCGCAAACATTTTTACAGCCAGGGTGAGCCCTGTATGTATGGCTTAAACAGATGCTTGTTTCAGTGTTGTTATGTAGACTGGTTCATGTTCAAAACATGAAATACCCCCTGTTATTTTTAGCTCACCTGAGCACAAAGTGCTCAAGGTGAGCTATTGTGATCGCTCTGTGTCCGTCGTCATGCGTCGTCAACAATTTTCTTTAAACGACATCTCCTCTGAAACCGCTGGACAGAATTAATGAAACTTGGCAGGAATGTTCCTTGGGTGAGGCTCTACAAAAGTTGCTAAAATAAAGTTGATCCATGAAGAACTCTGATTGCCATGGTTACAATAAGAAAAATAATTTGAAAACTTTAAAAATCATCTCCTTCAAAACTACTGGCCAGATTTCAAAATAATTTGGTACAGATGTTCCTTGGGTCAACCTCTACCAAAGTTGCTAAAATTATTCCGATCAGTAAAAAAACATGGCCGCCAGGGGCGGGGCTTATTTGCCTTATATGTATATAGAGAAACCTTTAAACGACATCTTCTCTGAAACCGCTGGACAGAATTTGATTAAACTTGGCAGGGATGATCCTTGGATCAACCTTCACAAAAGTTGCTAAAATAAACTTGATCCATGTAGAACTCTGGTTACCAGCAACAAAAAGGAAAAAAAAAAAAAAAATGAAAACTTTAAAAATCATCTTCTTCAAAACTACTGGCCAGATTTTAAAATAAATTGGTACAGATGTTCCTTGGGTCAACCTCTACCAAAGTTGCTAAAATTATTACGATTCGTAATAAACATGGCCGCCAAGGGCGGGGCTTATTTGCCTTATATGTATATAGAGAAACCTTTAAACAACATCTCCTGAAACCACTGGACAGAATTTGATTAAACTTGGCAGGGATGATCCTTAGGTCAACCTTCACAAAAGTTGCTAAAATAAACTTGATCCATGTAGAACTCTGGTTGCCATGGCAACAAAAAGAGAAAATAAATATGTAAACTTTAAAAATCATCTTCTTCAAATTTACTGGCCAGATTTTAAAATAAATTGGTGCAGATGTTCCTTGGGTCAACCTATTTATCTCAGGTGAGCGATTTAGGGCCATCATGGCCCTCTTGTTGTTAATTGTCAGATGCTCAAATAAACTGAAATTCAACCTTGTTATCTCCCTTTATTAGTATATAAAACAAATAAAAAAAAAAAAGAACCTTAACCTTGTTATCTCCATTTATAGGTAAAAAAAACTTAACCTTGTTGTCTCCCATTATTCGTAAAAAACTTACCCTTGTTGTTTCCCATTATTAGTAAAAAAGATAGTTCCTACAGATCTATATCACTATATATCAATGAGTGATAAGGAGGTTTTGCAGAAAAACTCAGTTCTTAGATTGGTGAAAAATGATGAAGCTATGGTCAGGCATTGTTACTAATATGCATTTGAGTTTTCTATTCTGGTCATAAATTAAACAGTTCAGATTCAGTTATCATGAAACTTGGTCAGAATATTTGTCTACTGGATTTTCTACATAAGTGTTAAAGTGGGTCAACAAGGGTCAAAAACAAGGTCACTGGGTCAAATCTTAGGGATATTTTTTGCGTAGTAGTTTTCTAATCTAGACATTACTTTAACATCCTACTGCAGATTTGCCTGTGCTGAAATGCAAAATACAGTCAAACTTTGGTGACTCGAACACTGAAAATTGGAACATCATACTTGACTCGAACACATTTCACAGTCCCACCATAAACTGTTCTTAATTCTTTATTGTTCAACCTGGGATGAGACAAACACTGATGGCTGGAACTCTCGAACTAAATTTCCGGTCCAAGATCAAAAATGCTATGTATTTCACACCTATCGGTCGAACCTCCCTACCTGTGATGTTCGCTGGGGGACTGTGGTGCAGCATGTTTTTCACACATTGTGGGATTGGCACAATCAGCGGTTCAATAATTAACAAATCAAAGTATAACTAGATTTCATTCGTTGATACGAATGATAGGACTTTCTGCTGACATTGAAAAATATAAAGATTAATACCGTTAGAAAGAATATATATTAAATTCCCTACCTTTTACTTTTTTTTCGTATGGACTTCTCATGCATGAACTTTTTGAAATAAGCCATATTCCAAAAATAAACAAGTAACTGGTGTTGCAAGCAACACATGAGTCCCCTACCGGTGAGGTGCATAATTTTTCCATTACCACACCAACCAGAATTTTGGTCCAAGAAAAACAAGACTTTGGTTAAAGTAAATGTAAGGGAATATTTAAGTTATGACCATTTAAGCAAGACTTACATGTAGAGTTGTTGTCTCTGCTGTGCCCACTATACAATTCATGCAAGCAAGACAGATGCAAGAAATAGAATTAATAATAGTTACCTTGCCTGATCCAAAATGTTTTTCATTAGTCTTTAGTCTTGTTGATGAGAAATGAGAACTTTCACTCTGCATCACCACCCTGACTATATACATGCCTTATAAATTTATTATAAAGTTATCGCGGTCGCGGGATCCCATTTTTTGCCATATTTTCACTATTTCCGTTACCATAGCAACCACAATTTTAGTCAAAGAACAAAAATAAAACAATGGGCATAATCTTCACATTGCCATCTAGTCATATACCAAGTTTCATCAAGTTAGCTTGCTTAGTTATAAAGTTATCGCGGGATCCCATTTTTTTGCCATATTTTCACTATTTTCGTTACCATAGCAACCACAAATTTAGTCGAATAAAAAAAATAAAACAGTGCATAATCTACACATTGGCATCTAGTCATAAACCAAGTTTCATCAAGTTAACTTGCTTAGTTATAAAGTTATCGCGGGATCCAGATTTGAGCGGACAGACAGACGGACAGACGGACGGACGGACAGACGGAGGGCAAACCTATAGTCCCCTCCGGTGTGAACTCCGGTAGGGGACGAATAAATCTTTATTTTGATATCGCTTTCTTATAACTTGACCAATTTTACTATTCTAGGTACCAAAATAAATGGCCTGAAATTCCATTGTAGCATATGTGGTTCTAGTTTTATAGGTATTCAAAATATAAACAATTAAACTTAAACCTCTTAATTCTGCATATCAAAATTCTTTTTTTATTTTCGTGTACAGTCGCGGGAATGAAATAGTAAATGCTACCATGCAATAGAATCGTCGACGCGTGTAGCCTCGTGAGTAAAATTTAAATAAGGCTTTTACATACGGTCGAGACGACTGTATTACACAAAGTTACTAAATTTTGCGCTTTTAGCTAATGCCTAGGTCACACATTCAGGATTTTTACTGCCGTCCTTGATAGGACCATTCCTGATTAAAATGTGTCAAAAGTCTGATCAAGATCCTGTGATTCGTGGCTGGAAATTCAAACTTTTATTAAAATTTGTAAAAACATTTATTTAATCACGACAGCAATCAGATATTGTTCAGGAGGCGTCCCGATCCAGCCGTTTCCAGCAGAATTCGTCCCGATTATCCCGTTCTCAATCCGATTCTGATCCGATACAGCAGAATCTGTCACGACATAGTCACGATTGTAATCCGACTAGACAAATGGCTGAGTTTCCCGAATGTTACGGGACGCACCTAACTGTCAGGAGTGCTTGGCCGACCTCTCCGGACCATTCCCGATCCGTAGGACTCTGTTACGAACATATACGACTGCGTTCAGACAATGATAGGACATTGAGGATAGTAATCCGACTTTTTCGCTTTTCGTGTCGTAGCGCTGTCTGATGTCAAACGGGATCCATAATCGGCACTGTGTGAACGCCGCATTACAGACAAATTAGCTTGCAGCGTCTTGAACGGATGACATGTGTTGATCATTTTGTTTCAAACGACAATTTCAACATATAGAAATACTCTTGTTAATATTAAAAATACATTATCATATAATGACGTCATGTGACGTCATATGACGTTTCTTTTCACAAAATGTTTAAGACTCTTATAGACCTATATACTGACCAAATATCAATTTTCTATATTAAATAGGACCGATTTTATAAGCATTTAAAAATTTACGACCTCGGTTCGAATCTTGAATTCGCTATAGAACCATGGACTTTTCGAATTTTGAAAAACGGACACCGAGATGCACAACTAGAACTTAATATACACATTCTCTGAAAATTTGATGAAAATCGATCCATTAATAATGGCTCTGGACCGTGTACAAACTTTCGTGGTCAATTTCAAATGTGACGTTATATGACGTCATAGGCTTCTGAAAATCATTGAAATCGAAATTTCAGCATCTGAAGCATGCGGCATTAAATTTTCATATCCGTTCGAAAATTTCAACATATAGAAATAATATTGTTAGAATTATCATATGTCACGTGACGTCATATGACATTTATTTTCACAAAATGTTTAAGACTCCCAGAGACCTATATACTGACCCAATATCTTCTTTCTATCTCAAATAGGACCGATTTTATAAGAATTTGAAAATTTACGATTCAATGATAGGACATTGAGGATAGTAATCCGACTTTTTCGCTTTTCGTGTCGTAGCGCTGTCTGATGTCAAACGGGATCCATAATCGGCACTGTGTGAACGCCGCATTACAGACAAATTAGCTTGCAGCGTCTTGAACAGATGACATGTGTTGATCATTTTGTTTCAAACGTCTACACTTATACACACTCATGGTATCTCAAGCTGGCAATTAAATTACATTGTGCTATAACATATATTTTCACATAGGTTATCATTTATCATAAATTTGGAATATAGCTTGTACAACATTTATCGATAGATGCAACAATAAAGTCGGGAAATTGCAATGTTTCAACAACGGTCTAAATGACATGTGTCAAAACGCTCAAAGGATTATGGGTAACGCAATGCTGCAACTGATATTCATAAGTAATGTAAATAAAATGATTTGACAAAACATTAAATCATTGTCAACACTTGTTTAGTTTGTTTGTTTGTTGGGTTTAACGTCCCACCGACAGTATTTCAGTCATTTGGAGACGATGTCTACTTAATGCAGTTATAGTGCTGCAACACTGCAGTATCACGTCGTAGACATGTGGCATGATACCACACCCAGTCACATTATCCTGATACCGGGCCAACCAGTCCTGCAACTACCCTTATATGCTAAGTGTCAAGCAAGGGAGCTATAACAGTACCATTTTTTACGACTTTGGTATCGAACCCACGACCTCCCGCTCCCGAGGCGGACGCTCTAAACACTCGGCCACCGGGAACGGTACACCTGTTTAGCTAGTAATATCAATATGATATAAGTAAAAAGTTGTTTTTTTTGTTTCAATTTATATGACTAATACATATCTGTAAACTTACATTTTCCGAAAATGCTTCAATTAAGGTGAAAGCGAAAGTAGGATATTTTATGAAAATTCTTACAATTGGCTTTAAATTCGTATTTTTTATGTAACTTCCTTATTTCTTGATCAATTTCAAAACTCTAGGTGCCAAAATAATCGTCTTAAAATTCTCTACATCTCACTTGCTTAATGTAAGCACATATTTTTAATGATTCTTAAGATATAAGCCGTAAAACTCTGACATGACGGCAGAATTGCAGATATTCTGTATGTTTAAATTCTTATTTTTCATGTAACTTCTTTATACTTTGATCAATTTCAAAACTTAAGGTACCAAAATAATCGTCTTAAAATTCTCTACATCTCATTTGCTTAATGTGTTGACTTATTTAATATGGGTTTTAAGATATAAGCCGTGAATCTCTTACATAACGAAAAAATAGCTGAAATTCTACATGTTTAATTTCTTATTTTTGATGTAACTTCCTTATACTTGGATCAATTTCAAAACTTTAGGTACCAAAATAATCGTCTTAAAATTCTCTACATTTCACACGCTTTATCTATAGGAATATTTTTAATATTTTTTGAGATACAAGCTCTTAAACCTCTTGAAAAATGAAAAAATCACCAAAGCTATATGCACGAATTTCGTTTTTCCCCATTACTCCATGAATCTTAGGTCAATCATTAAACTTTAAGCATCAAAAGAACGGCCAAACATTGCTCTACAAATAATATTCATCATCATATTTTCAAAAATCAAAGGATTTCGAGATATAAACTCTTAAACACACTGAGGGTTACCGAATTTTTGTTTTTCCGCCATAACTCAACCGATTCAATCCCGATCATCAAAAACTAAATATCATCGGAAAGGTCTTTCTAAGCACTACAAATTATACGCATAGTGTCTCGATAGAATTTTTACCGTTTTTGAGATATTTAAGGCCGAAGAAAAACCCGATAAATGATATATGACCTTGACCTTTGGGATTTTCCGGAAACGGAAGTGACATGGCTCCATAGAATCTAATACTGCATCTTCAGACAAAATTTCAAGCACATCATACAAAAATTAAAGCCTACAGGGATTAAAAACCGTTAAGTTTTAATACGAAAGTTTTAATAGCATTATGACGTCATGTGACGTCATATGGCGTTCATCTTTTCAGAATGTAAAGAAGACATAGAGACTAATATTCGATCCGAATCTCAGCTTTCTAGCTTTTCTGGAAGCGATTTTATACGCATTTGAAATTTGACGTCATTAGTTCGAATCTTGGATTCGCCATAAAACATTTGTCCTTTCGAATTTGGAAAAACGGACACCGGCATGCACAACTAGAGCCTAACATACATATTCTGTGAAATTTTGATAACAATCGATCCAGAAATAATGGCTGTAGACCGCGTACAAACTTTTTCACCTGACGTCAAATCTGACGTTATATGACGTCGTATGAATATAAAATTCATTGCATCCGAAAGCCTCTGGTTTTAAATATATGCCATAAAATTTTCATTGTTCTGAGTCAATGGCAACACCTCGAAATTAACACAAATATAAGAGGAAGAAAAAAAGAATAAGAAGAAGAAGAAGAATAATAAAAAAACAGTACAAACCCAATATGACTTTCTGCCTGTAGGCAGAAAGTCCTAATAAGATGATATAAGTTTAATGCTGATCATGTTGCAAATTAAAGGAGGAATTTGTTTAATTGATTTAATGGAATATTAATTGATTTGTTTTCATTTATATTTATGGATTATTTACACTACATATTTCTTCTTTCATTTTTTTTATGCAAAATAAAACGTATGCAGGAAATGTTACAACTTGCACGTAGGCCGATGTGTGTGTACATGTAAGTGTATGAATTGTTTGTCATCATTGATATTTGTGATATGATCTTGACAGCTGCTGTTTTATTGATTTATATATGTTTTAAAAGAATAACAATTTTTTTTTATTTAATGTTACCTCTCTTATTATTATTTTGCAGACATTATTTTCAAAATATGATATCTGCTTTAATCGATCATTTCTAAAGGACGGCCTGATAACTCATCGAATTTTTGATACATGTACATACTGTATGTATATCATCAAAGTCATGGTTGGGTGGAACCACCAATGACTGGAACAAATTGCCGTTCCCGCAGCCTGTTCGAGTCACCGAAGTTCGACTGTATAGCAATAATGCTATTTTCATGTAAACCCCTTGTCGGACACAATATTAAACCAAAGTATAATCGGCACCAAATCTTGTGGAAATAAATCATCAAAGACTTTCCATTTCAACAGGCTAGTCTTGTCAAGCTATAAATTGGCATGTCTGCTTCTAATGTATGATGGAACTTGTCTAAAACAATCGAACCTACCCCTTGCCCCATTCTTGTCCAAACAGCAGAACTACTTAACTAAACCAGTCTATATTAAGAATGGGGGGGCGGGGGGAGTAATAAAAACCAAGGGATGTGAAAATGACTTATATATTATTGTGTTTATATAAAAATACATAGAAAGGTATAGTTGGTATAAGGTGTGATTGTGTTTAGTAAGAGATATACAGTAGAACTTCTATAAGTCAAAGTTGAAGGCACTGACACATCGGGACATTGACTTAATTGGGTCTTTATCATCAGTCAATCTGATTTTGAATTTTAGGTAGGTCTTTGTTACATCAACTTTGTTGGTAAATGTAATTTTATACAAGTGTACATGTTTTCCTGTTTATGAAGCAGATATTCCATTGTTTTCAGATGTGTTAAAAAAAAACAACGATATTTTTCAACGAAAACAAATTTATTTATAAAGCAAGATATGCTAACAAAACACAACATTGGTGATGTATTTCAAATATGAGATGGGTATTGAGTACTGAGTTAATAATAAATCCAAGTGTTTGATATCCAAATGCCCAGGTTGGACTCCAGATCTTTTGCTAACCAGCATGTCACAATCAGCAGAAATATCCATGATAGAAACATATTAAAACAAATTCACAGGAGTTTTAATTCAGATGACATGGCACCTAGAGTGATTGGAGCATTGTTTTCAATCAGGAAAAGCCTTAACAGATCATCATCATCCATTCTGTTCATAAAAAGATGCATACTTTGTGTAATTAGCATCTGTCAATCAGGTAAAATTATCAATTTCATCGCAGCCGAGGCAGCCGTTAAGGTGTGGTTTTTGGTAAAATGTACTCAAATTATTATGTACAGATAGCAGAAAAAATTTGACACATTAAAAAATTTGACACATAAAAATTAAAGACTCCTAAATTATTTTTTTTGAATATATAGGGGGAAATGATGGGACTTCACTTAATTTCAACACAACAAGAAATTTGACTCCTCAAAGTTCGACACAAGTTCTACTGTACAAGCTCAATTAGATATGGTGACAACATGATAATATATGACCATCATTTTGGACCACTGGGTCCTTAACCCTTTCCCTCATAGAGGAAACCATGAAAAGTCCTATGCGAACAGCATAAAACCAGATCAGGTTTTATGCTGTTCGCTGCTCCTCAGTGGTCTGGAAATGAGGATTTTGTAAATAAATTTGGTAAGGTTTAACTGTGGTTTTCTGCAGATCAGGCTTTATATGATACCTACTGAGGGTGTCAAAATGAGTATATATGAGGGAAAGGGTTAAGGTGAAGTCCCTGTAATGGTTCAGCTACATTTCAGACCTCATGGCCTTTCACAGAGATAACCAATGGTTTCCTAATGTTTCA
>CM037784.1:59456676-59506676 GCA_021229015.1 Solen grandis | reverse complement strand
TTTGTTGGGTTTAGTGTCCCACCGACAGTATTTCAGTCACTTGGAGACTATTATATTATTAAATTATCATTATCCTGACACCAGGCCAGCCAGTCCTGGAACTACCTTATATGCTGAGCGCTAAGCATGGGAGCTACTAGTATACCAGTACCATTTCTTGAGACCTTGGTTTTTGCGGTCGGGCATCGAACCTCCCTGGATCGGTCGTGTGTGTATGTGTGTTATACACACGAAACAGATATAGTGATGCCACAATGTCCTGGTACCGGATTAGTTTATTCTGTAACTACCGTTATAGACTTAGCGTCTAATCGTTTCAGTGTCATTTAAACGACTGAGTCATTCACAACAGGGAATGGAATCCACAACCTCACAATTCTGGAAGGAGAGTTTTAACCACAATCTTAGTTAAAAAGCTCGGTTTTTCCTGTGTGAATATAGTTCCTACCTATTAATTTATCATAATTCTATTAACATTTCCATAATCCACTTGTAATGGTAAAGGCTTTGATAGAAGGCAGCTGAATGCTAAAATACATTTTATATAAAATAAGAAAATATGTTTAAACAACGACCTGGTGGCAGTATACATGCGCGCATTAAGCTCTATCGAACTTGTAAGCCTTGCCATCCACCTTTGAAACCATATACATTGCAATTATTTGATATTTTGTTCCCAAGTGCACAAAGCGGATCAACGTGACCCCAGCCTCCTTCATCCTGGCCATATTTCCGCCGTGTCACATCGCTGCTACCGTCCTGTGTGTCCGGAACCACGCCCTGAAGTCTGGACATCAGTAAAATGATACCTTGATAGATGGCAAATGGCAAGAATGATTGCCGATTTCTCAGGTCTAAGGTGGTCATTATTTTCAATTAGTTAATTGCATCTTAACCATCACTCTCGCGATCTGACGGCCAAACAAATCGACTTTCGTAACTGGATAATGGGACTGAAATAACATCACCGTTCCTCCGTGTCTTGGGTCAACTTATTTGTCCACTGGATGCAAAAGAAAGCATGGGTGAAGGTGCTCTTTGTTTACAGACAAAGGACAGTTTACCAAAGGACAGTTTACCAAAAGTCCGGGAGATGTGTTTTGGGGGCACGAAAGATGTTTTTGTGGGTAATTTACAGAAATTGGCCCCTTTCCAGACAAAAGACAGAATGAAGGTACCATCTGGTTACTTGTGTATATATGATCACCGTCTGACCACCAGTCTCTGTACATTGTAACGTGAAACTAATGGTCATTTTGTTAACTTTATTTAAGTAATATCGATTCTTACAACTTATATATTAATCACTCTCGATGGCTCTGGTGGCGACGTATGTGGTCATTATTATGGGTTGGAGTGTGTGTGTGTGGGGGGGAGACCAGAGAACCCGAAGAAACCCACGGGCGACCACTGTACCCTCTCACGTACGTGACCAGGAATCGAACCCGGGACGCATTTGTGAGAAGTGAAGCGCATTACCACTACGCTATCTAGGCACCTTAATATAAATTTAATCTTAGGAAACTCGCGCATCATTTCACAGTATCTTTTCAGCAGTTTCATTACACTAAATGTCCAGTTTGGAAAATATAAAGAACAGAAGAAAACCCCTTTTAGACCAAAAATAATTATATAATTAATTCATTTACTTCTAGTTGGAATAAGCTCTTGCAACTCGTGTTCATCCCTTAGAGTTCTTGGGTTGACCAGGAGAAGAAGGTTTTGGGGGAAAATGTTGTCACTTCAGCTCTCTAGTCAAGAGTTTCTGAAAGGTACCACTGAATCACGTAGCCGACGTTTCTTTATGAAATAAGAGAACAAGACCTAGACGGATGCCTTCATTTAGGTAAAATGTATTAGTACACATTATAGAGAACTGTAACCTAGTGAGCAGCTGATGGCCAATGTGGCAAAACAGCATTTATGTTATTGCTGCTGGCTAGTTAAGGTATTTTATCTCAATTTTGCAAAACGGCAAATGTTATCGAATCCTAATGGTTTACAGTTTAACGAATTTATTTGAAATGATTTTATTCATATCTACAATTACAACCTTAAGGGGAAAACACAACATAGCAATTTATGTTAGTATTTTAATCAGTTTTGCTGCTAGGTATATGTGATATGTTCATTTAAATTTGCAGCAAGAATTATTCTCATTTCCATCACTTCCCGCAGGTGACCGTAAAGACAGGAAGTGTCAACATCTGCCATTATGAAAAATTGATGCAATCCAAAGCAAAAACTATAAAGACGTAAGCCACACACAATACCGATGAATGAAAAGTAAACGTGAGGGAAACACAAACATTAATTTTATACTACTGAAATTTCTTTCGAAGAACTTGATCGTTATATATGGGTGTATAACATATAATATATCTTACTCGAGGAAATGATATAAGACTAACTTCCGTATTTGGCCACCTGTTGCAACTATTAGCAGTCAGCTTTTATTTGTTTTAACATATTCAATCAAGAACTTAAGATATACATAAAACAAATGCACGAAAGTAAGAACAACAACAATAGATAGCTTAACTGGTTATTTTCCTTTTTCGAAACTTACATACAGTGACATGGAAAGTCAGTCAAACTTCCACAACTGCTTTGTAAATAAAAATACTTATATTTACATATATTTAAAACTTTTAGCTTAAACGAAAAGAGTGCATCTTGTATTAAAATTCCTGAAATGACTTTAATATACATGCAGATACCCATTAGTTCAAGCATAAATCATCATTTTTTCCCTCCTATACGACCTGCTTACCAAAATTAAGATCGTATATGCATACCATTATTCTATATATGCGCCGTCTATTTACCTATCTAGATAGGGAATTTTGTCATGTTCCACAGCCTCCCCGTAACCAATTAATGTATATTAAAAATTCTCGATTCTTGAAGTACATTATTCTCTATTGTTGCGTCAATATATTATTAGAATAATTAAACAAAACAAAAATATAAGGACGCGATAGAAGAAAAGATTATGTAAAGACGAAATAACTTTATGTGAAGGCCTTTAGTCAGAACAATTACACAAACCATTCTACTGACATCCCCCGGAAGCCCATTAGGAGCAGTTTTTCGGCAATATAAACTTCATCATTGTATGTCAAATGTCTGGAACATGCTTGGGACAACATCACCAACGGTCTTCAATTCCCCAAATTTCAAACCTTCAACAGTCATTAACAAACATTTATAGCAATGGCATTGCGTCTAAAAACATGAAACAGTAGCCCTCTTTAAGAAGCACACATTTACGTGTAATTAGTGAGCATGGTCTCCTGCAACGCATATAATCGTGCTTTTCGCTCATAAACAGAACAGAAACGAACATTAACTGCGTGGTATGGAAACCATAGTGTTTTTGAGCGACTGTAGTTAACATTCAATTACCCGGTTGACTGTTGGAATTCGGTACAATTTACCGCTTTGTGAGAGTGAGGCCGGGCGGAAGTCTGCGCAGTTGTCTCCCTTTACACGATTTGACTTCTACAACATCATGTGATACGGAAAACGGTTATGCTACGGTCCATAATCTGCCAATAGATATTACAGACGGCCATCGGTGCCGGATTCATTAGGTTACACGCCTCGGGAGCTATAGGTCGCGGGTTTTAGTTTCATGTTATAAAAAATATAATTGGTAGCCCCTTGCTTGACGCCCTAACCAACCCACTTACGAGCACTGGTACATTGTTAGAGCGTCAGGTAGGACGGTGCTATGTCATACCAGTATTATATCCAATATGCCACGGTCATGGATCGAACAGTAGTTCCACGTGTGCACAAGCGCATCTTTCCGTTTACAAGAATATCAAATTAAAAATAGGACCAGTAGTTAACATTTAGACTTATTCTTCACATCGGAGACACAACAACAGGTTTCCAAATAACATAGCCGCTCAGATTTTCTAGGCAATTTCTCTGCCGATTAATGGCATATGGTTGCAATAAAAAGGATTTGATTCCTCGAGACTCCATTTACCCTAAATGCATACTTAATGTGCAAATGAGCTAAATTATGGGTGTGAGATTATCTATGTGTGAGAAAAGAAATTACATCACTTCCCCATAATACATATCTATGATTAGGGCACGTCCTTAATTTAAAAGGAAACAGATTGGTAATTCATAAAGGAAATCCATGTAGATACCTCTAGCAGTAAGTGGAAGTGTTTTGTGGAACTTAGGATGCCGTCATTACCATAAGCATTTTTGTTACCTTCTACAAATTAATGTTTAAATAATTCTGAGGTACTTTTGTGAGGAAAATAGTCAATTGCGATATTTGAATAACTGCTTTCGTCCAGTTTCCAATTTAGTGGCACAACGATTTAGTGACCCGGTAATTTAGGAATTCATCAATCTAGTGATACGGAATTTAGTGACACAACAATTAAGTGACGCGGTAATTTAGTGGTCCAGCGATCTAGTGATGCAGTAATTTAGTAGTCCTGCAATTTAATGATTTAGTGGTCCTGCAATCTAGTGACGCGGTAATTTCGTGATCCAGTAATCTAGTGACGCGGTAATTTAGGGACACAACAATTTAGCCATGCAGCAGGACACAGCCATAAATGTTCAATCGAAAAAGGAAGTGTGCAAGGCTCTTTATCTTGTTACATTGTAATCAGTCGACCAGTGCTGGTCAGAATTTCAGGACACAATAAGTACTCTTAACCCTTTCCCTCATAGAGGAAACCATGAAAAGACCTATGCGAACAACATAAAACCAGATCAGCCTGCGAGTAACTCACAGGCTGATCAGGTTTTATGCTGTTTGCTGCTCCTCAGTGATCTGGGAATGAGGATTTTGTAATTAAATTTGGCAAGGTTTAACTGTGGTTCTCTGCAGATCAGGCTTTATGTGGTACCTTTTGAGTGCGTCAAAATGAGTCTATATGAGGGAAAGGGTTAAACCAAGGTGTTGCACTCATATATAGCATAAATAAATATTTATGCCATACCAATATACGTATGTGTATAGATAAACGCATTTGGTTGTCTTAATCTTTTATGTACACATTATATTTTGATTGTGCATATTAACTTACTTTTTGTGACAACAATATATTTGTTTACTTTCAAGTAAATATACAGATAAGAACGATAATGTTTAAACAACTGGTGTGTAAATAAAAAACTGCAAAACATCAAACATTTTAAGTTTAAACCATTATGAAAATATCTATTTTGATATATGTGTGGTCGGATACAAAAATACACTTTAATTTGTGGTACTAGATTGGTCTATTAACAATATTGTGAAATAACTAACGACTCACAAACTATAATTTATGGGTGCGGATCGAATCAAAATCCATCAAAGACATGCTTCGTCAGGTCATCACTTCTTCTTTCTTTGATCTACAAGTTGATTTTGAAATGATATAAAACATATCAAGGATTTGCAATTGCTTCTGTTATTCAAGGTAAACATTTTGTCAGATGTATCAACTTATCATAACGTACTCAGTGTAAAGATTAAAAACATCGGAAACTGTTGACCAGCCAAAAAGCAGAGACCTAATTTAAAAGGCAATTACTGAAATTATTTGAAGTATTGCAAAAATAAAGGTCTGCGATTAATGACGTAAAAAGAGTTAAAATTATTCGTTAATTCCAATTATTCTATAAAATTCGTAAAATGATTACATTAATTAAAATGATCTCTGTGATTTCTATCTAAGAAATACTGTTAAATTAAAAGCACACAGGGGCACTTAGCGGCAATCGAACATGTAGTTCTTCTTATTTGATTTCTTTCTTTAGATAAATGCTATATTTACAAGTGATTAAGTAATTATACCACATAGTTACTCAATCTTAGTTGTATTTTTTAAATGTGCTTAAAAATAAATTTAGTCTGTTTGTGTGTCAGCTTTCCGAGGATTCCATGGTTAGGAAATAATGTTTCATTTTTGACGAATAAAAGGTTATCACTAAGATGGGAGTCGAACTATAAACTTGTGTATCCAGTATCAAGACGCCTGCCATCATTCCTAATTTAACATATTTAGGAATATACTAGAGCAAATTTAGACATTTTGGATGGTTACACTTTTAAATGTTACACTAGTGCTCCTTGTCTTATCATCTGAAATAGTTCACATCACAGCCATACAAAATTGTCATCACAAGCCAGTCGTGTATCGTCCATATTTTAATGTTAATAATCAAAAAACATTCTAATATCAATATGTTATATGCTCAATTTACCGCAAGAATATCATAAATTTATTTCCGAACATCAAATAAAAATGAAAGGCGTAATATGACGTTTTAGATAGGAGCACATACGTTTTTTTGATCTACAGAGGACCTGTCGGAAAGGAATTTGATATGAAACATATATCAAAATAAATGGCGTGATTACATTCCAATTAAATACCAAAAACAAATTTGATTGTGACAAACAAGTCAGAAAATTGAACATGTGCTCAAGGTGTTCACCAAACACTCGACCCTAAATAATGGTTCACAAATTATATGAGCATGAAAAACGATCGTAACAAATTTACGTTTGTGATATTTAATAGTTCGAAACATAAGTCATTTTATTTTGAAAATACGGCCATAAACAAGTCGTTGTGGGACAATTTAATATAATTTTGGTAAATTATGTCATGATTCGGCTAAACGGCGCTAAGGATATGACAAGGGTCGACAACTCAGCCGTGAAATTACCACTGTATTCATAAACATAACAAGTCATCCTCATTACAGACGACATTTATTATAACATTTTTACGGGTTATCTCTTGTACTTGAGAGACTGCCAGGTGGGACATTCATATTGCTGTGGTTTGTCTTTTCCTCCATCCAATATTTTTGTTCGATTTTTTTTTTTAAATATATGTATGCACATGGTTTTGACAAACACGTTTCAAAAATCCATACAAACGCACTTTCGGTATCAAAATAAAACTGATTTATAATCCATATGAGTTCAACTGAATGGTATCGCTGTCTATATTCTGTGCTGAAAGTTTGACAAACATCGGTTGACTGGTTACAAAGTTACAAGATAAAGAATGGCCCACACTTATTTTTTGAGCGAGCATATATTTCACACTGATATTGAGATAGATATGAGGGTGCCGTGATCCTATGGTAGATCTACCGAATCTGGGTCTGATGGTTGTTGGAACGATCCTTTCATAGAGCTGTTTAATATACCCCCAATCATACGGTACAAAAAATAGCGACACAATGTATAATATCCAGAGGATGGAGAATTTAGTAAAATTATAAAGCCAAACAACCTTCTACTTCACGAATTCTTATATGGAGCTTGGATGGGTATTAAGTTTCCTACCTCCGTACAAAATTGGACTCCAAGACCACACATTAGCTGAACGAAGCATTAAATATGTTGGTTGCAGATACAGTTCTTGTATACAAATGTGCTGCAAAGGATATCTACCTACTGATAAGTGTGTCCCAAAATAATGCAATTTGGTCTCCTCTCTCTCTAACCAACAAAATAAAACAACAACAACAACAACAAAAATAATAATAAAAAATAAAATAAAAATAAAAAAAACCGCACCGAATACCTACTTATACTGAATGTTTCGTAATCACGTCTACGCACATGAAAACCACCTATTGTCACGTGACTATATTCGTTCTTTTGGTGGATTCCGATTATATTTCTTTTTAATTCCGTTATTATCAGCCAAGTCAAGAAAAATCGCTCTAACACCTACACGTATGTGAAAGCCACATTTTTTTCTCTCACAATTAAATACCGGTATACTGTAAGAGGGAACGGTTCTATAAATACAATTGCTTTTCAAGAAAATACATAAATACCAATTTTAAACTAGCTGGGGGAGACATGATTATAATAAAATGGATGAATATATACAATATAACTGCGATGTTCCGATTAGCAGGTATCCTCTGAGCCCCGGTGCGAATAAACTGTCTTTTATGCTAGTGGAGCAATCGGGGATTAAGAATTCCATCAGTTTCCGAATCTCGATCATCCGAACTTCCCACCACTCTGAATAATGCTTTTTTAAAACGGACACCTGTAATTAAAGAATACATCTTATCGTGTGTTGACAAAAAGTGAAAGGCCAAGTTGCATACCGCAAGTCCCGAGTTTAAATCCAGCTTGGAGCTTTTAAACGTTACCTAACTACATATATAACAGACGATTAGTTTTATCTGTCCGACGAAAACATCGGTTATATAATCATTAGATCATTACTTTTAACTTAAAAATGATTATTCGTTGTGTAGCTCATAATTAAATTCAAAGAATCTACCATATATCGACATTGGTGATCATCAATTAAAACTGCAACCTTTAAACAGTTAGTATCATCTGCTGAGAAAAGTCAACTGATAACCGACAAGTAAAGACATTTATAACCCTACATTGGACAGTCCATTTATATTCAATTACGATCGTTGTTGAGATAGGAGCGGGGAAGGGCAGATAACTGTAGATTATCGCCCTTTTACCTTTGACCCGAGGCACATATGTAGATGTCACTACATCAAAGAGAAACCGAGGACATCGTGAATGTTTGATCATGTGCCGAAATCATCAAGGTGTAATTGTGTATTTCGATAAAATAAATGGTTGGCTTTTCCTTTTTTTTGCGAGACCATGAAAGCAATTTAAATACCTAAGAAAACGCGGTTGAAATAAGCAAACTGGCTGGTGACAATGAATACACGTGATGTAAATGTAATTTTTTATTCTACAAAATTAATTTCTTTTAAATTATATGTTTTTTATGAGATTTATATTTCATTTGATCAATAGATGTAAATAAATGAGCATTATGACAACCAGTTGAAAATAAACACAGGGCATGAAGCAGAAAATTTGGTTGCTTTTTCTGTCATTATGACATGATAAATACATGCAGACAGAAAGACATGTTGATTTAGTCTTACCTTAGTACATATACAAACATATAAAATAAAACTGATGCATGTACAAAAACATTCAAATTGAATAATGAAGACGGTTTAAAGTAAAACTTATTTTTAAGTAAACATATTAAAAATACAATGTATAAACCCCATCTAAAACATGTAAACAAGATGTCCTGAGAGATCCGAATATACCATGTTACTGTGTGTAATAAAAAACACAGTTTGAACAATTTTAATGTAAATATCAACATGCTTAAATGCTCGTTGAATCACGTTATCGCTTCATTTTCGTTCTGATACGAATAATATAACATTCTAAAAATAATATGTGTTCGGAGACTGTGTAAGTAAACCCTATAAACCGGGTGCATATTTCTATGATTCTTTTTTTTGACATTGCATGTATGAGCACATGCCACTATAATAAATAAGCTATTTATTACATATTTTAGACTGATATGTCTAAGAGACGTTTTGCAAATTTTATGTAGGGTATTTTGTCCGTATATTTACCTTCTCAGATATCAATTCTTTACAATTTATGTTCCGCGAAGTCATAAAACACCCTTAGTGTCCAATTATGCATATTTGGACATGTTTGAAAGATAACAAAATAAAGTGAATGCTGCTTATGCCCAGTGGTTGTGTTGATACAAATTTTAATTAAGTTTTGATTTCACTATAATGTATAAATGTAAAGTCTATTTTATAATGTACATAAACTAATCTCATGTAAACTGACGTCAACTAGGTACATGAAGATACTTTTGTATTGAATTGTTTTTAAATTTTATACCTTCTGAAAGAGAGATTAGATCGTCCATCTCGAAAGCGGGAGGTCGTGCCAGTCATAAGAAATGGTACTGGTATAGATCCTTTGCTTGGCGCTCAGCATATAAGGTTAGTTCCAGGACTGGTTGGCCCGTTGTCAGAATAATGTAACTGGGTGTGGTATCATGCCACATGACCACGGCGTGATACTGCAGTGTGGCAGCAATTTATCTGTCTCAAGTAGACATAGTCTCCAAATGACAGAACCACTGTCGGTGGGATGTTTAACACAACTAACAATAATTTAAATATAAACATGTATTTGTTGACAACGTACTGTTAAAGTGTACTCTTACCGGACATAGTTTAAACGAAATGTAAATTATATTCAAATGACTTCATTAGTTTTTGTGCCCTGTGTTTTATCTTAATTGACAATTTTCCAATTTATCTACGTCCGTCTTACGAGAAATTGTTTGCGGGCACGAAACCATCAAATGTTACACTTAAAAAGTACTTACATTTTAAAACTGAATTAAGATTAAGGGTTGCGATCTATTGACAGGGCGAAGCCCCGGGTCAGTAAATGTATTAATCAATTAAAAAAGTTAATGTATTCAATTTCTCGCATATATGAGCAAAAGGAAAAAACTATATGATGTGCTGATACTGTGAAATCTGGGACAAGCGTGGGTAACGAGCTATAGCTTGATGTGACAGGAGAATCATCTAGTGACACTTTCACAACCGACTGCTTACCTTGCCCAACGAAACTATCCGACGAAACGAAGTCATTGCTGTTGAGTTTAAATTACAATACTCGTAACCTATATGTAATCAAAGGCTTTTAGCAAATTGATAATACTATGTTTAAAAAGAACAATGGTTTTCGTCATAAAGATATTTAATAAAGCTCAGATGCAGCTATTTTTGAAAACTAAATACATACATATATACATGCATGCTACTCTGTCTAAAATATTTAAAACCCATTTTGTTCCCTTTTAATCAAAGATAATAATAATAATAATAATAATAATAATAATAATAATGCATTTGATTGCAGTCAGACAAATAATCAGATATGAGTTACCTCTTTGCAACATCTGACAACGAATAAAAAATTGTAAAACATAGGCCTGATTGTGTGAATATACTCGTATGTGTATAAACACTTATCAAATTGGGCATGCATTGTACGTGCATGCAGAATCTAAATATGTTTTCATTCACGGATTATCGCACAAATGATTTTATGAATCATTAATTTTATTTCAATATGAGAAATAAGCCTTTAATTAAAATTAAATAATATTCATTAAAAATTTTTTTTTAAATTATAACTAACAGCAAAAAATAATCATATCTTCAAGTACGATCGCCAATTCGTTTATATTTTATTAATGCAAATTTAATCAAACACGATCAGTATTTCATTGTATTTCAAAACCAACGTTTGATTTTCCCGACATGCTATTTTTATTTTTTGAGTGATACGGAAGGGCGTCTTTTCCACTTGTGTGTAAGGATACTGTGTGATATCCCTGAGCAATCAGTACGAATGTTGATAATATGACAAGCGATATGTCACCTTTAGACTCAAACGATGGCTTACAGTTGATGGAACGATTACTGGCCACCCACGAGTACCGGTAGAACAAACTAGTAACCCGTCCCTAGCACATCTCTCCCTGGTACAGAAACAAGACGCTTTGCACAAACAACCACAATCATTGCAGATATATTTCCTAAAAAAAATCAACATTAAAAGATGTTATAGAATACATCAGATAAAGAATGTTGGTAGGAAATTAGTATCTCAACAGTGAAAATTGTTTCAAATCATTTTGTGTGATTAAACTGAGGAGTAAGTAGAACGTTTATTCAATAACTTTGTTGTAACTAACCGACAATACAAGTATGTCTTTCACCCTGTGACGTTTCTGTGACTTTTCTTTATACGATAGTCTTTAGTTTGATATGATACATCAACAACAACGAAACCAGCAACAACAACAACAAAAATAACAGCAACGGCCAACCAATGAGAATGATTTACATGTATTGATAAAGCATGCAGTTAACATTTTCAAAAGCTAATTGATATAAGACAGTATGAACGTGTGTTATTAAAGCGATAAACAGGTAATTAAAGATCAAGATGCACGTAAGGATGCAGTCTTGATAAAGGTCAGACTATTGCGGCAACAGAGGGCATGAACGTATCTGTTTTGTTCGTCTATTGTTGCTAACGACCACAAGGAAAAAAAACCTCCATCGGAATGAAACACCACGATCTCGCTGGAACATGCGTGAATATCGCTGTCACAATGATCTGCTGCGATATTTCAAGAACTTTATACTTAACGGTTCGTTAAGTCAAATTTGAAAATTTTGCCAATTTTGCACGCTACATTACCACCAGAGAACAACCAACTACGCGGCTTATTATTTTTCGCTATACCCCAGTGCCTGGAGTGGCCGTATCCTTTGTATAACAATACAGAACTTCCTATATTTTTATAATTCCAACAAAATTCGAGGTAGTAAATTGCGCTGGGGATCCGCTCCGTTAACTGGTAATGGCTGCCGTGTGCCAGACCTTTGCACTTCCGGTTTTGCATAATTCATTTAACGAATGGAATGATAAATTACGCGGAGAAACAGGTGTCACGCGAAATAATTAATTTTGCTTAAACAGATAATCAAAATATATAATGGCTAACATTCATGAACTATTATCATAATGTTGATCTTTGTTCCAACTGCTGTATATTTGAAGATTTTATTTAATAGTTTAACATACTTATATATGAAATGAATGAGTACACAGTTGATGTGCATATGTTCTTAAGAATTCTATTTGCTACAAAAATATATCTAATATTGAAAGTGATATTTAAACAGTAAGATCATGTATTGTGGTTATTGTAAATTTAAAGGCTAGTTTTTTACAATGAGACATTTGAGTTCGGGCAATCTGTTCTGTAAATTGTACGGCGTACATGAGTGAGTCTCCTCTACTTTGATAGAGGGTAGGTCCGACAAAAGTTTCAGACATGATGTTGAGCTCAAGAATACGCAAATTTTCATTTTATTTCAATACATTATTCAATGATTAAAGTAAGATGCAATGGCATAAAGTAATTATCCTTCCTAGAAATTTACACACCAGACAAAAATTTAAGTCTAAAAGATCTCCAAGAGTCAATTGTTGAGCACACTAACTTAGGGCTGCACCAATCATAGATCAGCTCTAACAACAGAGAGGTCTATGCATAATATATGCATAAGATGTAAGTCTTCGTTTCAATTTGTGAAAGGTGAGTCTTGGAATCACGCATGTGAATTTTATTCATAAAATTGAATTTTATTATAGTTTTTCGTATTACAAGTTGTATTTTGGGACGAACGAGTCAAAGTCAGAGCTACACAGTCAGAGAAGTAAAACGAACGAGGACTCTGAGAAACGATGGTTTAATAGCAGTTGATGTACTGGCGATGTGTGTTTGACGAGTCTAGAACCAGATCCCTTGGTAAATGGTCCTGGATCGCATACAAGGAGCTAATCTCTCAGGAACATCGTCTTTGATTTAGATATCAGCAAATTCCTCCAGATAACTTGCAATGTTAAAAAAGCAGTTACTGTCCGAGATATCGGTATAAAAATCTAAAGCATAATTGGGCAAAAACTGATAGACAACATTTGTAAGTTGGGCCACGTATAGAGATAGTTGCATTATAAAGCTATAAGATGTTTTTTTGAAGGTCTATTACCCGAGTGATAAGTGGGGGAAGCATTTTGGTACAAACTATCGCTCTAATGTAACGAGGCTGAAAATTGGGGGTCACGCTAAATTAGAATTACAAGGTTTAGATAGGGAATGATAGAGAATTTGACTTTTGTTCACTGGATTTAGAAGATATGTAGGTCTTAACTCATGAGAAATACTCTCTAGATTGGTTCCTGCACCAAACAAACTTCTCCTATCACGATAAGAAAGATTTTGAGTGTAAGAAAGGCATAAACCCACCCTGCACTGCTTCATTAATAAACAAATCTGACAAGCCCCATTGGCCCAGTGTTTCGAGCGTCCATGGGATCAGGAGGCAGTGGGTACAATCCCTAGCCTCGACATACCAAAATTCTTTGAAATGTATGTACATATAGCATCTTTGCTTGTTGTTCATCATTTAAAGGTTATCATGAACTGGTGTAAGAATAATGTGACTAAGTATGGAGTAATGTCACAGGGAGGCAACATTACAACTGTCACGTGTCCCTATGCCTCAGACTTGGGAACAAAATAGAAATATTGTGTTGATATACAGCCTTGCTTAATTTGTTTATTAGTTCACCAGAGCACAACTTGTTCAAGATGAACTATTGTGATCACCCTTCTCCCGTCGTCGTAAGTCGTCCTCTTGAATCTAGTTAATACTTTGGGTTGTATTTTTAAAATGCATCAATACCACCGGTATACCACACATGCATAAGGATAAATGTACGTGTAATTTATAACACAGCATTATTACCTTTGTCGTTGTTGTTATTGTTATATTCGTATTTTATTTTCAACATTTTTTTCATTCATTACGCAGATGTTTTGTATAATATTCATATGCTCAGTATAATTTTATTTATTCTGAATTTTGATTTTATCTTAAATATTAGAATACAAAACCAACACTTCGGTCAATATGGTATGCGTTCGGATGTGGTATGTCACTGTCAATTGTCGAACCTGTGAAATTATTTTATTGTTATTGTGAAAGTATCTAGTCTCTTCTGTGACCTCTTTCTCTAAAGTCAGATGGAAATACTGTCGAAACGAAGGTAAACTCAAATAGTCAAGTCAAGTCAAGTCTAGTCTACAGTCAGATGATTTAACCACTCGCACCCCGGGGACAGTCCGAGCTGATATGTGCTCATGTATGATGAAAACAAAGGAAGACTCTGGTAAGACGTAATGATGTTTATTTCTCGGCATTGTGCATATCTTTGGGTGTTTATTTCATCGTGCAGAATTTCACACAACTTTAGCAGTGTGCACCTGTCGAGTTGCGTACTCCGACACTGATGCGACAGGTTTATGTATAATAAATTGGGAGAGATTCGGTTTATCTACGCCATTATACAATTATTGCATGTCAATTTTTTGCACTAATGACTTTGCTGTTTTGTCGATTTACAACAGTTTACAAGGAACGCATGTCATAATATCAACATGAGTATGTGTTTACAACCTGATGAATGTGTTAATATATAAGTGAGCAAATCTTCCTCGGAGAAAAAGGCTGTGGATATCGGCCCTCGTGCAAAACTGCATGTGTATTACTGAGGCATCACGGTTCCATTTTAAAAACATACAAAATTAGCTTCGTGTCTTCCTTATAAACGACACGTAAACTCGAATTTTAATAGTAAACAATAAAAAAACTATGATCCAGTGGTATTCATAACCTACAGAACTGAATGTTTTGAGTTTAATTCATGCTATGGGCGATCTTCTTTTTCTCAAGACTTTCCAAGGGGCAAAGTACTTGTCCAATCCGGAGTCTTTCAATACGAATCCGTATGAGTTCTTGCTATCCACACGAGTTGCATAATATGTTAAGTCATATAACAGCATTTTCACATACTATTAAACAAAATAGTTATACCACTTTAGCTTAAAAAAAATAAAGCAAAAAATGACAAGTGGTAAAAGTTACCAATATATCAAATTTTATGTCTAATGGCAAATTAATCATATACTGCTCACTGATAACGTTATTGTTTGGTTAACTACATCATCGGAAACCCACAAGCGCCTTATTCCGCTACTTTCCATACTTACAGATGTAGTGACCGTTGGAATCCGACGATGGGCCAACTTCTATTGTTGTTGCCTAGCTCGTCACTGGGCTCAAGACGTGCCCTAGTCACTCGGGATTGTTATAATGAACTCCAATGGTAGGCTGGTGATTCTACACGGTGTCCTTAAGACATTTATTATGTATATGGTTGTAATTTATGCCGATGAGCTTATATATATATACTTAAATCAATAAGAAATTTTCTGTCCACATGTAATTAGCTGGACGCATGACCGATATATCATCACAGGGACGGGTAAGTCCAATATCAATAACAACTGCTACAACAACTGCTACCATACTCTTACTACTACTACTACTACTACATATTCGTTGTCCTTTGATGTAATGTTTGATATATGAACTCAAACATGATGATTGTTGAAAAAAGTGGACATATAAATGGAGTGCAAATCTTCTGCCTGGATGATTTTTCAGTCACAGATTCCGATAAGATTGCCCTCATTCTCTTGGGAAAAATGTACTTCGCTTTTCACTTCTAGATAAAGGCAATCTTGCTTCACCGGCAGCAATAGACTCTCGCTGATAAAACTCGCGGCCTAACCCGACAAGATTATTTGAAACTTTCAAATCTTTAACAAATGGTTACTTTCAAATTGGGCGTTAAATTTGTGGATGTTTTCCCCCCTTGAAGGATTGATTCGGAAGCGATACCAGTACAAAAATAAAACCAGTTTTTAAGATTTATGGGCCTCTAACTTCGTGTCGATTTTGCCCAGTAGAACCAAGAAATGATGATCACTTGTAACCGTACCGTCTTGATTGATTGTTAAGTCAGTACTGGAACTAATTTGTTTCTTTATTTTGACATTTTGCTGAGGCAAAAAGAATTAAATTTAATCCGAATTGCGTTTGGTTGACAATCATCTCGGCTTAAAATTACAATGATAAACTTTGCTATGAGCGTGCCTTTAGAGAAAAAAGTGAATTTTGAGAAAACATTAAATTGCATGATAAAATGTTCAATTAAATGTTCAGTACCATTCAAATTAAACGGTTTAAGAAGAATGAAAACTAAACAAAAAATACTATGAAAACGAAGCAATGATAAATCGGATTAATATCATTAAATTCATTACAAAGAAAATATAGGACACACGGTTGAACCCAGCATATTGACAAATGTCGTGGAATATATTGCTGATATCAGAATCTTTCACAACCAGTGTTTTACTAGCAGGCACCTGTTCTAATCAGCTTTGTGGTGTAAACAACAATAACAACGAATGATAATAATAATTATGATATTAATACTAATTATGATAATAATTTAAACGATTATTCTGAAATAAGAATTGTAAAGATTAATCAAAGTTGACGTAATCAGTCACTTTTAATTATTCCACTGATAGCCTCACTGTTATCTTTTACAGAAATTTATTGTGCTGTTAAAATTAAGCTTAGAAAAGATATCTACCCCCCTTATATGAGGATATATTATATAATTTTAATCTTTCATATTTGGAAATTTGTGATTCTAATTAAAGTTTCCTCGATGCATTCTTGGTAGTAAATATAGGCATGGCATATCTATCTTAATAAGATAGCGGGGATGTGTTTGTTTTGAGTGGACATGGCATACGGTGTATCTCATCGAAAAGTGATATAATTGAAATATTTTCACGAGCGCGTAGTGCAAGTGAAAATATAAAAATTGAATCACTTTGAGATGAGATATATTCCATTTCCGCTCAAATATTTTTCTTTTATTTTATGCTAACTGATGACGAGAGAATGGAAGAAGTGTAATCGTTCCTTTTCACACGCGGATGAATCCGAGTTATTAAATACACAATTCTTCCGCCATGTTGGATAATTGTAACGATAAAAAAACGTCAGACATTTATTGGATTTATGTGTTTATTAAACATTGTCAGAAAAAATGATAAGTCCATTTTGATACATTGACAAAGGTTTAATACGATATTACACATTTATCAAAGTTTTTAATTAAACGCTTTTGTAAATAAAAAGTAGTTCCGGCACATCTATTTCAGCCATAGTGCGGATTGATATAGGTTATATCTCACTAATAGGACCCCAGTATTTCATCAGTTAGCAAAAAATAAAAAAATGTATTTTATTACACCAACTAGCAAACACAAATAATTCCTTATTTTTATTCGTTCTATACAATCTTTGCTAATATCACTGGCTATAATAAAAAGGTGTTTCTCATTTGACACACTGACAAACAGAGCAAACCCAGGTCAAAAGTCTTCTAAAGGAGCTGTCTGATCAGGGTCTCCTCAGTTTGCTTATATTAGTGTAACTCAGATTCTATACAATCTGCAATCCATTGTTTCATATACCATTTTAATGGTATTCATTAGGTCAAAGGTCAATATTGTATCTTAATATGTACTATTTAGTAAAATCAAATCAGACCTACACGTAATGTATTTAACACAAAATTGGTTTATTCGTATGTGACTTATACTTGAGAGATACGCATCGTATTGAACGTGTTAACGCCATATAAATATAATATGATAATTATTTGAGGGGAAAATGTTATAACATATGTGAGTCAATTTATGAGTCTACATTTAATTAAAATAGGTAGAGAATATCAGTGTACATACCAGTGTCGAAAAGGTCAAATCGAAATCTTTGTGCAAACTATTGTAACGTCTTCTACTTTATATGTTACAGTATATGTATTTACAATAGGTTTACTCCAAACCTCAAAGGACGGGTGTTCGGACGGACAGGTAGGTATGATTCTCTGTGCAGCACAATATCTTTCTCATGCGGACTAAGTTCCCTGACGGAAATATTACTGGTGGGCCGTTAAACCCTAACACAACATCACTCATATTCTTCGTCCTCTTCTGTTTTATTGTATGATGCACTCAAAAGTCATACAAATTAAAGAAAAAAAATAATACAAATAATGATTTTTTTACCAAAGCCTCCCGACGTATATTTCATATCAAATCACGAACTAGTCATTAGTCTCATACTTAGTTATCATACTAACGTTTTATTGATCATTTTTTGTCAATTATTTCCATTAATCTTCGTTGTGAATTATTGAAAATAATTAACCCTACTGACAGAAAAAAAAATGAATCATCTGCATATTTTTTCTTGATATATGTTTTTCGAAAAGCTGTACATTGCTAGTCCTTTTTTCCGACACTCCCGAATTGGTGTGTGTGGGCGGGGGGGGGGGAAAAAAATCGTGTTGACTCGTTCAGTTGTGTCAAATGTTTCAATATTATCTATTTGTTGAGTCAAGGTAATAGCGAGTATATTCAACACGTTCACTGGAAGATCAAGTTTGTTTTTATTAACGTCTCATTGACACGGTCATGTGGCATCTACCGATCCCTTTAAACATGAGTTTAAACACAAAACCAGTGTAATAGTTTGCATGAAGCTAATATGGTTTACTGACCTGAGTTTGCAGTTATTGAGTTATTATGTAAAATCTAAATGCTAAATAAATATCGCAAACACGCTTGTAATAATCACGACTTTTGTTGTTCGTAAAACACGTGTACATGTATTCATATACAGGTTATATCAATGTCACGTGATATCCTGGAAATTTCACGCGCGTATAGTGCACGTGGCAATAAACGGAAGTGTCAATTAAACAATTTCGTGCATCATATCGCCTAATATGCAGGGACCGCTAAGTTGGGAATAAATATTAATTTTTACGCTGAAAAACAACTGGGGCGAGTAAAGCAAGGTTCTATGCCTAATGGTGTTTGATGCCGAAGATTGATTGACCATTGTCGATATCAGATTGTTCACTTCGTTTGACACAGTTACCGGAAGTGGCTCGCCTTACATTCTGGGTCAAATTTGACATAAAGATCAAGTGACAGATTTATTAACTTTTTAGAGGTGAAATCGCGTGGCAGTATTATGTTTATACAACGTAATGTCTTTTTTTTCAATTCGGGCCTCAATTTAAAGAGTTGATTGTATGTTTATATCGGACTTTGTATTAAATTATACATCAAAATATAATTAAAATTAATGATTAAAAATCATTAAAAATCAATGATAAAATCTATCAGGATTAAATGTTTCAAAGAACACGTAATAGTATGAAAAAAAGTGATGCTTTATTGCAAAGCATCAATTTCAACCAGTCAATCTATTCTCGTTTTATCAGTGTTTCATTAACACATATAGTTAGGATATTTTCCCCTTTATGTCTCAAAGATACGAACGGGATAATACTATTATTATTATCTAAACTCATATAAGAATTTTAGATTTATGAATATCTATCGGTTATGGGATGTATTTTCTAATGTTTAAAAAGAAGGAGATATGGGAATAAAAACAAGGACTGAAAAACTATGTGTTGATTGAAACTAATTTTAAAATAGTCATGTGTACAAAGATTGTTATTTATCGAAGATGTCGTGCTCGTTCTTGAAATCAAGGACTGTCATGTGGTTTGTAAGTTGTCTTTACTTACTACACCATCATGCCTAGATCCGGTCCTGGAATTACTCCACATATTTATTAAATACAAGGCAAAAAGCTTAAAAACCTATTTTACAACTTTTATGTCGATGTCGAGGTAAAATCCCCACGACCCCATGTGGATAAACTATCACGTCATTAAGGTGATAATACTCTTCTCTCTTTCTAAAACTTGAATTATATTTGGTTTAACGTTTAACTTGTTCAAACTGGCAAATTACTTATTTATTTCTCTTCTGTTTTCTTTCCTTTACTTCGCTCGGGGAATTAGCTGAAACAGAAGGATTTGAATATTTTTATTTATTGAAAACTTATTTTACAAATATGCACCCATATGTCTCTTTCACGATGATCTAATGAATATACACGTTGTGAATAAAAGAAACCCGATGCAAGAGAGAGAGAGAGAGAGAGAGAATGAAAATATGTTACTTGTTTTCATATTTTATGCATAAGGTTCATAAACTTTCTTCTACTAAATATCTGGGACCCGTTTCACTAAACTGCATACGAACAAATTTGATCTTAGTCATAAGTCTGTTGTTCTACATAGTGTCTGCATATATCATATTTTCACAATAAAACATGAAGAAAGATGGCCCAATTAACTGCATTATACAAACACAACACTTTTTATAAAGAAAAAATCACAGGAAAAATATTATTTTTCATCTGCAAATTTACGCTTAGAATATTTTTTTCGTACGAAGTTTAGTGAAATGGGCCCCTGAGCCTGAATAAAGTTGATCGGACTCATTTCCTCGATTGAACTATTCTCATATTTGCTGTCCTTGAATCAAAAATAAGAAAGCAAACAATATAATGACAATCAATTTTCCATACATTATCAATGGTCAATTGTTTGATGTTGTTTTAACTATATTGCTAAATGAGGAGTAAGTAATGGTAACCTCAGGTAGTTAAGGTCACGCGTCTGTCGCCAGGGGCAACAGGCACGTGCAGACGAGCCTCGATACTATAATTCCACTCGAATACAGGTGTAATCAGTCAGAATAATTGTATTATTTAAGTGTAAAAACATCTGCTATTAACATAGATAAGAGTCATCACGATAGAAAAAAGTATTTAACATTTCTTTGTCACAATGTATTTTGTGAAGTCTACTGCCATTTATCATTTGTGTCTGTATGTAAGGCATGAAGATTTTGAACAAGACAATTATTTCCTTTACATTAGAAAAGGACACAAAAAGGTCAAGGTCATATTTTTATGTGAGCGTAAAATACTAGCGATAAGCATATAAATAAGATATTAAGAAAGATGAACGAACTGTTGTTAAGCACCTTGTTCTTCATTCATATTTACGAAATTCATTTGAGGTAAATATATAAACAGCACATGCCTTGATACGTCCATTAATACCAAAATGATAATTTCAGTACATGTATTTGTATTACTAATTTTTCAGAAAAGTTAGCCATATGTATGAATAATATGTTTATGTATATATCATTATGTCTATGTGATTATGTATATATCATTATGTCTATATGATTATGTATATATAATTATGTCGCTATTATGTATATATCATTTTGTCTATGTGATCATGTATATACCATTATGTCGCTATTATGTATATATCATTTTGTCTATGTGATGTATATACATTATGTCTAAATTATTCTGTCTTGATGATTAAATATACTCGTATATCATGCCTTTTTTAATGAAAAAATGTATATCATTATGTCTATATGAATATGTATATATCGTTATGTCGGTATGATTATATATATATATATGATTATGTATATAGAAACTTTATATGTATATATCCCTTATATATGCATGTTCATGCTCTTGTCAGAAATACAATAATAGAAAGGAAAAAATGCATTGTAAATTGTCGTATTATAAGTTGTCTCTTATATTCTCTTTAAAATAGGGGGAAAATAAAAGAAGACAGAAAAACACACTTGACATCATTATATATTTTTGACATCATATAACCAGACAACCGTCCCGTACATGTTCAGCTGAGGTTCTTCCCCCAGTCGCTGTCCCAGCAGTCCAGCTGTTCTAAACAAGGGCCAGCCCCAAGCCTTTCCTTGGCCCCTGCAGGTCCCCACAATGGACGTCCCCACTGTTAATAGGACCTCCCGCGCGGTACCTCAATGCTACCCTGGCAGACGAGCATGGCTCCCTTCCACTAGAGGGCGCGCTTAATTGATAGCCTCGTTTTGTGTGGAGTTTACGAGTTAATTTCTGGTTTAGCTAGAACATAATTTAGCCCTGATGACGATCATTGGCGGCCATTAAATAGTTAGTCTGTATAAATAATCAATTAAACGATGGTCTTTCTCAAGGAGCAATCAAACGGCTGCGTAGGTGATATTTAGTCAAACGTGGATCGTGTTTAATATATGCTCATTTTATGAGAGTGTTGTGCGGGCAAACGCTACTAAATGATCTTACTACAAGCTCCGCCAAATGTTACTTGCTTGCTTTGTGATTTATTTGCTGACTGATGATTTATACATAACACAGTCATTCTTTGTTGCACATAACGTATTATTTGATACAAATTTATTTGACAACAATTTTGGGCACAATTTTCAAATCAAATTGGTCAATGATTTAATTGCTTCAAAGTCATGTGTTTTAATTAAATGCATTAACCAGCAAATCGGTGTAGCATTCAATGAAATAAAACGTGAATTTATGATGATTTTGTAGACTTAATGAAATTCAGTGCGAAACGCGATACCGATCTTTGGAGGATGTCTTAGATTTTCTGTTCAGATCAACAAAAGTAATATTAAAATTGTGTTTTGTATGAATTATTGTTCAAAAGGTCTGGGTGTATTTAATAATCATCTTAATAATCAATTCTTAAAGGTGACAGTGTTATTTTGTGACCAAACTAAAATCATATTTAGTTCTGAAAAGGAAAGCACACAAACACACCATATACGTAAATTGCGATGCAGTGTGCCGTAAAATAAACCAGTATGTTATTAATCTCGCAAAAGTAAATTACTGAATTACGAGAAGGGGTGATTAAAAATGAATTACTGAATTGATTTAAAATAGCAATCAACCAAAACGAACGTTGAAATTGTTTATTAAACATGAAACGTCACACGGGACATGCATACTGGATATAGGTTTTAAATATACATGACATATATCCTGTTATGGTCTATAAAATTTAGGAACAATTACAAGTAGTTGACATACAGCAATATCATGATGAAGACATTTTTTTTTCAAGTGTAATAGACGTCCTCAATGATGACTGAAAAGAAAAACTGTCCTCTACCCTCCTAAAAGAAAAAAAAATGATATGTAAATTTACGCCGTGACTCATATAAATCAATCCATCCTTTTAAGCGAAGATGTATAAAAATACAGTTAAAAACCTTAAGAAAGATGACTCAAACTCGCAGTGCTAAAATTGTAGTCTTCAACCATTAACTTCAAAAGGGGTGGCAAGAAACGCATAAACTCTGCATTTTTAAGATCATATTGTTTTGTACAAAACTAACTGGAACCGGAAAAAACAATCTGTAGAAGTCATCCCCACGCCAGGCTTTCTACTCACTCTCCGGGACATCAGTCCATCCTTTGACTGTGGCAGTAGAAGTGGGTGTGATCGCTTGGCTCCTGTTTCCCTCCGTCCCGGGGTATCTTTGTGATGCCCCGCCCCTCTAGACAGGAAGTCGCTCCCTAACACTCTGCTATACGGACGCTAACAACTCAACATCAACTTCATGGCCCATTTGTGCCATCAATCAATGGCTATTAAAATGTTTTTTCTACCTAACACTAATTCTTAAGCAGATCTCCTCTAGCATCCCCGTCATCTATTAACTTGTAGCTTTATGAGCGGGGCATGATTCTTGGATTACCTTTTTATACTCAAAGTTTCTGGACGTAATTACGTGTTAATATATTTAGTAAATAGCTGAGCGGTTTATTGCTAAATAAAAAGCCAAGTTGTTGACCTGCTTTGCAATAAAGACCCAGTAGGTTCCAACAGGCTAAATGTTTAGCTGATGACTTACGGACCTGTACTTGGTTTATGGCTATTTTACACGTACTTGTTAGACGAAATATACTGACAGTACTACGGTAGAGTGTCGTTCGCATGTTGCCGCTAAACACAGGAGTCTCTTAACAACTTTACACCTGTCCTCTCATTACGGTATGTTAAATACAGTAACTTTTAAACAAATGAAACACCCTCCTGTTTTGAACGAACGAAATGTTGAGCATTGCTGTCCGCTTTAAAAAAAAGTGTGGGAAATTAACTGCCAATGAATCTTCAATGTTAGCATCAATTACTTGGCGCGAACTTGAGTAATATTTAATTCTCATATAAGTTGGGAACAATTTCCACATGCCATACCAAATATTCAGGTACCTAACTAAATATCTTAATAACTAACAAAATTTGTTAAGAAATGAAATATTTGAGTATTTGAATAGAGAATCAAGAAAAATGCAAGTTGCCACTAAGTATTTGATTTCAAATAATGCGCTGAGTTTAGTTTTTTGTTATCCAACCAATGTTCAAATACTCGTAAGACACTAAATTTATAAAACATCAACTACAAATTAAACATTCAGATTTATAAAGAACTATGGCTATTATTATGGTAATTCAAATACAACTACAACGAATTTAGGAGAGCGAAAATGGGGGTTGGGGGTCCCGTTACTTGCTGAAACGGATGCCTTAAGCGCGCCAGTTTGTTTGTTTGTATGTTTGTTTGATACTGATATAAATTATATTTGCAAAGTTTGTTTAAAGATACTTCACGAATATCACTGAAACTAATTTTGTCTGTATGCCTCATTGTTATCGGCATTTAATTAATTAATGCATCTAGCACTACTAAATGTAATGGGGATACTTTTATTATACATTCAAATAAATAGCTTGCAATATCGAAACAGTCAAATCGTCTTGATAGAGATACGTTAACCCTTCTCTCAGTTTTGTTCAAAATGTTAGATTTCAGAGATTAACGACATTGCCGACAGGAATATCTCCAACAATTTCATCACTCAGGTTTCACGGTTGCTCCAGACGCTTTCACAACTTTAAACATTGCATCATACATTTCTCAACAGATTTTAACACGCGTCCTGCGACTCTGCTGGGTTCAACTTGTCACCAAGTGTTTCCAATATTCGTCTAGATACCTCTGGAAATGTGCGCAATAAATCCTTCGGCGGTCTCAGACACTTCTCTTTAAGTTTTAGTCTAGGAATCGGTGAATTCCATAAAGCTTCTAGCTGCACGGACAGACCGTGCCCCTGCCCCGACAGAGCTATCTATCATCGCCTGTGCCATCAATGGCCGTCAGTCGTTCTCTGCAAAGTTGCCAACACGTCTTATCGTGGTATCTGGAGTGAGAGACGGGCCCCATCATTCACCGTCCTGGACAAGTTAATTGAAACATTTACCACGAAATCTCTCCATATTATCTTAATATAATCTAAATTAGAATTAATCTCGATAGTTAACTCATTTATAAAATTGATTGATAAATGATTTCTAGGGAACAGTATTCTAAATAAACGGAAATTAGAAGTATAGAAGCAGAATTAACGTTTGCGATATGGATCGCAATACATAACAGTGTTCTATGGCTTTCTAAGTCATTGATTACACAAACGGCTCCTTACCTCTATTGACATGCGCAGGATCGTTTGTTGGATATTTGAAGAGGGTTCCAGTGCTCCGAAATTTCGGATCCTAAAGTGGATTAATATAAATGACATTTGGAACTTTAGATATCTGTTGTGTATTTGCCGGCGGAGGGATGCTTAATTCGACGGAATTGTCAAGATAAACGTTTGATAGATAGCTTCAAGAGTCTAGAATCAGCGAATTGCTTTTTGTTTCTTATTTAATGCCTATTAATGGTACTATTAAAGAAAACGAAAACATACATACAGTGTAAATTATGATTGTTTGAACTCTTTCATTTATGAAATGTTTTTATTTGTATGACGACACGCCCATTACAAGATAAAAAAAATCTAATAATATTTATATCAGTAGCTTTTCTTGCTGCACGATCCAATGCATATTTCAATAAACATTATGGGCGGGGTAAGATCTCAAGGACCTGTATACAGTATTCCAGGAACCGAGGGCACAAGGCACCAGGTCTGCCTAAAACAAAATATCTCAACTTGAGACTTTCCTCAACTCAATAAATAAATAAATAAATAAATAAATAAATAATCTCAAAATCTACATCTGTACAAGTTGAAAACCATTTTCTATGAGAAAGGGCTAAAAACGTAATTGCAAAATTTTCCTCTTCTTTAATCCAGTAGTTCAGGTGTGTGTGTGTGTGGGGGGGTTCTGGAACTTCAAAAACATTTAAGTGAGGTTTTCCTAACTAAAATAGATTTTTGGTGAAATGTTGTCCTTGGTAGAACCAGCGTGAAGGCTACCTCACAAGAAAAAAATCCAATGGACCTAGATCGGAATTCAAACCTACAACATTGAGAAGCCAAGTGATTTTAAGCCAGTTACCGTAACCTTTCGGCTCCATTTATCGAGACAATTTGTCATTTAACTTGTATCTGAACCCTCTGGTTATATTGCTGGATTTTGTAATTGTTGTAGACTGACAAGAAACCTTTTTGAAAACTGTCGTGACTTTTTTTTTTGCGACAGCTTTATGCTTTTGATATGGACCCAGATTTTTCTTCGCGTTTCGACCATTCAGAAATGAACAGAAATCTATTTCTATGTGCCTCTGCCTAAAGACAGTCTCCTCATTGGCTAATGGTTCTGGCTGTTTTATTTACTTTTCACAAGTGTAACTTGGCATGAAAATTGTCAGCAAAACCCTGTTTCTATTTTTAGATACGATCTTACGTCACAGCTAGAAAATTAACATGCTACGTCATATCTTTTAAAAGTATTCTTGTTCAAAAAGTGCTCACAGAAAAGATGCATACAACCAAAATAAATTTTGAAGAAAAAAGCCTTGGCAACAGAGGAGTTTGAATCCGATAACACGTGTGTAACCAACGGACAACGGCGCCTGTGTTCTTTGATTATGAGTCGTTGTCTAAATGTATCATTAAAACTATTTATTATACCTAATTGAGCTAACGTAACCTCCTTAATAATATCCTAACTCTACAACAAAAACAAAACGGCAAGTAAGCAATTTGAATCAAATCGTAAAAAAATCGTTGTAAGTGACATATTCCTTCTATCCAATGTATTATGAAAGTTTTGATAAGTGTTAAAATTATAAACGTAAACAGCAATTTAAGACTTTTTTTTCAGGAAGACTAAGTGTAAGAGAAAGGTACAATTTGTCACCATATATAGATGGTATGTTTTGTTAAATCGTATCTAAAATTAAAATTTTAGGCTTAATACATTTTAAATTGTATTATTGCAACGTGCCTTGCAAGATGAGATGCATTTGCTTGCTCGGTAAAACACACGGCAGATAAAGCCTGACAGTCACACGTTATACAGTTAGCGGGGATATCACAAGGCCTTACGCAGCTGATCACAACAAAAAGCAATTAGTTAAAAGAATTCCAAAGTGTTAATTCTCATTTGGAGTTGTTAGTTTTCAATTTGCCGTGAAGACACTATCATGTAAGATCGAAATGAGTGAAATAACTAGTCTAATTGGTAGGATAAGACGGCGTTCCATGCCACCCGGGTTGGTGAGCGAAGACTTCAACATCAATCATACTTGTGTAACAGAGAGTGGGAGAGTTTCTTTTTATACCAAGGTCTACAAACTCTTGTTGAAGGAAACACATGGTTTCTGATGACGGATTCTAGTGTTATATATTAGGTACTGGCGATGACGTACAGAGCATCACGATGATATACAGTTGTGTATCACTGACATGATTCCTCTCCAACTCCTCAGTATATTACCCAGAGCGATGTAAAAAAGAAAAAAAAGTATTGAAATAAAATTACAATAAATTGGTAATATCCCGATTAATTCAAGGAATAATATAAACAGTAAAGGTAATATCACGAAGTTAATTATGATGATACACACGTAAGTAATAATGTTAATTGTAATATATTACAATCAGTTCTATGGTTATCTTTTTATATTCGATTATTCTAATTTTCAAGAAATATAATCATGGACCCTATATTACGAACTCATGGGGTCATACAAGGAAACGTAGGTATTTCAAAATAATATGTATTGCATTTAATTGTTGATTTTAATGCATGCCATGTACCAACGTTAATGTGTAATTGCCGCACACAACGTTTAAAAACACTCACACACTCATTGGAACATTTTTAGAGTAATTGCTACAAAATAACAAACCAGTATCATAGATGTAAATGGAGATTTTATTGACAGTTAACCATTTCAAAACCTGATCAGCCCTCTTATCATGATATCCCTGGTCGCACATGTTGACAAAATACGTTTAAAGTTATGCATGAATAAACTCTACGCATATAACTACTTGTGATGTGTTGATATCCCCATAAATGCCCTTTGCGGGGAGCTAATGGTTCCAGGAGAGGAAAACCCACTGTGAAGACAACACAAACCATATCCTGCATCCACGAGACCTCACGAGATCTCATACCTCCTAGAGCGCGCGCTTACACTCTGGCCAATCAGACGGCAGCATTTGACAGCACCGCGGCAGATAAAAGCTCCCATAATTCCTTACAGCTGCTAAAGCGATCATGCGGTTCATATTTCTTTGTTTGCTTATTTCGACGATAGGCATCAATTAGACCACGTTTAGAGCCTAATATTGCACATTATAAGGCTAATTATCCTGAGTCTCGAGGCATTTACTACCTAAACATATGTTTCAAGTGGCAAGTGATGGGAGGGGTACACGGGAATGAATCTGTAATTATGTGCTAGATGAATAAATGATTACGATAGTTTTCGTTTGGATTATATTATATTATCCGCTAACTTCAAACGAATAATTTTCCGAGATGTGATAAAGAAAAGGTTTGAATAGAGCAGAAGAGTTAGCTGCCGTTTCCCCTATTAAACACGCATTTGGCTTGTGCCTTTACGCCACCCCCAAAACGTAAACACGCTCTTTGTAGCGTGTTTAATTACACCAAATTACTTGGAGTTTTTCTTGTTTATCTCCAGTGTTGATAGGTCCGTTAAAGAAGGTGTTAAAGGGATATTTATTTTGTATGTCTATTTAGTAAATGTTTCGTTCAATTAGCAGATGAAATCTTTGACAGAAATACACTGTTCTTAGTAGTAAAAAATCAATTAAGGGGCACATTTCTTTGAGTGTGTTTGGTTGAGAGAGCACTAAATGTTAACAGAAAAAGATAGATGGACAAGATAGCCAACACATTGTTTTTATTATCATAAATAACTTTTCGCACGAATATATCGTCCACGTGGCAGATCTTTCGCAAATTGTTAAAACAAAGTCCACCCGAATGGGTGTTTTCTTGTACAATCATGTTAATATGGAAGTATGGTTAACGTTGATGGTTTTACTGTGTAAAGGTATTGAGGTTGTTTGTGTCTATTTATTATTTTTGTCCCCGCTATGCTTCTGACCAACGGCTGTAAATGTCCAATGGCAAATTATATTTGCTGATTTTATGCAATTAAAAGGAAGAATACCACAATCATTTTGTGGCATTCTTACTAAGATTAAAGGTCCTTCACTATTATTGCCCATTTGAATTTGGTGAGCATTTTGTTTTGGTTCCAAGGACTTAATTATAAGACATAGATTGTGATGCCTCGTTGTGAGGTCAATTCGTAAGCAAAGCCAGTGATATTAATATCCTGAATCCGAACCAACTATTTTTGAAATTATCTATTTTTAATGATCCAAAGCCAATATCAGTTTTTTCGGCTTACCCACGTCGACGATCAAACCACTAAGCTGACTCTTCAAGTTTCTTTAATTCCAATAAAATACATTAATTATTGCTATTGTAAAAATAATTATAAAATAGCAAGATACTGCTTCCGGTAACAAATATTTACAGTTTTGGAAAGGTAATGACAAAAAAAAAGAAATGTTTAAATACAAATTAATTGTATTAAGTGAACGAATGTCAAGAGATGCCAGATGCATGCAGCCTGAAGCTTTTCAAGACATTAAAAAACTAAGTTTAAATATTGATGACTTGATATTTTCACTAAATAGAGGCCCTGACCAAACATCCAGCAAAAGAGAACATGTAAGCATTTGCAATTGTTAGAAATGAGCATCACAAGTCTGTGTGATATATATCTTAATGTATCCGTAAATATTTACCCAATTGTAAAAGAAAATGTAAATATAAATGCGTTATTTCCTTCCGAAATATAATTATTTTTATGTCCTGAAAATGAGCATTGCTTGACCTATTTGATTTACATATTATTTCATTACATTTGCATATCAAACTCAATACACTAATCTACTTCAATAAACAGACTTCCTCTAAGAGAGGCATGACCGAAAGCTTTTCATATCCTAAGTCATTGTGATTTAGCTCATAAATTATGTTATTTTGTAAAAGAAAAGTGTAGTAACTACAAATCAATGTCACATTCAAAGGCACATGTTGACAATATACATCGATGTTTCTGAGTTTTTTTGTCGACGTTCAGAATTTTATGTGGACGCAGTCCAGCTTAATTTAGATGGAGATTGACTTAAGATCCAAAGTATAAAATGGGTACCTGGGTAGATCCACTAACCTACCACAATCCGACTGGAAGGCTTCTTCACGTGCAATATCCGAGCGGACAGACCAGGAATCGAACCCACGACGTTACTATAATCATTCGTCATCGAGGGACCGTCTAAAAGGATCAAAGAGTGCACCAACTGATAAGTATATTGATATTTCGATGCAGTATGGGGCGGGTATAACTTATTTCTTTATATCCGCAATGTGTCGTTAGGGTATGATAAACATAGGGTAATATGCAGGGGGGAAATATCAAGCGTTATCTAATTGAAAAGATGTTGCATAATTAATAATTTGTAAGGTACCTGACACAGAGTGATTCTGCTTCATCCTATTTAATTGACAATAATAGAATTTGCCAAAATTGATCCTTCAAAATGTCATTAAAACAACATATTTACATCAAGGGTAAATATATGTATCTTTAAAACATTAAGCTTTTAAGTTTTATTTATTTTATCATATGGTTAATATGGACGATACAAAGCTTGAAAAGAGATATTTCCTTTTTTTTTTTTTCAAAAGTTCAAATATAATCAATATGAATTTAGTCAAATATTAATTCAATTCATATAGACATATACTGTTCTTGAGAAACCCATGAAAGGAAAATGATAAGAACAGATCAATTGAATTTATCAATAGTATTGGCATGGCAGAGACCTTCCCTAGACCTTCTGGCAATATTACCTTAAAAAAAGCAACATAAAAGTGATTCCGGGCGAAAATACAGACGCTTTAAACTTACTTCTTTTAACGCCGATTAGGAACCAAGTTCTTACAACCTTATTTTCTTAATTTCTTTATTTTTCAACGGTTCTTGCGTTAGAATATTATAGGCACTTTGGTTCCAAGTGTAACACTGGCGTACAAGATCGGAATCCGCACTCATTAATGTTACTACTAGGACCTTTATTTTAATGTTACTACTAGGCCCTTTATTTTGTACCAAGAAAATAAAGAAAGCCCCTCTAACCCTTTAGTAAAGGCTTATTATTAATGTCCACGGGTATATATAAATATATTAATTGAAGTATAGACAATCTATCTAGCGGTGGTTCCAATGAGGAAAAACATACTCGTAACCACACTTGCAAAAAAGCTTTAAACAATGGTGACGGGATATTTAAAATTTCGACCCAGTTCCCAAATATATTTAGATGTAACTTTTGTTTTAGCCACAATCTCAGTTCCCCTAGGTTCAGTGGTAGCGTACATAGCTATGAAACCGAAAACTTTCGAATTCGAACCCCATCAGTGGTTTGGGGTTGGTTGTTTGAGAATCTTTCATAACATTTCCAGAACCAAAGTACAGGTTCAAACCAGGAACTAGAATTTTCATACTATAAAACAATCTGTTTTCCAATCAACGTAAAAAAATATTAGTTTTAATTACCTAAAATCAATATCACAACTAAACATATGGTTTTAGCCTACATTAATATAAAGAATAAAACATATTGCATGTTTTAAACATTCATTGCAAAAGCCGATTCTGTTGTGTTTTCTACAAATTTTATGTTATTCGTTCAAGACTGATCAAAAACAACATATAATTAAACTAGATAATCCACAGGTAAGCAGTCAAAGACTGAGACAGCTTTTCCAGATCCTCAACGTATGTATAGATAATCTTCATTTCCCCTGGCATGTCTTAGACAACACGTTAACAATTAACATGGCAAAATAACTAATTAACTCATTCACGTGTGGTACCATTATCATTAAAACGTCGTATCGGTTTATGAAAACGATATGAGTCTATTACCAGACCTATCTTGTAGCTTCCAACAGCATGTTTCCCACCAGGGTCTACCTGCAGCGTCAATTAGCAAACTGCTGAAAATGTTATAGAGGCAGAACTCGTGTCATTTATGGTGATTGAAAACAATTACATTGCGTCGATAGTGATGCCATTTGGCATCCTCGGGTCTTTTTTTTTCCACCCCTAAAACTTTTCGCAAGTACTTCGAAATGTGCGTAAGTTAAATGGAACTGCTGATGGTGTAGCAGTGAAGTACCGACGGTGCACGACGCACTTGTGTTCGGCGTAATTTGGACGGATTCTTTGGATTAAATCAATTAACTCTCATAAAAAAACGAACGCTTGAGATTTTCTTATGGCTGGCAAATTACTAAAGATATGAATAACTTTGCGTAATTAATTAATGTTGTCGGTGAGACAAGTACTGCAAAAGAAATTATGTGAAAACTGCAGTTATCCTGCGGTAGTTTATTGTCTTGAAAAAAGAAATGAACTGCATAAAATGACATATTTTTGACTAGGCATGCGCCAATGCAATTATATAAGCTGTCGTGAATTATAATATGATATTACAATCTAATTGTTGCATCTCTTTTGTTCTGCTTAATAATAAAATTCTGCTGCAACAAAATCTAATAAATTGCATAATGGAGGGAACAAAATGCATTTTATCATCAAGTCTTGCGATGCTAGATAGGTTTATTTCCGTGTAGATACCTAAAAGAAAGTATGAATTCAGCCTCTTTGTGTGATATATTTTCAGCAATCTGTTTTCATAAGGGTGTAAACATTATGCACCTAATTATAAAAACAGGACTCTACAATTTGTTTTTAGACCAAATACAATTATAAAAATCTTTAAAAAAAAACGAATAGAACAAAAAAAACTCATTGTATGACTCAGACTGGCAATAAACAGCAAGAAGAAAATGTATAAGAAAACGTTGAATAAAAGAATAAAATAGTAAGTTTTTTGAATGTTACAAAGTAAAAGTAATTCTTTAGCCTGCAAAATTTGACAATTGCTCCGCATATGGTCGTGGTCATTTAAATCAAACAATCAATCTTTATTTCCCTCATTTCTGGACATATGAAAAATATATACGATATGAAATTCAAAGAACACGTATACAATTCAAACAAGTAGCTTAAAATACAAATACTTAAATCCAGACAATTGACATGATGAAGTAATTGATAAGGAGTGTAAGTGTAGAGTAATTATGACAATAGGAATACAGTACGCTAATGTGAACAGCTCAAATATATACTGTTATCATCAAACCTTACAAAGGAACATTTATCTACCTGTGAACAGCTCAAATATATACTGTATATCATCAAACCTTACAAAGGACCATTTAGCTACCTACACAAGACACATTTTACAACAAGAACGTTCTGTTGTAAAACCAAAATGCCATGTAGATATGTAACAAGACTTAAAGAAAAACGTTTTGGAAATATACATATAGATAATAATACGACCAAGAATCAAAATAAATAGATCGACTCGAACCAGCACAGGACTAAGTGATTAATGAAAGAACACTATTACAATAACCCTATAATTTTGTTTTAATCTGCCCAAAATATAGCGAACTTAGAAGGAAATTTTTACCACAATATTATTGCCAGTGGCAAATCTTAACAAGTTTAAATCTATAATGATTTCATCTTCCGTACGTTTAATATATAATGTCGCTATTTTTTTTTTTTATTTTTATTTTTTTTTTTTGATATTGTGCTTTTCAGCTAAGACAAACAGATAATATTTAGTATATCAACAGTTATGAAATAATATTATGTAATCAGATTTAAGATATTTTTAAGTAGATATCAACGACCTGCTTCTCTGAAAAATATACTGTGTCTCACTTTTTGTGTATGTGATTTTCTTGTAAATGTTCAGACAGCTATAAAATGTATAGGTATATGTTCTATGCAAAATTTTATGTTATGTAATTAATTGCTACTTAATATCATTTAGCTTTGCATTGGTTCGAGTAGATGTTTGGATATTGTTTGTGGTAGGTCGGTGGTATTACCTAGCTGTCCCTATGTTCTACCTGTAAATATACTTGGGCGTCATTATATTCTTTTTATAAAAAAGAAAAAAAAATTTTTGATTAACACTGTCCGCTAATTCAAATGTTTATATTAATTATAATGACCATGTGTCATTTTGGCCTACTTCATTATATTGTCATATGTGTTCTGGTTGAAAATATAATCGTCTTCCTCTTCTTCTATATGACTAAAATAAACTCCCAGCGACGGTACAATCCAAACAACACACTCCAAAACAACAGCATAATGTAAATACAGGAACCAACACCAACCCAATGCCCACCTACAAGTGTGGGCCAACAAATTGCACAACTGTTAGATGTCCACTTGGATTTCGTCATAAAACTTAACTCGGCATTTCACATCAATTTTAAATGAAACACGACGATGGTTTATAAACTATTATCTTATTTTAAAGAGCGTTTAGAATCTCGTTTACGATTCAATAAAAAGAGACCATCCAAGATTTTGCTTTGGTGTTGGTTTTAACGGATCTAGATGAAAGATAACAGTGGGAGATATTCAAAGACCACGTGACGCTTCCCTTTAATTTACGCCAATAACCGGACGTGAATTGGCGTGAAATTAACATAAAAAGCTCAGGTCATTTAAATGAAATTGTTAAATAGACAATATACAATGCTTCTACCAGAGCGCTAAAATTTTCCTTGGTTGTTATTGATATCAAAATGACATTTTATCAGGCTAATAATTTGCTTTGTTATTCAATTTTGTAATTACAAGAAAACTTTAAATCCCCTGATAAAATAAAACTTTCACCAAAACATTTAATGCCAGATTCCATGAACAGAATGCCATGCTTCGTTGCACATTGCCCCAAGTAAATACACAGTAAACACGTCTTATTACATTTACCATACTGATATATATCTTTTGAATTTCTTTTGAATTTCTTTTATATTGTAGATTTTCTACATCACTTAATACACTTAATTTCGTCGGCGAATAAAAATGCATTAACAACATCTAGATCATGTAGATATGTGGGTGACAATCCTTCATACTTTTATTGCAGAGATCCATGATATATTTAAGAATCATTGCATGATATATTTGAATTACTAACACTTGATCCTCTTATATCAACTGTCTATATGTAAATATTTGATATGACAGGAAATTGTCAAGTTTTTGACAGGAAAATATATATTCTGTCTGTTTGTCTGTCTCTGTTTGTCTACGTAACGTCAAATTATTGAGTATTTATCTTATTCTATTTTTCTCATTTCAATCAAATTCAGTGATAATTGATTCTGAAGTACTTGGTCAAGCCACCGTTATTCCATGTATTCGGTATATAGTATACACACAGGTTAAACAGTACAGAATACTTTCAATAGTTAACGTGTTCATAAACATTTTTATTGTTTATTGTCTTGTTTCCTGATATATTCCAAATGAATCCGCCCAGAATCAAGAAATCAAGTAAGACTAGTGTTTTCTCAGTTACTCGGGTTTGCCACTCCTACTCACCTGTCCAGGTAAATATCCCCTCCCCTGCCAACAGGTCACTTTCTGGCAGTTATTCACACCACAATAGCCTGTCTGGAACTGTTTATGGCCTTTCCACGGCACTAAACAGTAACAGTATCTCGGGAAAAGAGTCTAGCGTTATAAATTATTTGTAGACAGTCGCCGCTGGATCTATCAGGGCGCCGTCTGATATCCTAGATTTCATTGCAAAACTAATGAAATACTTTGTTAACACCATATCATCAGGCAAACTAATTTCAAAAATGAGGGAAAACAGAGAGAATAATTAATAAGGAATCTTATGATTATACCAATGTGCAAAATGTATTTTTTATGAATTGCAATATTTTGCACTTATATTTGTGTGTAGATGAATTAAGATAGGAGAAAATGATGAGTTATGTCATAAACGTCTTAAACTCATAAAAGATATTGTTCCTAATAAACGTAATAAAAGGAAATAATCATAAATTTGGGAAAAGCACAACCGTAACGCATTATTTGGCTAAAGATACATAGAATAGAACTATATGAAGTTATGTGAAGATTTTAGGTGATTGGACTTCAATATAAAACAATAAGAAATAAAGGTTAACCCTTTCCCTCATATAGACTCATTGTGACCCTTTCCCTCATATAGACTCATTTTGACCCTTTCCCTCATATAGACTCATTTTGACGCCCTCAATAGGTACCACATAAAGCCTGATCTGCAGAAGACCACAGTTAAACCTTACCAAATTTAATTACAAAATCCTTATTTCCAGACCACTGAGGAGTAGCGAACAGCATAAAACCTGATCAGCCTGCGAGTTACTCGCAGGCTGATCTGGTTTTATGCTGTTCGCATAGGTCTTTTCATTGTGTCCTCTATGGGGGAAATGGTTAAGGCAATAATTCATATCATTTGGAGTATGCTATGTATTTTAGAATCAAAACTCAGTAGGTTTTATTTTTATTACATTTATTAATTATTTTTAATGGAGAAACATTTTACTTTGTCATTCATGTCATTCCAAAATGTTGCGGAGCACGTCAGTAATAAATCCCCTGGTTTGGTAAATTAGCTCTTTGGTTTAAGACTTAAATAGTTCAGAAAATATAGAATTAATAAAATTTACCAAAGTCAAGAAATATGTAGTACAGCTCCAGAATGCTTGTAATCGTGAATAAATTTGGAAGCACTGATATCAATCCAAGACAACATGGCGGAGCAATCAACAGTTGACTTAGTGCAGGTTTCTATATATACACCATGTTTCGTCCATAGACAGGCAGAAGGGCTCATCAGCCTTCTTTATATATGCTGATTGATGAGCCCCCCCCCCCCTTCTGATTTTCAATGGACGATATGTTACAAGAGTAATATATGACATGTTACAATGTTTTGTTCGAACCGGTCTTTTGTGGCTTGGAAGTCGTGTTAGTTACCCCCGTGTCAGGATAATGTGACTGGGCGTCGTGTCATGCCATTTGTTTACGGCATTTTGCAGAAGTTAGGTCTTTATTTGTCACATACACATATCCCTTAAAATGACTGGCATGATGCTTGTGTGACGGTAAACCCTAACAAACAAACAAATAAACAATTATTTCGATGTCACCAAAACGTGTACGCGTACATTGAAGTGTTTTAAATAGACCAGATTTACACCGTTTTCAACTCTGTCTAGATCGTGTAAAATCTAATTTGCAATTAAATGCCTCTCGGATATATCTGAAGACCACATCGTTCCTCACCGTAGGACTTATGACACACAACAAGGCAAGGTGAGCTTAACATGAGGCTTGTGTCACAGGTTCTTTTCAAAATCACATTTCTGAAAATTGTGATAAAAATCAGTCTGACTTCGGTGCCTCAACAAGGCAACATTTCGTCAATCATGTTTTAATCAACCAGTAAATTAGCATAAAAAAGGAGAAGACGCTATCTTGTATCAAGTTTATCTGATATTAATAAATTTTACGCATCGGCAAGAGTGTAATAAGTGTCAACTTTAATTCTGCGACAACAAGCAACTTCTCACGGTATGTAGAGAGCAAGAAAAGCCTAGTTGATGATAAAGGTCCTTTCATTTAGCCCGGGCTCTCCGCGTGTCGTTAAACGAATTCAGGCATGATGTTTATAGAGTGTTGGGTTTTGATTATGAAGATTGGAATCACGTGATAGGGTAAGAAAATGCACTGTGAAACACGAGAGTAACGATGAAACGTTGAAATGTAAAAGAAATATTGAATACAAGTAACTTACACGATAAAGTTAACTGCGATGACGCATATATTACTGAAGTCTTTTGTCTGTACCAGTATACTATACTCCATGTGTCAGTGTATATACATATTTATTGTTGTTGTTTTGTTGTTGTATTGGGGTTTACCGTCGCTGCAATAGTATTTCAATCATATAGCGACGTCCAGCTAATTACAGGTGGAGGAAGACCCCGAGTACACAGAGGTACCCGGGTAGAACCACCGACCTACCGCAAGCCAGCTGGAAGGCTTCCTCACATGAAAAATCCGAAGTCCTTACAGAGATTCGAACTCACAGCGGTGAGGGGCTGAGAGATTTGTAGTCCACGACTGTAACCGCTCGGCCACGGCGGCCCCATACATACTTGTATCTGGAGCTATAGTGATATTAAGATAAGATTATTCGGAAAACAAAGGAACTAACAAACAAACAAAAACCGCAAAGTAAACCTTGAAAAGTTTCTAATAAACAGTTGACAAATAAGCATGATATCTATTTGCTTTAATTTCGATGCATTATTATTTATTTTGCGAACTACATGTGTATCTGAGAACATACTTAGGGAGTATACTGTATACATGTAAAAATATCTTAATTTAATAGTACAAATTATTTCATAATAAGGATAAAATACAATAAATACATCAACATGTAATTACTACATTCTCTTATTACGCTTAAACATTTCGACTAATTTTAAAGTTTAAATTTTATTTATTTTACATCGATTACGAAACAAGTTATCACAACATGAATAACTCTCGATGATTATGGTGGCGGCGTATGTGCTCACTATTTTAATGCAATACACACTCTAAATGCAGTCGGTCATGTAGACTACTTATCAAATCATATTTAGGCAGCTTACAGTGGAATCAGGATGATAAACCAGATAGGATATACCTTTAGTCTGATCATATCCCTAAGATAAAATTGAAAATTCTATACAAATTGTCAAGCAAAATGGCAGAAGATCATAAAACTATGAAAAACCGTTCAATTTTGCCAGCCGTGTTCAAGTAACATTCAAACTTTAAGTACAGAAACGAATTTCTATTCATATCCCCGTACTTATCTGTATATCTCATATCCCCGTACTTATCTGTATATCTCATATCCCCGTACTTATCTGTATATCTCATATCCCCGTACTTATCTGTATATCTCATATCCCCGTACTTATCTGTATATCTCATATCCCCGTACTTATCTGTATATCTCATATCCCCGTACTTATCTATATATCTCATATCCCCGTACTTATCTGTATATCTCATATCCCCATACTTATCTATATATCTCATATCCCTGTACTTATCTGTATATCTCATATCCCCGTACATATCTATATATCTCATATCCCCGTACTTATCTGTATATCTCATATCCAAATACTTATCTGTATATCTCATATCCCCCTTTCTTATCTGTATATCTCATATCCCCGTATTTATCTTTATATTTCCTATCCCCGTACTTATCTATATATCTCATATCCCCGTACTATCTTTATATTTCTATCCCCGTACTTATCTGTATATCTCATATCCCCTTACTATCTTTATATTTCATATCCCCGTACTATCTGTATATCTCATATCCCCGTACTTATCTTTATATCTCATATCCCCGTACTATCTTTATATTTCTATCCCGTACTTATCTGTATATCTCATATCCCCGTATTTATCTGTATATCTCATATCCCCGTACTTATCTGTATATCTCATATCCCCGTACTTATCTTTATATCTCTATCCCCGTACTTATCTGTATATCTCATATCCCCGTACTATCTATATATTTCTATCCCCGTACTTATCTGTATATCTCATATCCCCGTACTATCTTTATATTTCTATCCCGTACTTATCTGTATATCTCTTATCCCCATACTTATCTGTATATCTCTTATCCCCGTACTTATCTATATATCTAATATCCCTGTTCTTATGTGTATATCTAATATCCCCGTACTTTTCTGTATATCGCATATCCCCGTACTTATCTATATATCTCATATCCCCGTAATTATGTATATATTTGGGTTATACATGTATTTACACCTCAACCACAATGCCTGTTTGACAAATTACACTTCGAGTGTGTAAGGTCACCAACTTTATAAATGTCTACTAATGATTGACTCAAGAAAACATATAATGTATCATATGAATCACCGATCATTTGTTGTTATATTTGGTCAACTATCGAATACTATTGGTGTCACTATTCACTAGTCTGTAGTTGCACACTGAGGACAAGTGGCATGATACCAGTCACAATACCGTAACAGTAGTATGATGATTAGACATTGCACCATTCCTTGTATGTTTGAACACATGTATTGATGGTTTCATGTAACCCCCCCCCCCCCCAAAAAAAAAAAAAAACAACCTCGTGTACAAAAAATATTTTTATCAAGATATAGTTTTCAGTTTGAGTAAAGGGGGACCTCTTCTTTTACTCTCACTCAAGGTGTTTTAGATAGCTATTGATATATATTTATTTATTTATTTATTTATTTATGAAATGATGAAATGATGAAGTCATAATCAATATATTCACAAATACATGACATTGCAAATATTAAAAAAAATGCCTTGACCTAGATGACGTAATGGTAGAAACACGAAAATCACGAGCGTTCGAAAAGCAGCATTTAAATTACAACCTCCAAATGATAGCTTTAGTCTGAGTCACCCGCAAATAACGTAACTTTTCATTATCTAATTTTCCGAAAATTTCACTTTAGTAGCTGTTACAGACTCCCCTTTCTTTCTGTCACTTTCGACGCGTTTAGATTTAAACACATGGTTATACCATAAGATAAATTACCCTGTATTTGTCAGGTTTAAACGCTACAAATTCGAATCAAATGAGCAACGACACTCCGGTAGATGTCGCTGTCGCTTGTATCCTAAGTTGATACAACGAAGCCAGCCCCTCACGGTAACCTGAGTGATATTTATTACAGATAATTGTAGGCCAGGATACCACCTCTCACGTCAAAATAACAGCAGCCGGCGCCGGCAAGGTCTACAAAGTGATCGCACCATCCGGACTGCCGAACTGTCCGGATCATCTTACATTCTTCATACAGCGAGGTATAGGATTGGGTAAAAACGGAAACAAATTGATGTTTAATCAAGCTGAATCTGTCCAGAGTCTTTATTTGAAACGTCAGCCTCAGGTAGAAGAAGTGTTTGACCAGATGATTTTGGGACCAACTAAAGGGGTTGCAGTTTGTAGCCAGGGGCAACAGGCTGTAGGTGGCAGCATCGATTTCAAAATACAGGAAATATATTAATCCTAGAAATCATTCGCATCAAAAGATCTGTTAAATTTCAATATGATCAATCATAATAAAATACCAGTTGTGTGTAGAAACATTTACGTCGACAGGGAAGCATTTTTCATTTTGTTTGGTTAATTAACAAACCTGTATTAAAAACAAATTGTTTGCAATGCTGTTTCAACTACATATTGCCTGAAATGCTATATAAAGTAAAACTACACATTACCTGAAATTCTGTATCAGCTGCACGTTGCCAGAAATATTGTATCAACTACACATTACCTGAAATTCTGTATCAGCTGCGCGTTGCCAGAAATATTGTATCAACTACACATTACCTGAAATTCTGTATCAGCTGCGCGTTGCATTATGCATACAAAACAAAATTCGATGTAATTGAAAAAAGGCATTTCACTTTTACTTGTTTTATTCAAAAGCATGGCAGTCGTTGAAAAATCGCTATTTTATATGTTTATATATTTTAACGATTAGAGAGATAGAGAGAAAGAAATGGAGAAAAAAAAGAAAGAATATAATTATATGAATTGAAAAATCATGTATATAAATTTCCCCATTGACACTGATTAAGTGCCAAAAATACAGCAAATGTTCGAAATTCAATCTGCAACTAAATGATTAAAAGACAAATAATACGAGTTTATTTGTGTAACAGTACTTCAGTATAACCACATTTACTCTTTTGTTACATTCATAAATCCGTACTTGACAGCATTTAAGTTGTAATTAAACCGATGACATTCCGTTATTTATCGTTAAACTTTCCCTTAATTAAACACCCTTTCGGGGAAAATCAAGACAGTATAAAACAGTGATCGAGCGCTGAATCGGGACTTCTTTAGCGATTCTGTTTAACGAGGGTATAAAATTACCATCGAAGAGAATCGATTTGAATGGAATTGAATTAACAATTAAGTCAATTCCACACGTAAAAGTGATTTTAATCAAGTTAGCTATTTAAAAGTTAACATTTTCGGTAATTAGCACCCGGAGACTATAGCACTTTGTGTAAGCAGGTCGTAAAGAAGGGTCATTAAATTGTAAACATTCGTTCCTCTTATTGAGAAAGTGTCAAGAGAAAGGAGACATCTTTTATGGGGATCGATTGAGATTCAGAAGTTTTTGTGCTGTTATGAGACCCCATTAGCAATATAAACAGAATTGTGCTGTTGCTAGTCCGCATTTATTGAGATATACAATAGAATTCATTAAGATAGAGAAATTAACATCTGATCAAAATTGGGTATTTTAAAATAATACCGGTTGAATTTTAAAATTCTAATCTTAAACGAGATCGATTCCAATTTCAGATAGAACAACATGATTAACATGGAAAGTTATTCATGACTGGATTCAGATTAGTGTTTATTACATTATTTGAATATTAGATTTAATATTAAACTATTAATCAAGCGTTAAGCATGTGAAGATTGGTTAAGGAAAACCTGTTACTAATATTTATGTTTTAGACTTAAAGGTTTATTGACTTTAATCAGGAAATGCAATTAATGATAAAAATAAATTACTTTGTGTGAATTACATTCAATATTTGAAGTAACTTTAATAGAAATGGTTTAGATATGCTTTTTCTAAGACCAAACTAAAAAAAAAATAATTATGTTTATTCGATTCTTAATCATATGTGTTATTTTTTACCTTAAATCGGAGTCCATTTTTAGCCCAAACTATAGCTATTCTCATAAACTATAAATCAAACTCATTTTGTTTGGCAAATCGACAATTCACCTAGACTCGCATGAAATTATATACATTTAATATTCATACATGTTAGCGCATAGCGCCATGCAACGAACAACAAACTTGAATTTAATCTGGTGTGATAAATATGTTGGCATTTATAACAAATGAATGCTAAAGAAAAGTTAAATGACATACAGGAGATGATATAATTATATAATTATTACACATCAGGATATTCATAATTCATAAAAAATACAGAGAGAGAGAGAGAGAGAGAAATATCTTTAAAAAGATATTCGGCGTGAGAAAAAACAGAAACACAGCTATGAAATATAAAGAAAGTATAATATGATAATGTTGGCAAGTTTAAATGGTATCTATGGTGGCATATTTCTGCCAGCCACTTATCCACTTAGCTATGTCGAAACTTTTCTGAAAAATTGTAACATATTCAGTCATTATCAAGCAAGTAGAAAACTTTCAAGTTATCCACTTAGGTATCTTAAAAGGAATAAACTGTCTGTTAGTGCCCACTACTGCCAATCACATATTCACTTAGGTTAACTGGATATCATGTTTGTTTGGGTTTTTTTTTTCAGATAATTGTGTGAAAAAAAGCCTGTTATCCACATAATTTAACTGGATAACTTGAAAAACGCAAAATATATCTACTTATCTTAAGTGAATATATAGCTGGCAGTAGTGGGCACTAACAGGCAGTTTTGACCTGTTATGATACCTAAGAGGATAACACGAAAGTTTTCTACTTGCCAGATACTAACTGAATATGTGACAATTTTTCAGAAAAGTTTCGACATAGGTAAGTGGATAAGTGTCTGGCAGAAATATGCTACCATAGGCATCTGAATTTATTTATCTGTCGCTAAATTTAGGAGATGTATATACTAGCCAGTGGAAAAAAAAGAAAGGGAAAAATGTAATATAAGCGAAACATAAAAAGTTCCGTCAGCGGGAATACGATCTCGGGCCTTTAATTTTGCAGATGATAACTTAAGCAACTGCGTTATGCACCCTGAAACTCCCATGTTATAATGGAATATCCTAAAATAATTTATGCAAACCAATGAAACGAGTGCTCTTCCGAACTCTTTGGTTATTAACCAAGATTAGATTGGTTCAAGAAATAGGTCAAAATTAATTTTATACACCTTACGCCGAACAAAATGTTTCATTTTAGATTCATTGCTTTTTTAAATTTTAGCAAGGTCTATGTACATTTTTCTCGACGTATTTGACATTATATTTATAGAACTGTATATATCTAATAAGTATCTCATATCCCTATAGTCATATTGGAGATTACAAAGTATGACACAAACTTTTGTGTTTGGAAAATTACAATAACTTTAGGACCTAGGGGTGGGCATGGGAACTTATCGCAAAGGTTACGGGTGTGTTACTGCGTCTTTAGGGATTAAAATAAAAAAGTAACATTTAAGTCATTTTGTTTTCTTTATTGTACTCCTTCATTTATTCGGAAATCTGTTGCTGAGAAGATAACCTTCCTTTTAGACGAACATACAAGAAAAACTGCTAAGTTTCTTGTGTGTGCATTTGACTTAAGACGTAAGCTGCTTTATGCATAAACCGAATTTTTGAAATATTTTTATGTATGTATCAATTCATTTCAAAAATCAGTGTCCATCTTATCTTTCATATTTACATGTGATATTTTCTGTTGAATTTATTATGTTTGTATGTCCCAACAGTGACTTATAGGCCCATGGGGCCGGGTGTTTGAATTGCTTTTTTTTCATCAATATGTATATTGTATAACACATGTCACTTTAATAAAACATACTTTTACTTACTTCTACTTACTTACTTACTTACTTATTACTTTCTATATATTATTATTTATTTTTTTGTATTGTTATAAGATATGTAAATGTTATATTTTTAATGTTAAGTTGCTAAAATCTAAACTTATTAAAAATGTTCATTAATATATTTCAAGTCCATAGTGACTTTTTTCGGTGTAGCTGTATAAAATTGATTTTTGATCTACTTTTTCAAAACAAGCTTGGTATAAATTCTATATTGGCTTGTATAATTTATTTTTAGGATATTCCAATTAAAATGGAATTTTCTTGTGGTATATATCTTTCTACTTGATATAAAAGGTTTGTAACACAATAATAGAAATTTAACACTTCCATATCAATTTGGCAATATGATTTAAAACAACTAAATAAGAAACAGGCGTATGTCTATTTTTAGACCACCATTTCCCCTAATTTGTATAAGTGGACTCGGCCTTTAGGGGAGGTTACTGCGGAGAAATTGTGTAGTTTATTGTCTGGAAACAAAACTCGGTATTACGCGATACATGATCTTTCGGTTTCGTTTGGTTACATATAAATTGTCTTTACTTTAAAAAAAATCAGCAACTGTGTAATATTTAATGGAAGTTGGTAAATTAGCTTATTTTAGTTTGTAAATTTAATCCGTTTTGTTATATATAGTCTTCACAATACCTCCAATAATCTTAGTATTTATAAACATTTTTGCTAACTTTATAGTAGTTTTAATCTGTTTTACATGTTAAAATTGACAATTATTTAGATACGCCAAATATCTTTTTTAAAGATATCATATAGACTTTTAATCTTCTAAATAAATGTTTTAAGACTGGTTTTCTGTCTTAATTCTGAAAACTATACCGGATAGTGTATAGATTCACAAGCGTTCTTTTCTTGCAATCTAAATTAATTAATCAATCAATCAATTAATTAATTAATTAATTAATTAATTAATTGCCAGTTCTTAAATATAATGTGGAAAAAATCAATAACATGTAGGAAAAAATTATTATTGTTATTACTTCAACGTTTCGGCTAACGCATTCATCAGGATAACAATAACTTTTAAACATAAACAACGGAAATGACGTCATCATGAATAACGTAACGTCAAAAAAAGCGGGATATGCAGACGTTATGCGTACTATTCATAACGTCAAAATAAGACAGGTACTGTTTCGGATATAAAAAACAAACATTTCCTATAGCTTATTACAATAATTTCAGTTCTTTAATAGCAATACAAATCGTCCAATACGTAAGTGAGTGTGGGTAATTCAACAAGTAAGGGTATATTCATATTTCCTTTTTTTTTTCAAATTGCAGCAAATACATATTACGCGTTTATTTTGCCAGTAGTTAATCTAGTAATACAGAGAGACATTGTTGACAATAGAAACAGTGGGGTCCCTCCGTTAGACGTTTTTACTTGTGTTCCTCCGCAGCGGGCCTGCTGCCTGCGCCATCAGCTATCTTCTTTAAACAAATACGCCTGACACTCGGAACGTATTAATTAATCCACAATCAAAAATAGCAAGCTCCCCTCTAAAGAACTATAAACGAGTCATTAGCCGAGGTAATATCGGGTTATTAGAGCAAAATGCTAACTATCGCCTTACAATAGATTCCATTAAATTTGTATTAATTTGACAATTTGATTGCGGGTCGCGCAAAATGGTCGACATCTATTCGATTTAATTCTATTTTCAATCGGTAATTTCGATTTATAAGAAGGCAAAGCGAGGAGTTTGGGAAATGCTAGGAACATATCATTATAGAGTCGAAGAAAGAGCATCAATGATTTTAAGGGAATGACGTGAAATAAAAGAGAACACGGATGATGAATATTAACGACCCTCACATCTGTATGGTAATTCAACAATTAAGAAAACGATAGGGGCCTCTGTTTAATCTATCCCCAATCTTTTAAATAATGTCAAGAAAATGGGCGTGTCCCTCTGATTTCTTAATATATTTTTTGTGCAATAATCTCATCTTAAACACTTTCTGTATGTTAAGTTTTCGTTTTAATTTACATTCATTAAATTTTATGTTATTATTCGTTACTCAGCTGTGAATTTAAAAGCTCTGGTTAACTGAATAAAGCTAATCAAAACAACGTCATTCATTTCATTCTAATTTTTATTTAAAACATGTTACCTTAATCGAATTCAATCCATAATTTTCAGAATAAAGGAGAAAATGGCGTCGACTTCTCTATTGTAAATATCAGTATATCATTATAGCCAAGTATCACAAATTATAAAATAATCCAGCATATTATATATTTGTACGTGTTTTTAGACAAACGGAGACTCTTATATACTGTTTGTATGTAAATTAGACAACATTTATTTTTAAGTATATTTGCCAAATCAGCTTTGCAACATAAAAATAATAAGTTTACGGATGATCACAATAATCTGTACAATCATATACAGATATAGATATATTATCATAGTGCATATATGACACTATATCAGAGAAATGCAATTATAAATATAGTTCATGTTTATGTGAAAACTTTGTAGAAAACAAACAGGGGATAGACCATTTCACTCCGAAATGAAACGTAAACCTACGTAAATCACCGAGCACTTCCCGAACACCCAATCTACATCTACATCCACTTATTACTCAATGAGAAATAAACATGCAGTTGAGATTTTTCCCGATCACTGATTGGTCAGATTAAATCAGCGAATTATACCGGGTATGGCCGATCATCTGGTGAACTGGTCTATGAAGTTTGTAGCTAGCATCTCGTTTTTGTATTGTATCACTCGCAAAAGAATGAAAACAACAACAACAACAACAAAAAACAAAAACAAAACAACAACTGAATAAATCATACATATTTTTTTTATCAATTATAATACCGCAAATGTACACATTCATTTTAAATATCTGTAAAAAATTGAAGCTCTCATTTGTTCATTTTGTTCTTCACATGAGTACATGTATATATTTTATACAAAACCACATCATACATAAAATGTTGGCACTTTTACACATGTTATATGTAGTAGTGTGGTAGTTTGTATATAATATATTTTGGTGTGTTTTTTGGTTTCGTATCAGTATTTCAGTCATTCGTAAACATGTCTACCTGAGACAGATATAGTGCTGCCACACTGCAGTATCACGCCGTTGATATGTAGCATGATACCACACCCAGTCACATTATCCTGACACCGAGCCAACCAGTCCTGGAACTATCATATATGAGCGCCAAGCAAAGGAGCTATACCAATACCATTTTTACGACTTTCGTATATTCCGGTTGGGGATCGAACCCACCAACTCCCGATTCCGGGACGGATGTTCTAACCACTTGGCCATCAGCATATATAAACAGTAACATGAAAGTAAATATTTGGGGATGGGGGTGGGGAGGTTACTTTTTTTTAAAATAAAAATGATAATGAAATATTAACTTAACATTAAGAAAAGAATTCTGTATAAAGGAATCCTTAGATATTGGCGCAATTATGTGAATTATTCAAATTAACCTAATAGTGTTTTGATATTTTATTTCTGAATGTAAAGACATTTTCACTTTTGACGACAAAGTTTAGTTCACGGAATCTAGTAATTCAAATTTGAAACATTGCAGGAAAATTTTTACTTTGGTCTTGAATATTTGTGGTTGGTTTTTGAATTTTAAAAACAATTTTAAAAAATACTATGTTTGAAATTTATACTCAAAGGGATACAAACAATTTAATAGTACAAATAAATAAGAATCGAAATGTTTGACTTTTTTAACATTAAAACATTTTAGCCTTCAGTCGAATTCGAGCCAAACTGTGTCCACTTTTTACTAACAAAACGTTTTAGTTGTCTATTTTCCACAAGGATCGACGCCGCGCGTATTCGTGGGGCAACTCGGAAGAATAATTTACATAACGTTTGGCTATGCCTCCTACCAATTTTACGTAATTGTATGATTAATACTGCAACCAACAACCGAAATTGCAGTTACGGCAAGAAAATATCTTTTCTGACAAAACTAAAAGAGAAGAAATATTGATGCCACAATTTCGATATTATTATCCTCATAGACAGTGAGACACTGAATCCATCACAATCCCTATGCATAATATTAGAATAAAACAATACGGCGAGCGTGCACGCGAAAACCTCATATAACGTTCCCAGAAGAAGAGGGACACTACTTATTATGGCTGTCTTGCAAAATGGCTCCAATTATTATTTCATTGGAAAATTTGCTGCCAAATGAAATTAAATACGTCCTATTTGATCGTTTTCCGAAAATTATTGTAATTTCAGACTCTGAAACTGTCAATTAGAAATAGGGTTAGGAATCCTCAGGAAAAAGTCAATGTTTTGGAGGCATAGTTGCTTCTGTCGGCGACATCCTAGATCAAGAATGTTGGTTTTCGAAAACAACTGAATATACGGGATGTTTATCTATTTGGTTTTACGTCCTACTGGCAGAATTGTAGTCATTTTGGAAACTAAGTCTCTTTCAGACAATAAGAAGAAGTTTGAAGTCTTATTTCAGAGGTCATTGGTGAAAATATGCAACCTACATGAGCAAAATATCAGTGTTGCAATAATACTGCAATATATTGTAGCAGACAAACGGTATGGTACCATATACAATAACACTTTACTGTCTGAGGCAACTACCGTATAACTGTGATTAGTAACGACCTACAAGTTTGATTTTCAACAGATTTGGTATGTTGCGACCGGTGTCTTACATTTTGTAGCTACATGTATATGCATTTAATTTAATGTGTTGCAATAGCCTTGCTTCAAATATTAAATTATAACAAAATAAATTATAGTTATACCTGCCTGAATAATTATCATGGATACAAATGAAACTACACTTCAGTCAG
>CM037784.1:59406576-59456576 GCA_021229015.1 Solen grandis | reverse complement strand
TAATGGTTTGCAAAAAGTCCTATCGTTTGCCATGCAAACGAAATCTAGTTATTATTCTTTTTTTCTTCCTCTTATATTTGTGTAAATTTCGATGTGTTGCCATTGGCACAGAACAATTAAAAATTTATGGCATATATTTCAAACCATGAGCTTTCAGATGCAATGAATTTCATATTCATATGACGTCATAACGTCAGATTTGACATCAGGTGAAAAAGTTTGTACGCGGTCTACAGCCATTATTTCCAGACCGATTTTCATCAAAATTTCACAGAATGTGTATGTTAGGCTCTAGTTGTGCATCCCGGTGTCCGTTTTTCAAAATTCGAAAAGGCAATGGTTCTGTTGCGAATCCAAGATTCGAACCATTGACGTCAAATTGCAAATGCGTATAAAATCGCTTCCAGATGAGCTAGAAAGCTGATATTTGGGCAGATTACAAGTCTCCAGGTCTTCTTTACATTCTAAGAAGATGAACGTCGTATGGCCTCATGACGTCATAATGCTTAAAAACATTCGTATTAACACAAAACGGTTTTCAAGCCCTGTAGGCTTTATTTTTTGTATGATTTGCTATAAATTTTAGCTGAAGATGCAGTATTAGATTCTATGGTGCCATGTCAGGTCCGTTTCCGGAAAATCCCAAAGGTCAGGGTCATATATCAATTATTGGGTTTTTCTTCAGTCTTAAATATCTCAAAAATGGTTAATATTCTATCGAGACACTATGCGTATAATTTGTAGTGCTTAGAAAGACCTTTCAGATTATTAGTTTTTAATGATCGGGGTTGAATCGGTTGAGTAATGGCGGAAAAACAAAAATTTGGTAACCCTCAGTGTGTTTTACAGTTTATATCTCGAAAACCTTTACTTTTCGAAAATATGATGATGAATACTATTTGTAGAGCAATGTTTGGCCATTCTATTGATGCTTAAAGTCTAATGATTGGAGTAATGGTTTAAAAAAAAAACGAAATTCGTGCATATAGCTTTAGTGATTTTTGCAATTTTTTCGATGTTTAAGAGCTTGTATTACAATAAATATTGAAAATATTCCTTTATATAAGCATGTGAAATGTAGAGAATTTTCAGATGATTAATTTGGTACCTAAAGTTTTGAAATTGGTCAAAGTATAAGGAAGTTACATCAAAAATAAGAATTTAAACATGTAGAATTTCATCGATTCTGCCGTTATGTAAGAGTTTAACGTTTTATATCTTAAGAATCATTGGAAATAAGTGCACACATTAAGCGAGTGAGATGTAGAGAATTTTAAGACGATTATTTTGGTACTAGAGTTTTGAAATACGAATTTAAACCCAATTGTAAGAATTTTCAGGAAATATCCTACTTTCGCTTTCACCTTAATTGAAGCATTTTCGGTATTAGTCATATAAATTGCAAAATAAACTTTTACTAATATCATATTGATATTACTAGCTAAACAAGTGTTGACAATAATTTAATGGTGTGTCAATTCTATTCTTTATCAATATAGTATAGTACAGTACAGTCCCCAAAGCAACAACCGGAAATATGGAAATAAAAAAAGGTCACCCTCGTGTAAAAAGTGGTTTGCAGATTAAGACTTTTAAAAATACAATGTTCTACCAATAATCAAATGGATTTACTTGGCATAAACCTTAATAATAACTGGTAAAAGAAGCTGGATATGACATCTATACCACACTGAATATCTAAATACAGACATTACACAAATGGATTACATTGCATGTTTACATCGAGAGCGAGTGCAAATGTGACACGGAGAGAGAACGATCCTGGCGTAATGCATTATTCTGGCTATTTGAGATGGCAAATAAGTCAGTCAACTGTCAAAATTAATGTGACTTGTCAGAGAACGCTGCAAAATCACCAATAGGAGATCCGTAGAGCCGACCCAAGATAAGTAAAATAAGTAATGCCTGGGCATTACATTATTGTCTTTTTCAAAACCTGAATGCACTTATTTCTTATATGCCTGTGGTAAAATTCTTTTTTAACCCTTTCCCTCATAGAGGACACCATGAAAAGACCTATGCGAACAGCATAAAACCAGAACAGCCTGCGAGTAACTTGCAGGCTGATCAGGTTTTATGCTGTTCGCTGACCCTCAGTGGTCTGGAAATGAGGACTTTATAATTAAATTTGGTAAGGTTTAACTGTGGTTTTCTGCAGATCAGGCTTTATATGGCACCTATTGAGTGCGTCAAAATGAGTCTATTTGAGGGAAAGGGTTAAATTTATTTATTTTTGTAAATCAAAAAAAAAAAAAAAAAAAAAATTTAAGGATGAGAAAAATGGTTAAATTTTTTTTTAAAGCATTGCTTTTTTTTTTCATTGTGTTTTTATTTTAACATATTCTGTCGTATTGTGATGACCATCAAATTACAGGTCATCTTTTTTTAAAAAATGTCCAATTATACTGCTAGATCATTGGTGTTAAAATTTACATGAACTAAGTATACTCCAAAATTTAACAAAACAATCAAATTTCTATTGAAATACAGCTCCATTAAGATTATATAATAGAGAAAGATTTCAATCATTAAAACAGGATGACCCAAATTACAGATTAACAGACGTTGAGACAAAAAAATACACATTTTTGCTCTGGGAAGTAAATCAATTGGTTTATTTTCTTTATTTACTGGCTACCTTTCACGTTTGACATACATGTGATCATTCTGGGGCCAATTAATTTTCGTCTTTTTTAATGACTCCTATTTGAATTTTTCCCTTCAAATTTAACGGTTGTCTCTTGGACATTTTTTTTTAATATTAATGCTGTAATCAGTGCTATCACTGTTTTGGTAAAATAAATGCATAATTATTATCAACACAAACATGGCGCATCACTGTCAAGAATTAGTGATGCATGGATGCTGTGATAAAATTCAACACGTCCTTGGCTGATCTGTCAATCAAATGCATGTGACAGCTGATTTGGAGAATATAGATACATGCGTGTGTATTTCAGTGAATGTAAACATGGGTCCCAGTAGGGATTATGATATGTCAGCAAAATCAAAGCATGTTGCACATCAACAACCTAGTCGCAAGAGCATGGGGAAAACCCATTATGAAAATGAACTGAATAAACGGTGCAGACAAATCATTAACCATGATAATTTGAGTTTCAATGTATCAAATATGCATGCGTCCGACGAGACGCACATAATCTTTATTTTTAAAGTGTGTTCCTCGAGAAAGATCTGAATTACATTTAACTTAGTATTTTATGTATGTCAAATATTGCAAAAGAAATTTAAAAAAAAACAACAACAAAAAACAATTAGGTGTAAAAAAAACGGGAAAAAAAACGACTGGGACTCGAACCTACAATTTATATATTGTCGGCTATTGCTGGAATTCCAGCCAGTTATGGTTCGAAATATCTGTGCGTATATTGCGAATTTGTCTCATGCATAATTATTATCTGTTTTCATTACATGAAAATTGTCACCATTTAGTGTTAAGAGAGAAAATAATTTTTGGACTTTTTAGCTCACCTGAGCACTTGTGCTCGGGTGAGCTTTTGTGATCGCCTTTTGTCCGTCGTGCGTCGTGCGTCGTCCGTCGTCCGTCGTCAACAATTGCTTGTGACCACTCTAGAGGCCACAGTTTTGGCCCAATCTTCATGAAACTTGGTCAGGATGTTTGTCTACATGATATCTCGGATGAGTTCGAAATTGGGTCATGTGGGGTCAAAAATAGGTCACTAGGTCAAATCTTGAAAAACCTTGTGAACACTCTAGAGGCCACATTTTTAGCCCAATCTTCATAAAATTTGGTCAGGATATTTGTCTACATGATATCTTGGATGAGTTCGATATTGGGTCATGTGGGGTCAAAAAGTAGGTCACTAGGTCAAATCCTAGAAAAACCTTGTGAACACTCTAGAGGCCACAGTTTTAGCCCAATCTTCATAAAATTTGGTCAGGATATTTGTCTACATGATATCTCGGATGAGTTCGATATTGGGTCATGTGGGGTCAAAAACTAGGTCACTAGGTCAAATCTTAGAAAAACCTTGTGAACACTATACAGGCCACAGTTATGGCCCAATGTTCACGAAACTTGGTCAGGATGTTTGTCTACATGATATCTCGGATGAGTTCGAAATTGGGTCATGTGGGGTCAAAAACTAGGTCACTAGGTCAAATCTTAGAAAAACCTTGTGAACACTCTAGAGGCCAACATTTTTGTCCCAGTCTTCATTAAACTTAATATGAATGATGACTGCATGAATTCCCAGTTGAGTGCAAATTCAGGTAGGATCAATATGTAGGTCATTTAGTCAAATGTTAGAAAAACACTTTTAGATGCCAGATTTTTTGTCATTATGCCTAACACAGCCATCTTACTCAGGTGAGCGACACAGGGCCATCTTGGCCCTCTTGTTTCTCTGTGTAGTAAAAAAAGAGGGAAATCTATTAATAAAAAAAATCTTAATATAGCCCCGAACTGTTGTCAAATCCAAAATGTGTGCTTCCTTAGAACAGTTTTGCAAGCAACCCTGTTCTAAAAATCTTAAGATTTTATATTAATTAATATGATACTAGGTTTTTATTTGATTTATTTTTGTTTTGAAATGAAAACCCCTGTATATCAGCACAAATGGAAGAGAATCAGCCTGTTGGTCGGTTGATTGGTCAGTCGGTCATGCAGTATTTAATCAAAATCTTGCCGGTACTTTCAGCCATTTCACCTGATACTTGGCATAAATATCAGAAGCACTAAATGTGCAAGACGCAAATTTCACTTCATTCCCACAAGGATTACGAAATTATTGCCCCTGAATGAACTTGAAATGTCTTGTCCAGTGAATTTCTCTTTCAAATTCAGTCTGATTCATCTAATACTTTACAAAAAATGTTCTTCATTAGCAGTAGATAAGCAAGACGCAAATTTCACTTTGTTCCCACGAGGATTACGGAGTTATTGCGCCTGGTTTGACTTTAAATATCCTGTGACGCGAACTACATTTCTTAACCAACTCGGTTCAAATGTTGTGTGTGAATTGATAATCAGGTGGATAGGTGCTTGTCATAAATTTCACTTGAGTTGTCTCAAGGATCGCAGAATTATTGCCCTGGTTTCATTTTTGCGTTATCTCTCTTTGTTTAATTTTGTTTTTCTTGTCCGGAACATTGCTCAAATATTATACAATGTATTGACTTGAAATTTAAAATGTAACCAGAATCTGATGGCAACTAGGAAAAGTGCAGTGTCCAAGAACTGTAACTCTACCTGCTTCCATTTTTAGCTCACATGAGCACAACGTGCTCAAGGTGAGCTTTTCTGATCGCCTTTTGTCCGGCGTCCGTCGTCCGTCGTCCGTGCGTGCGTCCGTGCGTGCGTCCGTGCGTCCGGCGTCAACAATTGCTTCAAACAACATCTCCTCCTAAACGGCTTGGCCAATTTGAAAAATATTTTGCAGGAATGTTCCTTGGATGAAGCTCTACTAAAGTTGTATAAATGGTTCTGGTCCATCGCATAATTAGGTCACAGGAGCTAAAAATAGATTTTAAAAATGAAAATTTAAAAAATCTTCTTCTCTGAAACCACAAGGCCTAGCCTTTTGATTTTTGGTATGTAGCATCATCTTATGACTCTCTCCAGGATTAAATTTAACCTTTTGATTTTTGGTATGTAGCATCATCTTATGGGCCACTACCAAGATTGTACAAATCATAGCCCTATGGTGATAAATGACCCCGCACCAGGGGTCACTTGTTTTACATAGAGTTATATAGAAAAATCTTAAAAAATCTTCTTCTATGAATCCATAAGGCCTAGAGCTTAGATATTTGGTATGTAGCATCATCTTATGGGCCACAACCAAGATTGTACAAATCATAGCCCTATGGTGATAAATGCCCCGCACCAGGGGTCACTTGTTTTACATAGAGTTATATAGGAAAATCTTAAAAAATCTTCTTCTATGAATCCATAAGGCCTAGAGCTTAGATATTTGGTATGAAGCATCATCTTATGGGCCACTACCAAGATTGTACAAATCATAGCCCTATGGTGATAAATGACCCCGCACCAGGGGTCACTTGTTTTACATAGAGTTATATAGGAAAATCTTAAAAAATCTTCTTCTATGAATCCATAAGGCCTAGAGCTTAGATATTTGGTATGTAGCATCATCTTATGGGCCACTACCAAGATTGTACAAATCATAGCCCTATGGTGATAAATGACCCCGCACCAGGGGTCACTTGTTTTACATAGAGTTATATAGGAAAATCTTAAAAAATCTTCTTCTATGAATCCATAAGGCCTAGAGCTTAGATATTTGGTATGTAGCATCATCTTATGGGCCACTACCAAGATTGTACAAATCATAGCCCTACGGTGATAAATGACCCCGCACCAGGGGTCACTTGTTTTACATAGAGTTATATAGGAAAATCTTAAAAAATCTTCTACTGTGAATCCATAAGGCCCAGAGCTTAGATATTTGGTATGTAGCATCATCTAATGGTTCATTACCAAGATTGTTCAAATCATAGCCCTTGGTGATAAATGCCCCCTTCTTCTGTAAATCCCTAAGGCCCAGAGCTTAGATATTTGGTATGTAGCATCATCTAATGGTTCATTACCAAGATTGTTCAAATCATAGCCCTATGGTGATAAATGACCCCGCACCAGTGGTCACTTGTTTCACATAGAGTTACATAGGAAAAGACCTAGAGCTTAATCTATAGATTTGATGTGAAATATTGTCTAGTGGTCCGTACCCACATAATTCATATAGACCAATCATAAAAAAAATATTTTGCAATATTACTAGTTTGAGAGATTATGACTAGATAATGGTTAAAATTTGGCCCTTGATTGAATCACTTTTTACTTTAAATTACATACTTGATATATGTTTTATTAGCTCACATGAGCACAACGTGCTCAAGGTGAGCTTTTCTGATCGCCTTTTGTCCGTCGTCCGTCGTCCGTGCGTGCGTGCGTGCGTCCAGCGTCAACAATTGCTTCAAACAACATCTCCTCCTAAACGGCTTGGCCAATTTGAAAAATATTTTGCAGGAATGTTCCTTGGATGAAGCTCTACTAAAGTTGTATAAATGGTTCTGGTCCATCGCATAATTAGGTCACAGGAGCTAAAAATAGATTTTAAAAATGAAAATTTAAAAAATCTTCTTCTCTGAAACCACAAGGCCTAGCCTTTTGATTTTTGGTATGTATTATGATCTTATGACTCTCTACCAGGATTGTACAAATTATGACCCTGGGGTCAAAATTGGCCCCGCCCCAGGGGTCACTTGATTTCACATAGGCTAATATAGGAAAAACTTGAAAAAATCTTCTTCTCCGAAACCACAAGGCCTAACCTTTTGATTTTTGGTATGTAGCATCATCTTATGGGCCACTACCAAGATTGTACAAATCATAGCCCTATGGTGATAAATGACCCCGCACCAGGGGTCACTTGTTTTACATAGAGTTATATAGAAAAATCTTAAAAAATCTTCTTCTATGAATCCATAAGGCCTAGAGCTTAGATATTTGGTATGTAGCATCATCTTATGGGCCACTACCAAGATTGTACAAATCATAGCCCTATGGTGATAAATGCCCCCGCACCAGGGGTCACTTGTTTTACATAGAGTTATATAGGAAAATCTTAAAAAATCTTCTTCTATGAATCCATAAGGCCTAGAGCTTAGATATTTGGTATGAAGCATCATCTTATGGGCCACTACCAAGATTGTACAAATCATAGCCCTATGGTGATAAATGACCCCGCACCAGGGGTCACTTGTTTTACATAGAGTTATATAGGAAAAGCTTAAAAAAATCTTCTTCTATGAATCAATAAGGCCTAGAGCTAAGATTTTTGGTATGTAGTAGCATCTAATGGTTCATTACAAAGATTTTCAAAGTCTTGGCCCTACGGTGATAAATGACCCTGCGCCCAAGTCTTCTCTGAAACCATATAGCCCATTGCTTAGATATTTGGTGTGTAGTATTGTCAGGGGTAAAATGTTTTAGATTAAGTTATATCAGAATCCTTGTCTGTTTAAAAACCTTGACATCAGTTGAAGCAATGGTACTCAGGTGAGCGATTCAGGGCCATCATGGCCCTCTTGTTTAACAATCATTTTTAAACTTTAAGACAAAGTTTATGCCCATAATCTCACAATCGGGTTCAATTATAACTGATATTGACTTGTAAATTTTGGAGTTATGCCCATTTCATCATAAAAAAAAAGCCAGATTTCACTTTTACACTCAAGCATCTTTATTTCTTAAGCAATCATCTTTCTCAGGTGAGCGACCAAGGGCCATCTTGGCCCTCTTGTTTAATTATCTCCCGTTATTAAAAAGCTTTTTTTTTTCTTGTCCCGAAATTAACTTGAATATTATACATTGTATTTACATGAAACTTAAAATATAAACAGATGATGACTAGGAGAAGTGCAATGTCAAAGAAATGTGACTACACTTCTGTGATTACACTGCTGTACCAAATAACCATAACTGATTCTCTGTCCACTTTAAAAAATGACTTTACCTACTTATTGATTGCTATCATATATACTTTGTATACAGGTTCTTATCTATGCTCCACCTTGAGTCTGGCTTCTCCTGTATCAAAGCATTTTGCGGGGGTATTAATCACCCACAGTGCAGATATAGGTGCCGATATCAGTGCTATATTGGCTCGATAACTTCTGCTGACTGGGTATATTGTGTAGTTAAATGCAACTACAGTGGTCACTTGATTCCTCAAGGTCGGACGGGATCAGCATAAAAATTCGAAGAATCGCCATAATCGAGGAATCATTTATATGTCAAAATTCAATATATTTATATTTGTTGATACCTCAACTTTATTTTTTCATTAATTATTTTGTTACGTTTAGACTTCAATAGTACCTTTTAAACATAGAATATATTTAACCATTACAAAAATAACTCGATTATAGCTTTCATTGCAAAAGTTAAGTCAGAAATAAGTTCTTTATTACTGATAATCTGATTGAAACCCTTTGTTTTAATTTGTGTAATTGCGACGTTGTATATTTTTTACATTCTTATAATAAACACTAAACATTTTTCCATGGTTCTCCAAATTAATGATTACAGAGAAAAAACAACAACACACAAACAAACAACCAAAATAGGCTTCTTTGATGACAAATGATTAATTATGCAGACCCGTTACAGTTTGTTACATGATCAGTAGATGAGAAAATACGTTTTACATGTCTGTTGATATAACGATTCACCTATGTACTCTCGCAGGTTTGACGATGTGTGAAAAGGTGTGATTTACAGGGATAGGTAGTCATAGGGCTGGTGTTTGCTTGTCAAGGAGATACAGATAGATTTTGTTATCGACTTCGAGGAATTGCATAGAAATTATATAGAATATGCTATTTAGGGACCGGGGACGGAGCTCGAGGAATCCAAAATCGCATGTTTGAAGAATTGCCCAAAAATTTATATAGAAGAAGAAGGGCTAAAACAAGGGACCGGGCTTGTAGCTCGAGTCATCGCCAGTATTCAATGAATCGCCACATTGAGGAGTATGAACTAACCTATACTAATTATGGGTACTTTTCTATGTTGAAGCGGAGACAAAAGTTGGCAGTTTTGTCTTGGTTTTGATGCCTTGAGTGACGTCCTGGTCACATGGTATTGCTACACTGTAAGTTAAGCATTTTTGGAAAATAGAAAATACCCTACTTTCACTTTTACATAATTTTAAACATTTTCGGAAAATGTAGTTGGCAATGGCCCAGAACAGTGAAAATTCTATGGCAAATATTTCAGACCATGTCTTTTGAATGCAAATATTTTCAAATTCATATCACATCATATAACATCATAGACGCTAGATTTGACGTCAGTTAAAACGTTTGTACGCGCTCTGCAGAATTTATTTTTGAATGGATTTTCTAGTAAATTCACAGAAGGTATAAGTGAGGATTTTGTTGTGAATCCTTACTTTTGTTTTCAAAATATTGAAAAGACCGAGGTTCTGTGGTGAAACCAAGTTTAAAAAAATATGACCTCGAAATTAAAATTTGGTACAATCTGACTAAAGTACACGATCTTCCTAAGATCTTATGTAGCGTAGCGTTTATATAGGAGATGACTTTAGTCAGATTGAGATAAAAAGCTGAAATTCACACATATTGTAATCTTAAAGGTTTTCTTTAGATTTTCATAGGTCGGACGTCATTTGACATCATGGGGTTATTATATGTTTTCATTTCTCGTGCAATAAATTCAGTGTGATCCCAATGGTCTAGAACTACAAAAAAATTAGGGCATATATTAAATATGCTGAATTTTCATATGCAATTATATTCACATCCATATGACATCAGAATAGACGTCGGATCAAAAAGTTTGTAAGCGATCTGAAACATTATAAATTGATGAATTTTTCGAAAATTTTCAAAGAATGTATAGGTTACACTCTAGATACTTAATATTTTCTGCGTATTCTGTATTAATAATTTTCAGTTTTATTGAGTTTTAAACAGTTTGCAGAAAGTCCTATCGTTTGCCGTGCAAACGAAATCTAGTTTATTAGTTTTTCTGTTACATGGAACACAACTAATCAAGCTAAAATGATAAAATTAGCCATGCATGACATTTATTTCAGACTTATTCTTTCTTTATTTAATAATCTCTAGACAGAATGTTTTCAAGTTCTGCTTGAACGGAGGATGCTAAATAGTTAAATTTACAACTTAGAGAGTTCTGTCAGTTAGCTAAGATATATGACGAGTTGTTTGAATAAGTATACATTTTTTTCAAATATCACTTAGGTTTACTGGTTTTTAATCTTGAAAATAGTTTAGAGATTATCAACGGAGATTTTCTTCATAAGTAAGTGCTTAACGCTCTGACGTCATAATCTTATCAATCAACCAGTCAAATGAAAACTGTAAGTAAAACTAGATTTGCATACTGCAAATGCAACGGTTTTTGTGATGATCAACAGTTTCAAACCTGATCGGCCAAGTTAAAATACCAGAAAAACAACGAAATGAAAATGCTTTATATATCTTTGTGTTTTACTTCATTGGTGAATTCAGCTGTGACCAAGACTTAAAGGCATCTCGAAAGGAATGTGATGTCCCAGAATTCAAGTTTTGATATTGAAAATATAGAGATATACATTTTTGTAGTTAATTAAAATGAGCCTGAAGGACATAATTCTGACAATGAATGATCTTTTTTTGTATTTGCTTTTGCTAGAAACGTTTCGTTACATTTTATTCAACAGAATTTCTCTTATTGAATAACAAGTAATAAAATTTGTGTTGATTTCTGACATATAAACATGTGTTGAGGGAAGAAATGAGAGAATGAAAATAATTAGTGATACGTAACTTATTTCAAAAATTAATGTCCCTTTTTATGATAATTTTTACAACTAAAATAAAATAAGAAAGAAAGAAAGAACAAAATAAATCAATAGAGAAAGAAAGAAAAAAAGGAAGATTCATATTTGCTCAAATAAAAAAAGAATAACAGAGAACTTTTAGGATCATTTCTGGTATTTGGTATGTTCCCAACTTTTTTACAAACTGTGAATGACTATATAGTTATACAACCCCATGTAGCAACATATGCACTCTTGAACAATACCTGTGACAGACTGTGGCAGCCTGCCTAATCAAAAACAGATGCCCACACAACGGCAGGTGGGTGAATAAATGGGGGGGGGGGTCACTTATATAAGGGTTTTGAAATGCCTTTAAGCAATCATTTATTGGCAATGAGCCAATATGATCTAAGTGTGACACATTGAACAATTTGACTAATGGTGATCATCACTGCGCTCAAAAAATGTCTTCCAAACTGTCCCACTTTTTATACTAAACAATTAAAAATCAGGTGGGACAGTTGGGAATCCTGCTTATTATTATGAGAACAATAGTTCTCAGTAGTTTAAATGATTTACAATTTATTTGTTATCAAAAATTTTGGTAACGTAACAAGCCATTTGATTAAACCTATATCAGCTTTCACTCTATGCCTCAAAGTTCAGTAATGCACTCGAAGGAAATTTTGGTATGCTAAAACTTGTTTAATAGGTGGATGTTTATACATGTACTTAGTTGTTTTGCTTTCCAATTCAATAGTGAGTGTGTGGGAGGAATAATAATACATGTAGAATATAGACACAATTTATTCTCTCTCTCTCTCTCTCTCTCTCTTTCTGTTTGGAGCAAATAAAGAGTATGCATTTTGTTGTTTTGTTATTTGGGTTAACCATTGCTGTGATAGTATTTCAATTATATAACGACGTCCAGCAAATTGCTGGAAAGGAAGACCCTGAGTACACTGAGTGCCTCTCTGATATTTACACATACATTCATAACCTGTTAAATTGCCAGCTATACAACCCAACCTAAAGAACCTGCATCTAATTATAGAACACGGGTAACCAGTGATGCTCATTCTGTCAAATTTACTATGTTTTTATTCTGGGTCATGTATTTAAATTCTCTATAAATTCATCAATTCTTGAGAGATTTTCAAAATTATTTTTTTTTGTTGACGAGGTAAGACATTTTTTTTTCCAATGATGACAAAATATATCACTCATTTAAACTTTAAAGGCTTTAAAATCAATTCAAAGTATGACCAAACTTCAAACTGCCACCAAACAACCAAATCAATCCCGATCTGAAAAACTAAAATTCTTCAAAAAGTACTCTTTAGAGGCTTTTGATTTTACCCATATTCTTTCGATAAAATATTTTTAGATTTTGAGATATTTAAGGTCAAAGAAAAAAACCAATAATCGCAATATGACATTGACCTTTGCAGTTTTTGACATTTTGAAACTGTAAAGTCCCTTGAAACAACAAACAATACAATCTGTGAACATTTCATAAAGATTGATCAAAAAATAATGGCAGAATCATCAAAAAACTAAAAAAAATGCCTATTCTTGAAAATTTGTTTCCTCTATATTTTAGTGCACTTTGACCGCTTATTGGGGGCATTTTAAGTATTTTCTGAAATCGCCACCCCTTATATTGTGTGTGCAAAGATCTTCGGAATCAATTTCATAAAACAGAATGAACGTATCAAATCTCTAACAAAAATGGGCATGTTTTTCGTGGACACACCCTAATTTGCCAGATTTTTTCAAAGATTCAAACATTCAGCCTCTTCTAGCTCAAAAGTTTCAAAGATATGGATATTGCCACTCATCATATTTAATGGGGCAGTTGAGAACAGAATGCAAAACACTGCATACAAATAAAATGTCAAGTGACAGATTTATCAGCAATTATATGTTTTGATGCTAAACGTCACCTAGCGGCAAAACTTAGTAGTACTAAAATGAAAAATCAATGGTGCACAACTTCAGATACATGTGAGTATGCATGGAAATTTTCATATTTATAGCATTTCTAATCATGCCGCAACAGCGGTCACAAAAAAGTGCAAAGAATAATAATAATGGAAACAAATTAAAAAAAAAAAGAAACACAAGAAGAACAGAAGGTTTTCGCGGCTGCGTTGCAGTCCACGAAAACTTAAAAAAAAAATAATAATTAGTCAACAAAAGCCCCAGTCAATACGCCCGTTAGTGCTATCACCTTGGGCGGAAAACAGCACCTGACTATGTATACACCATTATGTAAACATGCTATCAATATCAATTGAAGCTAGCAGAAAGGCAGTTTTGTGTGAACGATAAACGTACGCCACTCATATACATGTAAGTAAGTATTATGTATTATATTCTAATTGTCCTATAAAACATACAGTGAAATCTTGTAGATCTGCTTTCTTATAAAACCTTTTATGCCGTACCGATAGTTCAAAAGCAAAAATTTGGCCAAACATGGGGAGTAACTAGGAAGCATTATTGTATCTTCTGGCAAATAATTTATACTTTGTGAATTACTTACATAAGTTGATTGACGGAGCGACCCATTGACTGATTGATCGTTTTATTTCATGTGCATGTTTAAAATGCATCGTAATTTCGACATTAAGATGAATGACTTTTCAAAAGTTCTTCATAGATACGCTAATGGAAAGTCTTAACAGATCACTTTTTAAACTGTTTTGAGTGACTTTTGAGGGTAGCTATTTACATCATAGCTTACTGTTAAGTGTAATTCGAAACCACCTTCAATGAAATTTTGCTCATATTGTTTGTTTTTCACATACACGAAAACGAAATAAAATTTGATTCTTACAATTTTCAAGGTTTTGAGATAATTCATGAATTAAAAATGATTAGAACTTTTTGTCAGTGTACATGTACTGAATATTTAATAGTTTTCCATGAATAATTACAGGAAAAATATACATTTTTTAAGACAAGTGCAAAGCTTTTTTTTTTTTCACAATGTATCCTCTTTTCAGCCATTCATTGACACTTGGTGGAATTTATAAAAAAAATCTTCGAAATTTAGATCTACTGTGTCTTTTTTAGCTCACCTGAGTAAAGCTCGGGGTGAGCTATTGGGATCCTGTGAGTGTCCATCGTACGTCATCAACAATTTAGTATTTACACTCTATCACCTTCATTTCTTTAGCAATCATTTAGCAAAAACTTTAAGACAATGTTTATGACCATAATGTCTTGATTGAGTTTGAATATGGCTGAGATCGGTCAATTAGGTCAGGAGTTATGCTCCTTTCAATTTTCAAAATATGCAAGAGTTCACATTTTTTACACTCTAGCATCTTCATCTTTTAAGCAATTGTCTTCAAACTTTATGGCAATGTTAATGACCATAATGTCTCGATTGAGTTCGAATATGGCGAATTGGTCAATTAGGTCAGGAGTTAAGCCCCTTTTAATATAAATGACAGATTCCACATTGTTTATACTCTAGCATCTTCATCTTTTAAGCCATTATCTTCAACTTTATGACAATGTTTATGACCATTATGTCTCGACTGAGTTCGAATATGACTGAAATTGGTCAATTAGGTCAGGAGTTAAGCCCCATTTTAATAGCTCACCTGAGCACAACGTGCTAAAGGTGAGCTTTTGTGTTAGCCCTTCGTCCGGCGTCAACAATTTGGCATGTTAACATTCTAGAGGTCATATTTTAAGACCAATCTTCATGATACATTGTCAGAATGTTTGTCTCCATAAAATCTTGGACAAGATCAAAATTGGGTCATGTGGGATCAAAAAGTAGGTCACGAGGTCAAATCTTATAAAAACCTTGTTAACACTCTCGATGCCACATTTTTGGCCTAATCTTGATGAAACTTGGTCAGAATGTTTTCTCCATAAAGTCTTGGACAAGTTGAATTTGGGTCATGTGGGGTAAAAAGTAGTCAGTCAAACTTAGAAAACTTTTAACACCTAGAGGCCACATTTTTGCCCAATCTTCATGAAACTTGGTTTAGTCTTGGACAAGTTCGAATTTGGGTCATGTGGGGTTAAAAAGTAGGTCATGAAAACCTTAATCTTCATGAAACTTGGCCAGAATGTTTGTTTCTATAAAGTCTTGGACGGGGGGCCGCCGTGGCCGAGCGGTTACAGTCGTGGCTACAAATTTCTCAGCCCCTCACCACTGTGGGTTCGAATCCCGGTAGGGACTTCGGATTTTTCATGTGAGGAAGCCTTCCAGCTGGCTTGCGGTAGGTCGGTGGTTCTACCTGGGTACCTCTGTGTACTCGGGGTCTTCCTCCACCTGTAATTAGCTCGACGTCGCTATATGATTGAAATACTTTTGCAGCGACGGTAAACCCCAATACAATACAAAGTCTTGGACAAGTTCGACTTTGGGTCATGTTGGGTCAAAAATTAGGTCATGAGGTCAAATCTTAGAAAAACCTTGTTAACACTCTTGAGGCCACTTTTTTGCCCAATCTTCATGAAACTTAGTCAGAATGTTTGTTTCCATTAAATCTGGTCAGGTTCGAATGTGGGTCATGTGGGGTTAACACTCTAGAGGCCACATTTTTGGCCAAAACTTCATGAAACTTGGTCAGAATGTCTTTTTCCATAAAATCTTGGACAAGTTTGAAAGTGGGTTATGCGGGGTCAAAAAGTAGGTCAATGTGAAAAATCCAACATATGTTGCTCATTTATAATAAGGTGAGCGATTCAGGGTTATCAAGGCCCTCTTGTATAAAAAATGACAGATTTCACATTGTTTACACTCTAGCATCTTCATCTTTTAAGCAATCATCTTCAAACTTCATTGCAATGATTATGTCCATAAGGTCTCGATTGAGATTGATTATGGCTGAGATCCGTCAATTAGGTCAGAAGTTATGCCCCTTTTAATAAAAATGCAAGATTTCGCTATGTTTACTCTCTACTATCTTCATTTTTTAAACTATCATTTTTAAACTTTAAGACAATGTTTATGACCATAATCTTTTCTTTTTTTTTAACCACTTTATTTTCCTCGTCATAGAAGCAAAAGGGTCGAGGCCATCCCCGTTGCTCCGTACAATATAACTGCATATAACTATTTTCATATTAACATACATGTAAATTACATCATACCTAATGCAATATTTATTTTTTAACCTTGAGTCAATTATTAACAAAGTAGTTGAAATTATATAATAGTAGTAATACAAACATAAGATAAAGAAGAAGAAGAAAAAACAGCAAGTTGCCTTTCCTACATAGAATTATAAAGCAATAAAATCTATATTGGTATACTTATTTAAGTCCATACAACATAAGTAAAGTAAAGCATCCGTACCTTATTATGTCCGTGTTGAAAATACTGTTTAAGATTTAAACATTATTTAAGGTTTTGCTTAGAAGTTGTTTCCATTGGGAATCAAAGCAGTTCCTATCCTCTAATTTCATGTGTTGGCGTATATTGTGTATTGTTGTGTAATATAAGCTACAGCTAAATCATATGTTGGTTTAAGTTTAATAACCCTACTGTGATATAAGATTTTTTTAGTAAATAATATTAAAAGATTTTCCACCATACATGTGTCGTTTAATACACCAAATAAGAAATCTACTTTCCCTATATTTGCTATTTTTGGATTTACTTGTTTTACTGTGATCTTTTTTATAATACTCTGGCTAACGTGACACTCCCATAGTAGGTGAACAATAGTTTCTTTATCAGTTCTACAAAAAGAACATCTATTACTATCTAATATTTTCATTTTGTTAAGAAGGTCGTTTGTTCCAAGGATTCTGTGATTAATCCTATACTGAAACCATTGTAAGTTTGAAGAAATCGCATTCACAAAAGGATGTAAATAGATCTTTTCCCAATCATTTTTTGCTAGCTTTATTTTTAATTCATTTTCCCATTTTGCCATTTTGTTTGACTTGTTGGAACATCCGAATTGATATTAAGACTTTTATATATTGTTTTAGCACCAGATGCGCATGTAATAATTACTTTTATTAATGGTGGTAATATTAATTTATATTGTTGTATTGAAAGTTTTTCTTGCGAAATATTACTTCTTTTAAGAAAAAGTTTTGTTGCTCTTACCAGTCCCTGGTAATCTAGGAAGTTAATTTTAATTTTATAAGTAGCAGAAAGTGATTCCATAGATAAGAAATGACCATTACTATCCACTATATCACCTATATTCAAAATTCCTGCATTAAACCACTGTTTAAATAATATGCTTTTTGAATCAATTGTGATATGCTCGTTGTAAAAGATAGGATAGTTTAAAATTTCAGATTGAATATACTTATGATTTGCACACATATCAATATAAGCTGCAATAGTGTCTTTCCAAAATTTGTTTTTTAAACTTGAATGTAATGTTATAGCATAATCTTTGCCCAATGTTAAGAGTTTATAAAAAAATCCCTAAAAGCTATATTTTGCCATTTACCACCTACACTGCAAAGTCTTTTCAACCACGTAAGTTTAGAGCTGAAATAAATGATTTTACATTTACCATTTTAAGACCACCTTCATAGTATTCTTTAACCACAATATTAGATTTAATTTTGTTAACACCATTCCTTACAAATTCAAAAAGTAAACCATTGAGACGTGTAATAAATTGGAGAGATGGATTTGGTAAGGACATAAACAAGTGGTTAAAAAGAGTAATAATAAGGTTTTCACAACAGTAATTCTACCTATGGGAGTGAGAATTCTTCTCTTCCAATGTGATAAAACTGAGATCATTTTTTCTAATTTTGGGTTATAATTCATATCAATTAACTTGTCTAGATCTACATGAAAGAGTATTCCTAGCATATCAAAGTGTTGTTGATTCCAGTTAAGTTTCCATTTTGTCTTTATACTGTCAGAACTATATTTCTTTTTGCCTATCCATACTATCTTAGTTTTATCAAAGTTCACTTTTAAACCAGACATTTTTGAAAAAAGTAAGTGTACATAATGTATTGTTTAGTGACTCCTCTGAACCGTCTAGGATTATTGTTGTAATAATTCACTGAGATAATTTATGTTCTACATCATTAATTTTAATGCCTTTTATCTTTTTTTGTTGTCTTATACTAAGGGATATGATTTCTGCACTTAAAATAAAAATATAACATGCCAGCGGATCCCCTTGTCTACAGCCTCTTTGAATGGGGAAAAAATTGGAAAAGTAACCACATTGAGTAAGAGTTGATTAAGCATCCTTTTATAAAATATTAAACCATTTCTTAATGTCTGGACCGAAGTTAAAAACATCTAAAGTTTTATAGATAAAATTCCACGAAAGTGAGTCGAAAGCTTTTTCAAAATCGATCAGAAGGAGTAACCCCGGGATATCTTTATCTTCAGTCTATTGCATAATGTCATATATTAATCTAATATTTTCTCCAATAAATCTGACTTTTATAAACCCTGTTTGATCTTTATTTATTAGCTCACCTGAGCACAAAGTGCTCAAGGTGAGCTTTTGTGATCGCCCTTCGTCCGGCGTCCGTCGTCGTCCGTCGTCAACAATTTGCTTTAAACGACATCTCCTCTGCTAAAATAAACTTGATCCATGTAGAACTCTGGTTGCCATGGCAACAAAAAGAAAAAAAATGAAAACTTTAAAAATCTTCTTCAAAACTACTGGCCAGATTTCAAAATAATTTGGTACAGATGTTCCTTGGGTCAACCTCTACCAAAGTTGCTAAAATTATTCCGATCCGTAAAAAAACATGGCCGCCAGGGGCGGGGCTTATTTGCCTTATATGTATATAGACCAACCTTTAAACAACATCTCCTCTGAAACCAGTGGACAGAATTTGATTAAACCTAGCAGGGATGATCCTTGGGTCAACCTTCACAAAAGTTGCTAAAATAAACTGATCCATGTAGAACTGTGGTTGCCATGGCAACAAAAAGAAAAAAAATATGAAAACTTTAAAAATCATCTTCTTCAAAACTACTAGCCAGATTTTAAAATAAATTTAAAAAAGCTCAAGGTGAGCTTTTGTGATCGCCCTTCGTCCGGCGTCCGTCGTCGTCCGTCGTGCGTCGTCCGTCGTCAACAATTTGCTTTAAACGACATCTCCTCTGAAACCGCTGGACAGAATTTAATGAAACTTGGCAGGAATGTTCCTTGGGTGAGGCTCTACAAAAGTTGCTAAAAAAATTTCCATGAAGTCTGGTTGCCATGGCTACAAAAAGAAAAATAATTTGAAAACTTTAAAAATCATCTCCTTCAAAACTACTGGCCAGATTTCAAAATGATTTGGTACAGATGTTCCTTGGGTCAACCTCTACCAAAGTTGCTAAAATTATTCCGATCCGTAAAAAAACATGGCCGCCAGGGGCGGGGCTTATTTGCCTTATATGTATATAGACCAACCTTTAAACAACATCTCCTCTGAAACCAGTGGACAGAATTTGATTAAACCTAGCAGGGATGATCCTTGGGTCAACCTTCACAAAAGTTGCTAAAATAAACTGATCCATGTAGAACTGTGGTTGCCATGGCAACAAAAAGAAAAAAAATATGAAAACTTTAAAAATCATCTTCTTCAAAACTACTGGCCAGATTTTAAAATAAATTGGTACAGATGTTCCTTGGGTCAACCTATTTATCTCAGGTGAGCGATTTAGGGCCATCATGGGCCTCTTGTTATTAGCTTATAATGTATTATAAGTGCTAATAAACAACTGCAGGCTTTAGAGTAAAGAAAATCGAGTGGACTATTTTATGTTTTAAGGGTATGATAATATAGTACATGTTAATTACTAACATTTCAGCCAGATAATCTTTTTGTTATCATGAAACTGTATCAAAAGTTATGTCACAATACATGTGTAAGTCTTTTTAATTCAAAAGCATGTTGTTAAGGCCATCATGAAAAGTATGTTTGTTTGCCCTGCTTCGACCAATTCAACAGAATCGGTACCAACTCAATTTTAAGCTCACCTGAGCACAAAGTGCTCAAGGTGAGCTTTTGTGATCGCCCTTCGTCCGGCGTCCGTCGTCGTCCGTCGTGCGTCGTCCGTCGTCAACAATTTGCTTTAAACGACATCTCCTCTGAAACCGCCGGATAGAATTTAATGAAACTTGGCAGGAATGTTCCTTGGGTGAGGCTCTACAAAAGTTGCTAAAATAAAGTTGATCCATGAAGAACTCTGGTTGCCATGGCTACAAAAAGAAAAATAATTTGAAAACTTTAAAAATCATCTCCTTCAAAACTACTGGCCAGATTTCAAAATGATTTAGTACAGATGTTCCTTGGATCAACCTCTACCAAAGTTGCTAAAATTATTCCGATCCGTAAAAAAACATGGCCGCCAGGGGCGGGGCTTATTTGCCTTATATGTATATAGAGAAACCTTTAAACAACATCTCCTCTGAAACAACTGGACATAATTTGATTAAACTTGGCAGGGATGATCCTTGGGTCAACCTTCACAAAAGTTGCTAAAATAAACTTGATCCATGTAGAACTGTGGTTGCCATGGCAACAAAAAGAAAAAACATATGAAAACTTTAAAAATCATCTTCTTCAAAACTACTGGCCAGATTTTAAAATAATTTGGTACAGATGTTCCTTGGGTCAACCTATTTATCTGAGGTGAGCGATTTAGGGCCATCATTGGCCTCTTGTTATTAGCTTATAATGTATTATAAGTGCTAATAAACAACTGCAGGCTTTAGAGTAAAGAAAATGGAGTGGACTATTTTATGTTTTAAGGGTATGATAATATAGTACATGTTAATTACTAACATTTCAGCCAGATAATCTTTTTGTTATCATGAAACTGTATCAAAAGTTATGTCACAATACATGTGTAAGTCTTTTTAATTCAAAAGCATGTTGTTAAGGCCATCATGAAAAATATGTTTGTTTGCCCTGCTTCGACCAATTCAACAGAATCGGTACCAACTCAGTTTTTAGCTCACCTGAGCACAAAGTGCTCAAGGTGAGCTTTTGTGATCGCCCTTCGTCCGGCGTCCGTCGTCGTCCGTCGTGCGTCGTCCGTCGTCAACAATTTGCTTTAAACGACATCTCCTCTGAAACCGCTGGACAGAATTTAATGAAACTTGGCAGGCATGTTCCTTGGGTCAACCTTCACAAAAGTTGCTAAAATAAACTTGATCCATGAAGAACTCTGGTTGCAATGGCTACAAAAAGAAAAATAATTTGAAAACTTTAAAAATCATCTCCTTCAAAACTACTGGCCAGATTTCAAAATAATTTGGTACAGATGTGCCTTGGGTCAACCTCTTCCAAAGTTGCTAAAATTATTCCGATCCGTAAAAAAACATGGCCGCCAGGGGCGGGGCTTATTTGCCTGATATGTATATAGAGAAACCTTTAAACAACATCTCCTCTGAAACCACTGTACAGAATTTGATTAAACTTGGCAGGGTCGATCCTTGGGTCAACCTTCACAAAAGTTGCTAAAATAAACTTGATCCATTTAGAACTCTGGTTGCCATGGCAACAAAAAGAAAAAAATATGAAAACTTTAAAAATCATCTTCTTCAAAACTACTGGCCAGATTTTAAAATAAATTGGTACAGATGTTCCTTGGGTCAACCTTTTTATCTCAGGTGAGCGATTTAGGGCCATCATGGGCCTCTTGTTAGTTTATCCAAATATCTCTTTAATCGATTAGCTATACAGCCCGACCCAATTTTATAGGCAGTGTTTAAGAGAGTTATAGGTCTCCAATTTTTTAACTGGTTTCTGGGTTTATTTCCTTTCGGTATGCAAGTAATAATACCTTGTGTATGAGTTACAGCTAATTGACCAGATTCAAATGCATTGTTCAATGACCGAATTACAAAAATGCCAATTTTTTTCCAAAAACACTTAAAAAATTCTGCAGTGAAAACAGAGGTACCCGGACTTTTGTTATTTGACATATTCTTTAAAACAAATGACGCTTCTTGAAGACTTATTGGACCTTCAAGATCACTACTCTCTTTTTTTGATAGTTTGGGTATGTATTCAACCTTTAAGAAGTCATTGAATGAATCATCTATTTTATTTTATATATTTTATATTTTTTTATTTTGTTTTTGATCTAATAAGATTGCCTTTAAGTTTGTCATCTTGAATATTCCTAAGTTCACCCCTAAGTAATTCTAATTGACTTATGTTTTCGCTATTTAGGCTATTCTCAATATTTTCAATATTTTGCAATATTGTTTTTTCTCTATCGTTTCCAAATTTTTTCACGTATGACCCATAAGAAATCGCTTTTCCTCTTATCTCCATTAATAAAGTCTCAAGGAATAACTGATCACTAATTGTAAATTGGAGTTGTTCATCCGGTATAGTTTCGATGATATCAAAATTGTAAATAGGAATAGCATATTGTTGTTTTAACATCATCAATTACTTTATTAATAGTATTTACATAGTTTATGTCATTCAACAATGAATTATTGTGTTTCCAGAAACCCTTTCCATGCGTAAAGTTATTAAATACTAATTCTAATGTAACAATAGGGTGATCAGACTAGAGACTTGGTTTTACTGCTATGTTTCCCACATTTGCTAAAGTTGTCTGAGAAGTTAGGAAAAAAATCTAAGTGTGCCTGCTGAATTGGTCTTGTTTTAATCTTTTGATCAAGTCGGATTATGGCTGAGATTGGCCAATTACGTCAGGAGTTATGTCTTTTTAGCTCGACTATTCGGAGAATATGAGAGCTATTCTACTCGCCCCGGCGTCGGCGTCAGCGTCGGCGTTGGCAGTCATATCTAAGAAACCAGTAGGTGTATTGCAATCAATCTTCACACAAACTTTCTAGGCACAAAACAAACCTAGAGAACCAAGAGGGACAACTCTTGATTGAATTTTACTCAAATTATGGGCCTTTTTCAACTTAGAAATTTGCGTTAACAGTTTTGGTTAAAGTTTTTCTGCAACTAAGTTAATATCATAACTCTGTAACCACTTGGTATATTGGATTTAAACTTTACACAAGTCTTCCTAAGCATGAAACCAACCTGCAGAACCAAGATGGACAACTAGAATTTTACTGAAATTATGGGCCTTTTTCGACTTAGAAATTTGCGTTAACATTTTTGGTTAAAGTTTTTCTGCAACTAAGTTAATATCATAACTCTGTAACCACTTGGTATATTGGATTTAAACTTCACACAAGTCTTCCTAGGCATGAAATGGACCTGCAGAACAGAGATGAACAGCACTTGCTAGAATTTTACTCAAATTATGGGCCTTTTTCGACTTAAAAATTTGCGTTACCATTTTTGGTTAAAGTTTTTCTGCAACTAAGTTAATATCATTATTCAGTAAGCACTTGGTGTATTGGATTTAAACTTCATACAAGTCTTCCTAAACATAAAATGGACCTGCAGAACCAAGATGAACAACTCTTGCTAGAATTTTACTTAAATTATGGGCCTTTTTCGACTTAGAAATTTGCGTTAACATTTTTGGTTAAAGTTTTTTGCAACTAAGTTAATATCATTACTCAGTAACCCCTTGGTGTATTGGATTTAAACTTCACAAAAGTCATCCCAGACATGAACCAAACCTGCAGAACCAAAATTTTAATAAATTTGATTAATTGAATTTAATTAAGTTAATAATAATTATTTAATACTTATAGAAAAATTGCATTAACTTTTTTTATTTAATACAATAACTATTATATATTAATTTAAATAATATTTAATTAAACAAGACAACCAACATATCAAAGATGAACTTTTCCTTGAATTTTTTTTTTTTGAATTATGACCTGAGTTTTACTGAGAATTAAAGAGAACATGCTGCTTAATTGAGTCACATAAATTATTTTAATACCGCTTTAATACAATGGTATTGCGTCACTATCAAATACCCGAATAGTCGAGCATGCTGTCTTTCGGACAGCTCTAGTTTATTATACAAAATACCAGATTTCACACTTTTTAAACCCTATCATCTTCATTTTTTTAGCAATCTTCTTTAACCTTTAAGATAATGTTTATGACCATAACTCGCAGTCGGGTTCAATTATAACTGATATTGGCTAGTTAATTTAGGAGTAATGTCCCTTTCACTATAAAAGAAAGCCAGATTTCACTTTGTTTACACTCTAGCATCTTTATTTCTTAAGCAATCATCTTTCTCAGGTGACCGATAAAAGGCCATCTTAACCCTCATGTACATACTTCTTAATCTTTTTATTTTTATCAAGAAAATGGTGCATAATGAAATTTTATTATATGCAAACATTTGTTATAAGGATAAGACAAAAATTCAGATAAAACGAAATAATTTGCAAGGTCCCCATGATTTTGTTATAAGTTATAAGTAAAAACATCAACTGGCTGAGGCATTTCATGCCAGGCTAGCTATGCAACATTTATTATAGATATATCAGCTTTGGTCAACAATTAAATATTTCCCTTTTTTCAATCATTGACAGCAGCTTTCCACTTCCAGAGGTGTTTCATTTCAGGGAGAAAGTCCTCGGGGTTACAAATTCTCTGAATGGAATGACCTCTTGTTGTAAGATGGTTAAATTAATAGAATTTTTTTTTTCAAACTTGTTTAGATTTTCACACAAGACCACTTTGAGACAAGTACTTAGTTCAATCATAGTTTATTGTAAAAATTATACACAACAATATAAATAAAATTATAAACATTATATAAATGAATGTCAATACAAAAAAAAATGCTGCAATGAGTATATTAAACAATGTTAAATGAATCAAGCCACGAGATATGACAATGCTGACGGTGCGCTTCTTACTTCTGATCTGAACCCCTTGATTAGCAATTTCTTGCAAGACTTGTTATTTCCAGGAATGAAATTTATTTAATAAAACTACCAGCCTTGATAACACAGTTTTTTTTTTCTTGTTTTTTAGCTCACCTGAGCCAGAGGCTCAAGGTGAGCTATTGTGACCGGTCTTCGTCCGTCGTCCGTCCGTCCGTCGTCCGTCCGTCCGTCGTCCGTCCGTCGTCCGTCAACATTTTGCTTCAAACGACATCTCCTCCTTAACCGCTTGGTCAATTTTAATAAAACTTCACAGGAATGTTCATTATGGGGCCCTTATCCGAAGTTGTTAAAATTATTTTGATTGGTCAAAAATCTAGGTCACAGGAGCTAAAAATAGATTTTAAAAATGAAAATTTTAAAAATCTTCTTCTCCGAAACCACAAGGCCTAGCCTTTTGATTTTTGGTATGTAGCATGATCTTATGACTCTCTACCAAGATTGTTCAAATTATGGCCCTGGGGTCAAAATTGACCCAACCCAGGGGTCACTTGATTTAACATAGGCTAATATAGGAAAAACTTGAAAAATCTTCTTCTCAGAAACCACAAGGCCTAGGGTTTAGATATTTGGTGTGCAGCATTGTCTATTAGATCACTACCAAGTTTGTTCAAATCATGGCCCTTGGGTCAAATTTGGTCCCGCCCCGGGGTCACTGTTTTACATAGGCTAATATAGGAAAAACTTGAAAATCTTCTTCTCAGAAACCACAAGTCCTAGCCTTTTGATTTTTGTTATGTAGCATGATCTTATGACTCTCTACCAAGATTGTAAAAATTATGACCCTGGGGTCAAAATTGGCCCCGCCCCAGGGGTCACTTGATTTAACATAGGCTACTATAGGAAAAAACCTTGAAAAATCTTCTTCTCAGAAACCACAAGGCGGTTAGATATTTGGTGTGTAGCATTGTCTGGTGGATCTCTACCAAGTTTGTTCAAATCATGACCCTGGGGTCAAAATTGGCCCCGCCCCAGGGGTCACTTGATTTAACATATGCTAATATAGGAAAAACTTGAAAAATCTTCTTCTCAGAAACCACAAGGCCCGGGGTTTAGATATTTGGTGCGCAGCACTGTCTAGTAGATCACAACCAAATTTGTTAAAATCATGGCCCTGGGGTCAAATTTGGCCCTGCCCCAGGGGTCACTTGATTTAACATAAGCTAATATAGGAAATACTTGAAAAAATCTTCTTCTCAGAAACCACAAGGCCTGGAGTTTAGATATTTGGTATGTAGCATGATCTTATGACTCTCTACCAAGATTGTTCAAATTATGACCCTGGGGTCAAATTTGGCCCCACCCCCAGGGGTCACTTGATTTAACATAGGCTAATATAGGAAAAACCAGAAACCACAAGGCCTAGGGTTTAGATATTTGGTGTGCAGCATTGTCTAGTAGATCACTACCAAGTTTGTTCAAATCATGCCCCTGGGGTCAAATTTGGCCCCGCCCCAGGGGTCACATGATTTTACATAGGCTAATATAGAAATAACTTGAAAATTTTTTTTTGGAAACTAGAAAACACATGGCCGGCATTTAGATTTGGTGAAAATATTGGCCCCTCCCCAGGGATCACTTGATTTTACATAGACTTATTTTGGAAAAAAATCTAGAAAAATTTCTTCTCAAAAACCACAAGGTCTGGAGTTTAGATATTTGGTATGTAACATGGGCTAATAGACCTCTACCCAGTTTGTTCAAATCATGACCCTTGGGTCAAAATTGGCTCTGCCCCAGGGGTCACTTGATTTTACATAGCCTAATGATATCAGGTGAGCGATCCAGGGCCATCATGGCCCTCTTGTTTTGTTAGAAAACCATGTTGAACTGCAAAAAGAACATAGGACACCTAAATCTTTGGTGCACTTAATGTTGACTTGGTGTTATGCATTTAATAAATGACATGCAATACCACTCACCATGCAAATATTTTACTGTGGCAAATTTTATAGAAGAGTCGTCAAAAACCACATGCTGGAAGGATAGGCAATCTATTTTTTCTTCATATTTCTAATATCTCTATTTCATAGCATATTGGAAGGTGCTACTATGATGTTGCTTTTTTGTGTTGTTTTTAGTTGTGTGTGACATAGCCATTCACTACTGTAATACTTACATTCTGAGGGTCTGTTTCTCTACATTTAAAACCGAATAACCTCTCTATTTTGTATGAATGACTGAACGATTGAACAGAATTCTAAAATACAGATATGCTGAGGTGAAAACTCAATTTTGAGTAAAAAATAAATATTTATGGAACACAATAATTGTATGTAGTATAAAGCACAGAAGAACTATTTTCCCTAGGATGTTGCGTAACTCACCTTAATAGCGGAGGAGTATACAGTCGAACCCTGGTTACTCCACCATCTCTCATTCAAATACCCGGCTTCATTCGAAATACTTTGTTGCATGGTCCCGATCACTCTCCTTCTTATTTCTATATAAGAATATCTGGGTTATTAAAATGTGTGCCATTTGAATACCTGGCCTCATCCAAAAATATTTTTTGGCCCGTGCAAATCAATTTGTATGATTTTCGCACCTCCTTATCTGAAGTAGCTGAAGAGCTTTTATTACCAGCCACATTATGAAAACAAAAAATGGAAAGGCGCGAACGTCAAATAATTACCGAAATGGGTGGAGATGGCCGCTTACAGTTTGCATAAGTTGTTAATTGACTGGATGTTTGTCAAGTTCAGTCATAAAGGTGATGAAAAAAATCTTCTTCTCTGAAACCACAAGGCCTAGAGCTTAGACATTTTGTGTGTGGCTTTGTCTAGTAGACCTCTACCAAGTTTGGGTCACTTTATTTTACATGGACTTATATAGGAAAAACTAGGAAAATCTTCTTCTCAGAAACTACAAGGCCTGGGTTTAGATATTTGGTGTGCAGCATTGTCTAGTAGATCACAACCAAGTTTGTTCAAATCATGGCCTTGGGGTCAAAATTGGTCCCGCCCCAGGGGTCACTTGATTTTACAAAGGCATATAAATAGGAAAATCCAGAAAAATCTTCTTATCAGAAACCTCAAGGCCTGGAGTTTAGATATTTGGCGTATAACATTGCCTTATGGACATCTAACTGGGGTCAAAATTGGCCCTGTCCAAGGGGTCACTTGATTTAACATAGACCGACATAAATTATAAAAGATTTTTAAAAGATATCCTTGTTAGAAACCACAAGGTCATGGGTTTAGATATTTGGTATGTAACCTGGCCTTGTGGACCTGAACCAAGTTTTCAAATCATGGCCCTGGGGTCAAAATTGGTCCCACACTTGGTTTTTTGGACCATATGTTAACTTTTTGCATGGAATTAAAATTATATTGCTGTTCTTCTGTATGAATTTTGTATTAAGATGACTATGTTGTAAAAGGCAATAAAAGAAAAAATTCGCAGGTGAGCGATTCAGGGCAATCTTGGCCCTCTTGTCCTAAGATGTATATAGTAAAATCTTCGAAAATATTCTTGTGCAAAAGTACTGGCTGGATTTCATAGTTATTTGGCACAGATGTCACTCTCTACCAGGATTGTTAGGGCTTGCTGCCTCAAGCAGAAAAACCTATTGGGTTTGTAATGTTTTTTCTTCTTATTCTTAGGGTTTTCTGCCTCAAGCAGAAATACCTATTGGGTTTGTTATGTTTTTAGCTCACCTGAGCACTGTTCAGGATGAGCCTTTGTGACTGCCTTTTGTCCGTCGTCCCTTGTCAACAATTGCTTATGAACGCTCTAGAGGCCACAGTTCTAGCCCAGTCTTCATGAAAATTGGTCAGAATATTTGTCTACATGAGGGAAAAACTAGGCCACTAGGTCAAATCTTAGAAAATTAAAAAAATAAATCTTGTGAACACTGTAGAGGCCATAGATTCAGCCCAATCTTCATAATACGAGGTTCATCCGAATATGAATGAGAGTTAGTTTGTAACTTTTGATAAAACAACATAAAGCCACAAAACTTGGCATGTAACTAAATCAACTAAAGGTTATCATGAGATGTTTATGGTAGAGGCATCTGAACGATTGGTTCAGTCTGAAAAGGGACTGTTAGGAGGTCCTTGGTTAGAGGTAACCCAAAAATCCCTTTGAGATTATGAATGTTTCAGGCGTCGAACAGATGTTGCATCAAGGTACTCATGTAGGCAAAATGAGTCCTGTGACAGAGATCAAGAAAGGACCTGCAATGCCTGGTATCAAAGATATCCCAGATCACTTGAAAGATCTTTACGAACGTACAATGACTGGTATGACACAGCAACAATGTGCAGATGTCAAGAAATTGCTTTTGAAGTATGCCTCCGTGTTCTCAGAGTTTGATGCAGACATAGGGAGGACAGGATTGTGAGGCACAGGATAGACACTGGCAATGCACACCCAATAAAGCAACCCTTACGGAGACACCTGGTACATATGAACCCTGAGATAGACAAGCAAATTGATGGTATGCTATGCAAAAAGGTTATTCAGCCATATTCTAGCCCTTGGAGTGTAACAAAGGAAGATGGAACAAAGCGCTTCTGTGTTGATTACAGGAAGCTCAATGATGTCACAATTAAGGACTCGTATCCACTACAGCGAATAGATGATTCCTTGGAGCAACTGGCTGGCGCACAGTGGTTCTCCTGTCTGGATCTTAATGCAGGATACTAGCAGGTTGAAGTTGAAGATGCAGACATGCCCAAAACAGCTTTCAATTCAAGGCGACGTCTTTTTGAATTCAGGATTATGCCTTTTGGGCTTTGTAACGCCCCCGCAATGTTCGAAAGGTTAATGGAAACTGTTTTGGTAGGTTTAAACTGGCAAGTATGCCTTATTTATCTGGATGATATTATTGTTCACAGACGGACTTTTGAGGAAATGGTATCCAATCTGGATAGAGTTCTCAGTAGACTTCAAGAAGCTAAAGTTGGTCTAAAGTTGAAGCAAAAAAAGTGTCAGCTTTTCTGCTAAAAAGTCTTCTATCTGGGACACGTGGTGACAACTGATGGCGTGAAAACTGATCCCCAGAAGACCCAAGCTATTCGTGACTGGATGGAACCGGAAAATGTCACTGAAGTCAGATCCTTCCTTGGGCTGTGCAGCTACTATCGTAGATTCATCCAGGGATTTGCATCAATAGCAAAACCACTGCACAAGCTCACAGAAAAAGGAGTCAAGTTTGAGTGGAGTAATGGGGAAAGCTGTGTTAGGCTCCTATCCTTGCACATCCTGACTTTACCAAAGATTTTATACTGGATACAGATGCCAGTGACTTTGGAATCGGCGCTGTATACATCCCACAAGCAAGACCTTAAGTAAAGCTGAAAGAAGATACTATGTCACAAGGAAAGAGCTCTACGCCCTTGTACACTTAGTTAAACACTTCCATCGCTATCTCTATAGCAGCCCATTCACTGTGAGGACGGATCACGGGTCACTTCGGTGGCTGATGCAGTTTAAAAATCCCGAAGGTCAGCTGGCAAGATGGTTAGAGGTCTTGTGTTCATACAACATGAAGATAGAACACCGACCCGGTCGAAAGCATTGCAATGCCGATGGGGTAAGCAGAAAGCCATGTAAACAGTGTGGAATGACAGAGAATCAGAAGACCATGAACGAGTGAGTCAGGTTGAAGAAAGTAAACATTGTGATGTATTCAACATTAAAGACATTCAGGAGGGAGACCAAGATATATCCATGTTTAGGAAAATGGGTCGAATCTTGTGAGAAGCCTGACCGGAAGATTACAGGGTGCGAAAGTTATTTCTTGAAGGCACTATTCAGTCAGTGGGAGAAGCTAGAGCTTGGTATTAAGAAAACACTGAGCCGTATCCGGCAGGAGTACTATTGGTCCGGAATGCGGAATGATGTCAAAACCTACATAAGCGGCTGTGATGCTTGCACCAGACGGAAAGTGCCAAAAAAAAACAAAAAAAACCCGGCACCAATGGAAATAGTAAGAAGTGGTTTCCCCATGGAGAGAATAGCAGTTGATATTCTCGGTGACTTTCCACCGACTGACAGAGGGAACAGGTACATACTGGTAGTTGGTGACTACTTCACAAAATGGATGGAATGCCATGCAATGCCCAACATGGAGACTAAAATGATAGCCACCATCTTGATAGACCAGGTCATTTCGAGGTTTGGTGTCCCAAGACGTATCCATTCAGATCAAGGAGGTCAGTTCAAGAGCCAGTTGTTTGCAGAGATGTGCAAGATACTACAAATTGAGAAAACAAGGACAACTGCATACCATGCAATGTCTGATGGAATGGTGGAGCATTTTTATAAGACATTAGTTGCGATGCTGAGTGCTTTTGTCAATGATAACCATACCAACTGGGATGAACACCTACAGATGGTAATGATGGCTTATAGATCCACTGAACATGAGACAACAGGCTTTACGCCTAACCTTTGTATGTTGGGTCGTGAGACAACATGCCCTTTGGACATAATGTATGAAATGTCATCATCAATCAGACAGGTACCAGCTAATCAGTAGGTATGGGAGCTCCAAGTAAGAATGGAGACGGCTCATAAAATTGTGAGACAGAATACTGGAGAGGCAATGAAGGGACAAAAGCAATACAACGACAGTAGGCTGTCTCGTAAGACAGCCTACTGTCGTTGTATTGCTTTTGAGGCAGGGGACAAGGTTTATGTATTCTTTCCTGTAGAGAAAGTAGGCTGCTCTTCAAAATTAACATCGTATTGGAGGGGGCCATACGAGGTACGCGAAAGAGTCTTAAGATGTCTTGTATAAGGTTACTTGTGGTCGTTCTGGAAATATTCAGGTCATTCACTGTGATAGGCTTCGCAGATGCAAACAGCAGCTGCTGGCTGATGAAGAGTTCGTGGAACCAGTACCATTGCATACTCCCAAATCAGAACACCTCTATCCAGATTATGAGGTAGATTTTAAACCTAAAAGAGAAAGACGTAAACCTGCATGGATGAGTGATTATGTGTTCTCTCTTTTCAGTGAAACAGAGATGTAAGAGATACCAAAAGAACCGAGAGAAAGGCAAAGCTGATTTGCAGCAACTGCCAGAAGACATTGCCATCTGCGGAGGACTTCCGCTTTCATGTCGAAATGTGCATAATAAAGGCGGTAGGGTGCGACGTATGCAAGAAGACCATACAGTTCCAAGAAGACCTACGTCCAACATGTAAAGAGGAAGCACAGTAGTGAGAAAGGAAAGGAAGACGTGAGTGAAGCAGATGTCAGTGACTGGGAAAACCAGTCTGACTACTAACTTTTCCATGAAGTGAGTAAGCCAGAAGAAGACCTGTTGGCTGGGCGTACCTTCAGTAAGAAGACGTTACCTCTTCCAGTGCCAGCTCCCAGGAAGCAGAAGCCTGCTGAAGCCAGAGCCACTCTGGAAGAAAGTGTTAGGTCTCCAGAAGGTAGGGAGCCGAACAGCGTTTTGGCTGAGACTGTTGGAACTGAGACGCAGGCAAACGTCCGTTAGATTCGGAATGGTCTGGTCGATAGGTAGGCTGGTTTGTCGAAAGAAGAATGAGGGTATTCTGAAAAAACAGTGTCTATGTCGAAAACGACCAGGAGTGTGAACTATTCAGCTCCAGCATACTTCCCGCGCCATAATGCAGCGTGACACTGAATTTTGTCTTGGGGACATACTTCCTGTTGGAAATATATTGAGGCTGCGAGTGTTGTGGTGAACCTTAAACCAGACGGGGCTGTGGTTGTCAGCTTCAAATATATTTGACTTTTAAGATTTCAGTTTCAAGTTGTTGTTTTTTATTTCTAATGTTTCATTTATCATATCTCAGGAAGAGTAAAATATTGTTATAGGCCAAGTTATCTTACCATGTTGTTTTTGATTGCCAAAGTTTGATACTTTAACATGCGAGACGCATGGAAAACGGAGGCGTGGGTAGTAAAGTGCAATTTGTTTGAAGATGTAAGAATAACAAAAGTTATGCCCTTTGTTTACATTTCCGTTATTTGTAGTGGAAGTTATCAATTCGCTTCAACGGTTAGTATATCAACTAAAATAAATTCCATTATGTTTTTAACCATCAGGCAAGATTTATAATCTATTATTTATATCTATATTACCCAGCATGCCGTTTATATTTGTATCATTGTTAATGTTATCTTTAATTTTACCCCTTATGATATTAAACATGTTCGGCAAAGTCCCTGGTCTCTCGGTGGTTGTCGGGATTCCGCTAGTTGACGGTAGTGTTAGTGGCCTATATAAGCGCGAGATTTTCAGTTGATCAGTCAGTCTCACCTCAACTGTCGAACGGTACATATCTAGCTACAGCAATTACAGCGTTTACTGGTGACTTTGGGCTTATTAGGAGTAGGGTATCCAGCGTTGTTTTTTTCTGAAATTGTGAATGGGTCCGGTATCAGGACATTTGTGAAAAAAGCGACGTTTTTAGAAAATTGTGAAAAAAAGTTGTTGTTTTTTTATTACAAATTGTGAAAGTTATCTTTTCCATTACTGTGAAATATGTCACCCAACTCAGTTCCTGTTGTAAATGGGGATTCAAACCCTTTGACACTAGCACCTTTGAAAATTTCAGTCATATAGCGACGTCCAGCTAATTACAGGAGGACGGAACCCCGATTGCACATAGGCACCCGAGTAAAGCACAAACCTTCCGCAAGCCAACTGGAAAGCTTCCTCACATGAAAATCTGAATGACCCCGTCGGGACTCGAACCCACGCGGTAAAATAGTTCTGAGCGTTGTTTTGTGTTAATTAATGATAGACATAACTGGCGACTGCAGTATTCCGGTAAGAGAAACCGGAATACCACGAAATGTATGTTTAGTGTAGTAAGTATAAGATATGAAATGTGTAGTGTAGTGTAAGTTTAGTTGACACTTCCGACCCCTCACCTAAGATGACACAAAATACAAAAAACAACCAGCTGCTTTAATATTACATTTAAATATCTTAAATCTACAATGAATATTTGATAATCTAAAAAAAACACAAATTTAATAACAAGTCACAAAAATTCCGTAAATATAACTTAAATAAATCAACCTTGCTTCATTGATAATTTCAACCATTTAAATCTTGTCTCACGATCTCAGTTTTATACACCTTATCATTTTAATTTCAAATGGTTGAAATTATATAAAAAAATAATTTCAGTTATAAATCGAAATAAAATATTGTGAACATTAATAAGAATTACTAATTAAACTATATTTCTGAACATAAAGAGCGGTTCAAATGGCAATTGCAGGTAAGAACACAAAATCAATATTTAAAATATTCAATATTCATTATTTATGTTAGAAAGCACTATGTTTCAGTATCTTATTTCTATTTCTAATATAATACTTTATACATTGAAGGATAATACTAGTTTAGGGGTATTCCGGTAGTATTACTGCAATGCGGATACTTTGTAATGGTTTCATGTATTCCTATACTTTTAAAGGCATTTTTGAATATATATATATATATGTAAAGTGCTTTCTGATTGTGATAATTGTCAGTTTCTTTTTCTTCTTCTTCTCTGTGTGTGTGAAAAAATTTATCGTACCGAAAACTAGCCAATATCATTTATTTCACTTATCGCAGTTCATTTCTCATTCAGGAGTATTTCGGGGGGGGGGGGGGGGGGTCGGCAGTTATGTCTATAATGTTAATGATCTTGATAATTACCCGCAACAACAATAATCAATGTATTGTTTCTTCAATTTTATAACTAAATTAAACAAGCACATAATCAAATAAAAATTAATACATGGTCGTCCGGTCCTAGGGAGGGTTCCGCAGACTAGCAATTTCTCTTACAGGAATACCGCAGTCGTCAGTTCTGTTTCATCGATAATATCAGAGACGTAAATACTTTAATATAGCTTTTGATAATATCAACATACTAGATAACAAACAAACACAACAATTTTGAGCAATTTTATAAATTCATTCAGGGATATATTGGCCGAGAGAGGATTCGACAGACGAGAAAATTATCAGAGCCAGACGAGAGAGAAGTGTTTGTAACAACTGATGCAGAATATTCTGTTTCATCAAGGGGAAAAGAAATGTTTTCCATTATCATTGAAGAATCAGTAGTGGAATTAGATTGATCATCAATAACAATTTCTTGATTCAAAACACTTTGCTTGACTGACGAACAATTTTCACTGTCAGCACTATTTGACTCTGCAAGTTTCAAAGTTTGTTTTTTAACTAACGTATCTATCATATGGCACCCTGACACATCAGATTTGGCTATCTTTTTCACATAATACTTTGAATTACGCGACATCTCGAAATTAAAGGCCTCTAAATGATCTACAATACAGTACACAGAAACATTTCATAACGGTTATAAATCTTTAGCAGACGAATTTGACACTCATGTTTTTACCTCTAGTTCCGTGAGATGATGCCTCAACTCTTCATGAATTTTCATGAGATAAGATTTCTGTATGTTTATAATTTCAATAAAACTATATTAAGACTTATGTTTTTCTTTACACGTTTTTGTTTTTCCAATTCCGGATGTCGTTTTAACAATAGTCTAATAATACACAGTGAAGGTAGTGACGTCAAAGTATCCATTTATAGCTTGATTACTGTAGGTATACACCCAGTACAGTACTATACTGTGCTAACTCTAGAAAAGCCGGTATATTTGTTGAAATTTATGATAGTACGATCTTATTGACGCATAATTTTTCTCTTTGACATGAATTTGTGAAAATTTTCTTAAATTGTGAAAGGGTCCGTTGGACCCGGATTGAAAATTGTGAATGTCCGTCTTGAATTGTGAAAGGGTCCGTTTACCGGTACCAGTTTTAGAAGGAAAAAAAAAACGCTGGTATCTCTAGGAAGCCTTGCTTTATTGGGATAAAGATACGTAATATGTCGCGCAGCTTGGGTCGCAGTGGTACTGTCTTTAAGGCTAGCAAAGGAAGGCACCGTGAAGCCTGGTAGCATTGTGAGCTTTATGTGCGGCTTCATTGAGGTTAGGGTACATGTATCATAATACCATCATCATAGTAGCAGTTTCAAAGTGCAGGCATCGTAGTGCCAGCATCACAGTGCCGGCTTCAAAGTGCAGGCATCGTAGTGCAAGCTTCAAAGTGACAGTTTCTTAGAGGCAGTGGGTCTTGTAAATATGCAAATATAATTGATTTCAGTTACATATTAATAATATAGAATTATTGTTATATTTTAATCATTAGACAAGTAGTCGCAAGAAAAAATTAATCATAGCTGTTGCTTCTCTTCATTGAACATAGCTATACATATATTCTAATCAAAAGACGGGAAGTCAAGAGGAAAATTATATATCTTGAATTAAGTCACTTGGACGAACGTTACACAAAGAAGTCATCTGAACACATTATGCTGTCCAATTTTCATGCTTCTAACTCATAAGGAGCCTAAGTAACACTAAATTATATTTTTATGAGCAAAGTTTGAATCTCTGTTTTGACATAAAATCCTGAACTTTTCGAATTCTGAAAATTGAAGACATAGGTGCACATCTATATCCTCACTTACACCATCTGTAAAATATCAAGTCAATCCGACCTGAACTGACTTCTGTAGAGCATGTACAAACTTTTGTTGTTTTTTTCAACCCTGACGTCACATGACGTCATATGAAGATGAAAATAGTTGCACTCAGAAGGACCAAAGTCACTGTGCCTACTTATAAAATTTCATGCTGCTGGCTAATCAGCAACCTGTTTTTATTTTAACATCAAAAAGAAGAAAAAATAGCATAATAATAATAAGAAAAAACATAACAAACCCAATAGGTCTTTCTGTTTTAGACAGAAAGCTCTAAAGAAAAACATCCAGGGTATTTCCGGTAAGGAATGAGATTTCCCTAAGCAGCACAGTAGATACACACTTAAAAGAATATTTCTTGTCAAATTTGACTTGACCTTTTGTCCTTTTAAGAAAGAATTCGGCAAACATTTGGGAGATCTAATTAGTCCTTGCTGATCAGCCAAATATCCATTCCTTTTGTGTATCACAAAATCAGATAACACCTAAATGGAAATGTCTATTTCCAGGTAAGAAGTTATATAGCTGCACAGTGTGCGGTCACCAGACAGCTAACCGACAGAACATGAACATCCACACCTACCAACACACAGATGAACGGCCCTACCAATGTGAAGTATGTGGACAGACATTTAAGGGTCCATCCAACCTAAATGCCCACCGCCGGCAGCACTCAGAAGAGATGAACTATGCATGCCCAATGTGTGACAGGAAGTTCAGAGGTTTGCACTTATTAGTTCCCTACCGGTGTTTACACCGGAGGGGACTGTAGGTTTGCCCTCCGTCTATCTGTCTGTCTGTCCGTCCGGATATCTGGATCCAGCGATAACTAAAAAAAAAGTTCAAGATAATATTATGAAATTTGGTATATTAATAGATGGCAGTATGGAGATTCTACACATCTCTTTGATTTTTTTTTCTGGGACCAAAATTCTGGTTGCTATGGTATCGGAAAGAAAAAAATATGAAAACTTTAAAAATCATCTCTTTCAAAACCACTGGCCAGATTTCAAAATATTGTAGTAAAATTTTAATACAGATGTTTCTTGGGTAACCATCTACCAAGATTGCTACAATTATTGCCAGAGGCAGGGCAAATTTTTTATATGTATATAGTGAAAACTTTTAACAACATCTCCTGAAACCATTGGACTTTCACAAAAATTGCTAAAGTAAAATTGATCCATGTAAAACTCTGGTTGCCATGGCAACAAAAAGAAGAAGAAAAAAGAAAACATAAAAAATCAACTCCTTCAAAACTACTGGCCTGATCTTATATTTTAGTACAGATGTTCCTTGTGTAACCCACTACCAAGATTGCTTAAATTATTCCGATCAGTAAAAAAATATGGCTATCGGGGCAGGGCAAATTTGCCATATATGTATATAGTGAAAACTATAGAGACCTGGCTCGATGTCCACCAACAAAACTAAGCACTAAGTAATATTTAAATTCTTAAAGTAGGTAGATACGCGTTCCACCGTTCCTATATTCAAGTAAATGACTAAGTCAGTATCAAATATTACATTTAAAACTAACATTTATATGTTAAGAATTAAATATGTAGGTATTTTTAGAAGAGAAACAAGAATAATGAAATTTGCCACTAAGTATTACTTAGTGCTAAGAATTGTTGATGGAATTCGACCCTGTTCTCCAAAACTGCAGGCCAAATTTTAGATTTTTTTGACACCGGTGTCCTTGGGTAACTCTTTACAAATATTTTTAGTCCCCTACTGGTGTTTACATCGGGGGGGGGGGGGGGGGGGGGGGCTAAGATTTGCCACCATCTGGATGTCCAGAAATCTGGATTTCCTGATAACTTTAAAAAAAACGTTTAAGAAAATATTATGAATGTTGGTATATGAATAGATGGCAGTATGAAGATTCTGCACGTTACTCGGACCAAAATTCCAGTTGCTGTGGTAACAGAAAAATTATGCACCCTGCCGGTAGGGGACTCGTGTGTTGCATGCAACACCACTTACTTGTTTTATTCATTGATTAACTAATATTTGAAGAATAGAATAAGCTATTGCAGTCGCCTTTGTGTCCATAACAGCAACTCCAGAAATATTCAGGTTTTGTTTAACATTGTCCCTTTCTCCACTATTACTCAATAGATGTCACTCAAACATCACACATTTTATCATCATCAGACCTACAAGGAGAAAAAGGAACAAAAACTCTTCCATATATATTTGGATATTTATGGACTTTAAAAAAAAAGAAAAAAAAGAAAAGTTTTCTTTTAACATTATTGATATCTCTTAATTGTTGTCCCTTAAATTTCACACATGAAATTACATACCTATGTTATGGGTCATGCAAGAGTACATAACTCTGTCATGAATTATTATGTCTCCCTCCATATTTATACAGGGGAGACATATTGTTTTTGTCAGAGCTGTCCGTCCGTCCGCCTGTTTGTCACACTTTTTGTCTGGAGCATAACTCAAAAGGTATCAAATCTATTAACTTTAAACTTCACAGATGGATAGATCTCATGGAAGAAGAGTTTCATGCACAAGAACCATAATGCTGTGCTTCATATTTTTGGAGATATTGTCCTTTGTTAAATTTCATAGTTAATTTTTGTTCTGAGCATAACTCAAGAAGTATAACTGAGTGATGGCAGAGTCTCTATTTATAGATGCAAATATCAGTGTCTCGCTCCTATAAAGCAGCTTCTGATACAGGATATACAGGTATCAGCTATTCTGTTATACAGTGCATGAAATAATCCCTGGAGATATCTGAGGTTGTTAGCTTGATGTGATTTTTAGTAAGTTACATGGATTTGTATCGAAATTTAAGCTTTCTGTATGGATCATTGTGACACCACTAAATGATGGAAACCTGCACGTCCACAATCCAATATCACCTTTCGAGCCACCTTTGCATTCAAAAGACATTATATTCCTCCGCATGGTAAAGTGACAGTAACGCAATATCATAGAGAAATGAGTTCTTCTCTGCTTTAATGCCACACGCAATTATTGCGTCCCTTAGATATTTTTACTCAAAATTGAGTTTTCAACACTTTAGATGAATCTCAGCATTCCTGTGTTTTATAATTTTGTTCAATGGTTCGATCATCTACCAGGTTTGTTCAAATCATTGCCCTTGGGTCAAAATTGGCCCCGCCCCAGGAGTCACTTGATTTAACATAGACTTACAATAGGGAAGATTTTTAAAAGCTAGCCTTGTCAGAAACCACAAGATCATGGGTTAAGATATTTGGTATGTAACATGGCCTTGTCGATCTGAACCAAGTTTTCAAATCATGACCCTAGGGTCAAAAATGGTCTCACGTTAGAGTTAACTTGATTTATTAGACCACATATAAACTTTTTGAGTGGAATTAAGATTATATTGCTGTTCTTCTGCATGGATTTTGTACTCAGTATGACTATGTTGTAAAAGGCAATGAAAGCAATATTTCTCAGGTGAGTGATTCAGGGCATCTTGGCCCTCTTGCTTATCTTAAATTTTAATGAAGGTTTAACTGAATTGTTTAATTAATGATAGAATTCCCAGGGCCATGATTGCCCTCTTGTTCTTAAAACAAAGCAACTTAAAACTTTTTGAGAGTGTTTAGGATCATGTATATGAAAATGACAGTAGTAAGCTATTTTCTGACCTTCAATATTTCCAGATCGAGGCACCTACAAACAGCACATGCGCAGACACATGGGGGACAAGAAGCATGTATGTGAACACTGTGGCAAGTCCTTCGTCATCAGCTCGGACTTGAAGAAACATATCCGCATACACACAGGAGAGAAGCCATATGAATGCAGTATTTGTGGAAAGACTTTCAGTGACAGCAGTGGAATGGTACGCCATAGAAACCTACACATCCCTACAAACAAGTTTGAGTGTTCTGCATGTAAGAAACTCTTCACCAGACGAGACTTGTGTTCATATCACATCAAACGTTATCATTCCGACTCAGGAGGGCCTGTAACTATTCGGAAAATAAATATTAGTGACAATGTTACTAAAATGTCGAAGACCTTTGAAAGCGTCCAGAAAGTAAATAAGATTGTTTCAAAATCTGATCTATCTGAGTGCAAAGTGTCCAGGCCTTTCCCGCCAAAGAAACACTGGAATAGTTTTGAGCGACTAACAGAGGAGGCCACTAGAAGGCTTCAAGAACAATCCATGCAAAGTTACCATGACAACAAGGGTCACATGTATCCTGGAGACTACTACCAAAGACTGATCATACCAGGGGGTGCTGGTTCCCATGATCCTCATGTAACCGCACCAGGTCAAACTAATTATAGTAATTCTGAGCTCTTTTACCCAGAACAGCATGGTCAGGCAATACAAAGTAGTTTGTATACACCTGACGATGGAAATGGGTGGTCAAATAAACTGACCATTATAGAAAATGAATAATTAGACTATGAACACAGCATAGAAAAGTGTTAATGAAGTGGTGTTCTGAAGATGAGCAGGGATGACAAATTTGTATGTAGTGTGAATACACATAATTATTTTGTATCTTTTCTGGTTGAAATTAATTTAATGATAAAGTATTTAAACAAATAATAATGATTATGTTTAATGGATGCCTTGCAATAAGCATAATTTGCCTCCCTGTCTACCTCTCTCTCTCCCTGTGAATGGTCGTTTTTTTTAAATAACTTGGCACAAGTGATCCTTAGGACAATACTACGTGTTGAGAATAAGAAGCAGGTTTGCTAGGTTGAAGGTCAAGGTCACATCACTTGGCTGAGATCAGATACTGACAAAAACATCAGTTTAATTAACAAAATAGTGGGGGGTTGCTAGGTTGAAGGTCAAGGTCACATCACTTGGTTGAGATCAGGATATTGACAAATACATCAATATAACTAAAGGTCGTTTGTTTAAGATACAAACGAAGCAGCTTTCCATTTGCTTATTTCAAAGGTATTGAATTTATAAGTTAATACAAAGAAATGGAATAATGATGCATTATAATGTAAGATTAAATACGTAAATCATCATTATTTTACAAGATTTGTGTCCCTTGAAACTTAGTCTCTGTAGCTGATTGATATTCAGCCTTGTGAACCAACTCCTCTACATTTCTGAAGAATCTTTAAAACTGTCGTGCATTACTAAATGTAGATGTGTTCATTGATTTTTACAAGATTTGTGTCCCTTGAAACTTAGTCTCTGTAGCTGATTGATATTGCAGCCTTGTGAACACAACTCCTCCTACATTTCTGAATGAATCTTTTCAAAACTGGTCATGTCATACTATAATGGGTAGATGTGCTGAAGTGGCGATTTTCGGTTCATTGATTTTTACAAGATTTGTGTCCCTTGAAACTTAGTCTCTGTAGCTGATTGATATTGCAGCCTTGTGAACGCAACTCCTCTTACATTTCTGAATAAATCTTTTCAAAACTTGGTCAATGTCATAACTATAATGGGTAGATGTGCATGAAGTGGCGATTTTACGGTTCATTGATTTTTACAAGATTTGTGTCCCTTGAAACTTAGTCTCTGTAGCTGATTGATATTGCAGCCTTGTGAACGCAACTCCGAATCTTAGTCTCTTTAGCTGATTGATATTTCAGCCTTGTGAATGCAATTCCTTGTATGTTTCTGTCCAAATCTTTTCAAAACTTGTCATTACTATACTGGATAGATATGCACAAAGCAGGGATTTTGATGTTCATTAATATTTGCAATAGATATGCCCTTCTAAACATGGTCTTTAAAATCAAGTTTCTAAACATGTAAAAGTGCATAAAGCAGGGATTTTCTGGTACAGTGATTTTTGCAAGAGTTATGTGGAGAAAGAAAAAAGGATTCATATTTAAACTGCTATTTGACCTACTTTCATATTGGAAGCCTTTCTAGGGTTCTATCTCTGTTCAGCTAAATAAATAGGTCTCACAGACTTCATTATGAACTTATGCTTACATAAATGTTAAAAGCAATGATTAAAAGGACTTTCTTGGTCTTTATATTTTGTGGCGGCGTATATTGTGGCAGCACTGGCACTCTTGTTTTATTCTTTATTTAATATCTTTTTCTTTGTAAGCATATGACTCAACAAGTATTCATTGCCATTTGACCCACAATTGAAATTGTAAAAAAGAAAAAAAACAAAACTTTAAAATTGATGACTTTCAACCTTTTACATTTGCAAAATTAGATGGAAACAAAGGCAGAGGTGTAAGCAAAATAATGAAAATAATTTCTTTTTTTTATGTAATTAACCTTATAAACATTTTGAAACTTTCAACAATTCATTTGCTTTGAATTTTTGCTTATTATTACAGATTTAGAAAAAGAAACCGTTAAACATTTAGAAAACATAAAAAATCGATAGGTAGATATACATGTATTTGTCTTTTTCTTCAGGTTTGCAGAAAGCCGTGATAGCAAAAGGAATAAGATATCCGTATATGTTTTCTGGCTCTTGTATAATTATACTAATTCATCGTAAATGCGACTTATTTACTCAAAAACGTATCACAATTCACTATTCAACGCAGGCATTCATTCCTGCAAAAGAACAATCTGATCTTGCTCAACCAGCCCAATGACCACTTACATTTCTTTCTTCAAATTAAAGATTTCCATGAATTAGCCCTTTTACGAAAAACATGAATAAGTCATGTTTGATAACGTAATCACTTGAAATTTTCTGGACTTTTTGCGCATGTTAAGGTACGGTATTATTACTTATCAAAAGTTAATTTATAATCTTATGTTTTCTTAAAAATACTTAAAAATTTTTTATTTCAACGACGTCAAAATCAAGTGACTAAAGAAAAATATCTTTTTTGCAAGGACATGTTCAGCTAATGTTCTATTAATCAAGATAAAAAAGTATCTTCGAGAATGCAAACAGGTTTATTTTCACATTTTCAAGTAGGCATTTCATCAAACATGAAAAACTGCCATGTTTGATGACGTAATATAGTTTTCAAGACCTTATGAACGTACTAAGTTTCGACATTTTTGAAAAGTTTAAGTTCATTTGTCTAATTGGCGATTTTATATGATTTTTTAAAATAATTCTTGCTTAAATATGCATGACGTCATAATCACGTGACAAAACAAACATTTCTTGCGGTATGCATCACTTCAATTTTAACTCTATCAATTCTAAAGATTTAGTTAAGATTGACTAAAAATTCATGATACCAGAGCGAAAGAAATCTTTAAAAAGAAATGCTTTTTGTCTTTTTGATGACGTCATAACCATGTGACTTAGAGAAAATAATTCAGAAAATAGAATGTAAACTTCTATGCCGATATGCTGTCCAATTTTCATGCTTGTAACGCATGATTTAAATTTAATTTTTGGACCAAAGTTAGAAACTCGGTATTGCCATGAAATCTTAATTTTTTCGAATTTGGAAATTTGAATCCCAAGGTGCCCATCTACATCCTAAAATACATCCTCTGTAAAAATATCAAGATAATCAGACCAAAATTGAAGGCTCTAGAGCGCGAACAAACTTTTGAAGCTGACGTCAAATCTGATGTCATATGACGCCAATGAAAATTGAAAATGATTGAATGTATAAAAAGATACTTTTTTATCTCTGCAATTTCAATTTCATTAAAATTGACTCAAAATGTATGATGCCAGAGCGAGAGAAATCTTTGAAAAAACTGGATTTTGTCCATTAAATGACGTCATAACCACGTGACTTAAAAGGAAATCTTTCAGAGAAAAGAAAGTAGACCTCTGGGCCAATAAGCTGTCCAATTTTGATGCTTCTATCTCATCAGTAGCCTTTGTTACATTAAATAATAGTTTTAGGACCAAAGTTCGAAACTCGGTTTTGCCATAAATTCTTAAATTTGAAAATTTGAAAGACAAGGTGGACATCTGCATTATAACATACATCTTCTGTGAAAATATCAAGATAAAATATCAAAAAATAAAGTCTCTAGAGCGTGAACAAACTTTTGAAGCTGATATCAAATCTGATGTCAATTGACGTCATTGAAAATTAAAAATGATTGATTTTAAAATTTGAACTTTTTTGTCGAGGCAGTTAATTTTGATGTTTCTCAGACACTGACAACTTATTGAAATTAACTCTTAGATTTGGTTAGAAAAAAAGGAATAATAATAATAAGAATAACTAGAACCGCAAAGCGGCATCTTGGTTTTCGCTTTTAACTTGACTAGTAAGAGTACTGGTTTCAACTGCAGACATAATTGATTGATATTAACTTTATTCGAATAATTTTGTAAATTGATCAAATGAAGTCCGATCTTCAAAAACTAAACATCATTAGAACGATCTCTTCACGAACAAAAACTTTTGTTCATACACTTTCTATAAAATATTTCTAGATCTGAAGCTATTTTGTGCCGATAAAAAATAAAAATAATCGGTATTATGACCTTGACATTTGCATATTTTCATCGTTATTTACTATGAGTTTATTTGTATTATTTAAATGTATATACAATGAAAAAAAGATGAAGATTGAACAAAAATAAAGTCAGGAGCTGCAAAAAAGAAGAACCATATGAATTGTCAATTGTTTGATAAAAGGATCAAACTTTGGACTGTGGTAATTTGATCAAATGAAGTCTGATCTTCAAAAACTTAACACCAATGGAAATATCTCTTCACAAACTAAAACTTTTATTCATATACCTTCTATAAATATTTTTAGATTGAGAACTATTTTTTTGCCGATAAAAATAACAATAATTGGTATATGACCTTGACCTTTGCATGTCTTCGCTGTTTTTTTTTTTTTCTATGATTTTATTTGTATAATATAAATGCATAAACAGTGAAATAATGATGAAGATTGAACAAAAAATAAAGTCAGGAGCTGCAAATAACCTTAAAGGAATACGCTCGGCTGATAACAACTAGGTTTTAATTGAAAGATATTGATGTAAATAAGCCAATTTAATTACTCATTTCATTGAATCAATCGTAATAAGAAAGAAATTGCAAGTTAACGACGTCTATTTACACCAATTTGCTCCGAGACATGGGCGCAGACATTGTTTACGTCTCGTGGTCTCGCGAGACTCTTTTTACAACAATCGTGACGTCAAAGACACACTTCCGGTTGCGTATATACATTGAAATATAGAAGGGAATTACGTGTGTTGTGGAGAAATTTTACCCCCCCCCCCCCCCAAAAAAAAATGTTTGTTTGAAAAATGTTTATTATTTGAATATGATGAAAATATATTATTAAAAGATTAAACTATGATCATTTTATTGTTTTCTTACTCGTAAGTGAGAGAGTCTGGAGCCCTCGTCCTATGACCTTTGTATGCCAGAATGGTAATGAATGCAACTTCTAAAACAATCATTCAGAACCAAGGTGTGAAAGTCCGTATGGTCCGTAATGCACGTAAGTTCATCTAAATTTCCAACAACCAAGTCACTCGATTTGCAACATACATTTTCCATATTGGATGGCATCATAACACAGTTATCACACAGACAAAATTCCTCAGCACATAAAAATTCCTCCTCCCGTACGTCATTGTCTTGAAGTAGTTGCAGCTCTTCCTCAGTATATTCGGGCTCAAAGTCTTAAGGAACTATACACTCCATTTTAAGAAATATCTCAAAAACTTTATTAAACTTCCTGCTATAGTGATCGAACCATAACTAAAGTCAATACCCCTTGTCACGCAATCATTTATGCACATTCTCACAAACATCGCTATTTTAATTGCACAAATCATTACAGCAATTATCAACAATTTTTAAACAGTTTTTTAATCAAACATATAAATATATAAAAGGGGCGGTATCATGTAAGTAGAAATCTAATTGCAATGACGGTAACTGTGAAATACTATAGAGACGAATCAAAGGGTCACCGTGTTGTAATTATGATTAACACAACTAATTGCTCGCAATTTAGCAAAATAATGTAAATTATGCTAACTACTTTCTGTATATCTTTTAAATATATTTATTTAAACAGACTTTTTCCGTAAAATAGCATAATATAGATTATTATAATATAAAACGTGGATTCAACACTTTTCTTTCATATTTATATAATGCATTTAGTATGTTTGTGGTGATGATTATACTCTACATGTCCGTTTCAGTAAAAAGTGCACATCAATTGTCTGTTGACATGGTGACTCGGTCGCACGCTTCGTTTTATGGCCGGGTTTTATGGCCCTGACGCTTATTCTGTTACAAAGGCTTGCCAGTGATTTCTTATCCAATCAGTTTAACACCACACAACTTTTCAATAACCGCAGTTGCAAGCATTTCACGGTAAAAATGACAAAGATGTATTATAGAAATAAAAAATATCGCGGAGCAAATTGGTTTAAATAGACGTCTTTAACTTACAATTTCTTTCTTATTACGATTGATTCAATGAAATGAGAAATTTAATTGGTTTATTTACATCAATATCTTTCAATTGAAACCTAGTTGTAATCAGCCGAGCGTATTCCTTTAATGCTTTTATCACAACCGCTATTAATCGCACTCATCGATCGGGATATGGTTCAATGGGTATTTGTGACGTCACAGAAAGGTAAACATGAACGAAGATGGCGGCGGCCATAGCCGATCGAAATCACAAACTTTAAACAGCTATATCTTTACAAATATAGCGTGTATAAAAATGAAAGTCATGTCAAAGTTATCTACACTAAAAGGTTTGTTGATGGTTAAATTTTCATTTCAGCCGAGCGTATTCCTTTAAAAGTCATGCTTTTAAAATGTTGATTTTTCGAAAATATTGGAAAAGTTTGACCGCGTACTGTGGGCAAACCATGCATTTCCCGAATTCACCACCCCAAATATTTTGTGCGTATATGTCTTGCGAATCATATGCAACAAACAAAATTCTTTTATCTCAATTCCAATAAAAATGGGCACTTTTTTTGTAAACCTACCCTCATTTTCACTGTTTTTTGCGAGGTTCGAACTTTCAACCTTCCGTAGTCAAAAAGTTTTATATACGCAGATTTTTGAAATCTATCATATTTGATTAGGCTTTTGACAAGGAACACAATGCAAAAAACCACATCTGAATCGGACCTCAAATAACAGAGTTATTAGCATTTGTTTATTTTTTTTCAAAGCGCCTCCTAGCGGCAAAAATAAGACAAAAATTTTCTCAACGTTAGGGTCAAGTTCAGATAAATATAAGGAACTGGTAAAAATTTCATAATTGTGGCTTTTTTCTATCATGGTGATATGCCGTTCACAAAAAAGGGTTAGAAAAATAATAATAACTAGAACCGCAAAGCGGCATCTTGGTTTTCGCTTTTAACTTGACTAGTAAGAGTACTGGTTTCAACTGCAGACATAATTGATTGATATTAACTTTATTCGAATATTTTTGTAAATTGATCAAATGAAGTCCGATCTTCAAAAACTAAACATCATTAGAACGATCTCTTCACGAACTAAAACTTTTGTTCATGTACTTTCTATAAAATATTTCTAGATTTGAAGCTATTTTGTGGCGATAAAAATAACAATAATCGGTATTATGACCTTGACCTTTGCATATTTTCATCGTTAGCTATTTTGTGCCGATAAAAATAACAATAATCGGTATTATGACCTTGACCTTTGCATATTTTCATCGTTAGTTACTATGAGTTTATTTGTATAATAAAAATGCATAAACAGTGAAAAAGTGATGAAGATTGAACAAAAAAGAAAGGCAGGAGTACCAAAAAAGAGGAAACATACGGATTTACAATTGTTTGATAAAAGGATCAAACTTTGGACTGTGGTAATTTGATCAAATGAAGTCCGATCTTCAAAAACTAAACACCAATGGAAAGATCTCTTCACAAACTAAAACATTTGTTCATATACTTTCTAAAAAATATTTTTAGATTTGAAGCTATTTTATGCCTATTAAAATAACAATTATTGGTATATGACCTTGACCGTTGCATATCTTCGATGTTTGTTTTTTCTATGATTTTATTTGTATAATAAAAATGCATAAACAGTGAAATAATGATGCAGATTGAACAAAAAATAAAGTCAGGAGCTGCAAATAACCTTTAAAGTCATGCTTTTAAAATGTTGATTTTTCGAAAATATTGGTTAAGTTTGACCGCGTACTGTGGACAAACCATGCATTTCGAATTCGCCACCCCATATATTTTGTGCGTATATGTCATGCGAATCATATGCAACAAACAAAATTCTCCTATCTCATCTCTGAATAAAATGGGCAGGTTTTTGGTAGACCTACCCTTATTTCACAGTTTTTGCGAGATTCGAACTTTCAACCTCCTGTAGCACGAAAGTTTTATATACGCAAATTTTTGGAACCTATCATATTTTATTGGGCTATTTACAAGGAACATTATGCAAAAAACCGCATTTGAACAAATAATTGAGATATTGCTTATTAAACATTTTCATATAAAACGCCCCCTGGCGGGAAAATCAAAACAAAAATGAAAATTATCTCGACGTTAGGATAAACCTTCACAAAAGTTGCTAAAATAAACTTGATCCATGTAGGACTCTGGTTGCCATGGCAACAAAAAGAAAAAAAAATGAAAACTTTAAAAATCATCTTCTTCAAAACTCCTGGCCAGATTTTAAAATAAATTGGTACAGATGTTCCTTGGGTCAACCTCTACCAAAGTTGCTAAAATTATTCCGATCCGTAAAAAAACATGGCCGCCAGGGGCGGGGCTTATTTGCCTTATATGTATATAGAGAACTCTGGTTGCCATGGCAACAAAAAAAAAAAATGAAAACTTTAAAAATCATCTTCTTCAAAACTACTGGCCAGATTTTAAAATAAATTGGTACAGATGTTCCTTGGGTCAACCTCTACCAAAGTTGCTAAAATTATTCCGATCCGTAAAAAAACATGGCCGCCAGGGGCGGGGCTTATTTGCCTTATATGTATATAGAGAAACCTTTAAACAACATCTCCTCTGAAACCACTGGACAGAATTTGATTAAACTTGGCAGGGATGATCCTTGGGTCAACCTTCACAAAAGTTGCTAAAATAAACTTGATCCATGTAGAACTCTGGTTGCCATGGCAACAAAAATAATAAATATAAAAACTTTAAAAATTATCTTCTTCAAAACTATAGGCCAGATTTTAAAATAAATTGGTACAGATGTTCCTTGGGTTAACCTCTACCAAAGTTGCTAAAAAATTTCCGATCCGTAAAAAACATGGCCGCCAGGGGCGGGGCTTATCTGCCTTATATGTATATAGGGAAAACTTTAATCAACATTTCCTCTGAAACCACTGGACAGAATTTGATTAAACTTGGCAGGAATGATCTTTGCATCAACCTTCACAAAAGTTCCTTAAATAAACTTGATCCATATAGAACTCTGTTTGC
>CM037784.1:59356476-59406476 GCA_021229015.1 Solen grandis | reverse complement strand
GGTAAGAAATGTCACGGATATTTTTTTCACGTTTAAAATTGATGCTTCCAATGCAAAATAATGGCAAAAGAAAACATGTTAACAAACAATAACACACTAAAAGCGGTTACGGTTATGATTTAAACGCCTGTGTAACATATTCCACTCGTATTCGTTAGTGCAGAATCGCAATGCATGGATCCGCACTAAGCGCGGAGAGGTACAGTTAAACTTGATGTGTATATATAAAAAATATGCAAATTAGCAAGGCCTGATTTCGTTCTTCAGCATAAGACGGCTAATCGCCGTCTAATTACGTTTTACAATAGTTCATTTAAACTTATCAAGGAAACAAGTTCTTACAACTTATACTAATCACTCTCAACGGTTCCTGGGTTGGACCAGTGCCTGGGAAGGACGTAAAGAATTCTTGCCTCCAATGGGGTTCGAACCTAAAACCTTCGAATCCGTAAGAATTGAAAAGGGGGATAAATATGTGGAGATTACATACGCTTCTGAAGGAGTTAGTTCCCTTCATCAAGTAACCGTTTAATTAATGCGTGAACCATTTTGAATCATTACTTTTTTAATTGATGGAATATTGATACTTGATAATAAGAAAAAATGTTGAGCCTATTAGCATTAAAACGGGGGGCAAAAACAACAACAACAACAACAAAAACGTAACGCTTATATAAGCCAAATAATACTTTTGAATATTATTATTCTGCTTATTTTTATTCAAAAATCCTGTTGGCTTAAACAACTATAGTGTTCATTTATGGGTTGAGCGTTAAGTATTTTGGTAAAGTTAAACTTCACACATACAATCTTGAGGGAGGTAAAAGTCCTTAAAAGAGGAATGAATGAGAGGATGAGGGTTTGGGCTCGCTCAGCGTCATCGGCTCTTGAACCCTGCTTCCTACTTATGTCATTCCATGCCAGAAATCAATTTTTCTTTTTTAATGTTCGTTTGTTTAACGGCTCGTCGACAGTATTTGAGTTATTTGAGACTATGTAAATTGAGACAGAAATATTGCTGTCATGCTTCAGTATCACACCGTATATATGTGACATGATACCACATATAGTCGCATTATCCTGACACTGGGCCAACCAACTCTGGAACTACTCTCATATGTGCCAAGCAAGGGAGCTATAGCAGTACCATTTTTACGACTTCGGTATCGAACGCACGTCCTCCCGCTCCCGATGCAGAAGCTCTAACCACCCGGGCAATGGGATCGGTAAAATGAAATAATCATTTGATTGCATAATTGCATTAAAATCACCAACCTAGTTAGACAGTTTAACTGGCATATGGAAGAGAAATAAACGGACTTTGGAATAAAATGTATAAACCTCACATGCAATCATTTTCAAGTTTAATTTGCTAAAAAGTACATGCTGTTTTACCATAATTCCTCAAAGTATGCGGTGGGGGATAAAATGTGTTCAGTATATTTTATTCGGGATGACATAAAGCGTTGCTCTAGAAAATGACATAAACATCTGTTAATATTTTAATATCACCCATGCAATACAATGTATAATATTGTATAGCTGCTAAAGTACACCAAATGAATATCACATATATTTTTGATAACTAAACAATGTAATATATGACCAATTTTATAAAAAGTAAAATAATAAAAATACATTAAGCTCTATCTTGTTTCTCTTTACACCGATTCCGAAACAAATCCAGGCTCCTTTGATGAACCAGTACTATGCGCCTTTTTCTTCTTCAAACATTTATTCTAAATCCTATTAATAAAACGACATTTTGTAAAGGACTGTAAAAATCTGAGCTTTCTGAAGGTGTGAAAATCAACTTAGTCTAGTTAAAAAGCTGTAAATCTATTTTCATTTTAAAAAATGCTCAGCCGAAAATGATGCCCATTTCCGTCTTGTGTTTGTCAAATATTGACACACAATCTACTTAAGCTGTATTCGTGTAGACAATCCAGTCACCTTACATCGTACATAAAAGAGCTGTCAGAGGACAGCACGCTCCACTATTCAAAATACTTGTTGGTAAATCAAATGAAATCTATTTCAATTATTGCCCTTCATATACCCTGTTTATAATAATAGTCAAAAATGATATACCTTGATTGTCTCATACCCTCTAATATTTTTATGAAGTCTTAAATCAATCCCATGCCTAGTTACTGAGCATAATAAAACGGTGCATGCAAAATTTAACAAAGTATCCCAAGTTAAAAAAGGGCCATAATTTGTATATATTCAGTCCAAAAGTTATGCTCCCTGGTTTTCTGGTGCCCCTGAATATACTCCTTAACTTTCTAGTCAATACCATAAACAATTTCTGAAATATAAGCTGCATAGTAGCTTGAATGCAAAACTTTAACCAAACTTTTTAAGCTAAAAGGTGGCCATAATTTGTAATATATTCTATCAAGTGTTATCTTCCGTGATAGTATGATACCCCTAAACATATTAAAGATGTTTCAAATCAATTGCATGCCTGGATACTGAGATATAAGCATAAGAGTAACTTGCATGCAAAACTTTCACCAAAATTTCTCAGTTAAAAAAAGGTCATAATTTGTAATATATTCCATCAAGAGTTATCTACCTGGTTGTCTGATGCCCCTTAAACATATTCATAAACTTTCAAGTCATTACCATAAATGGTTATTGAGATATAAGGTTGATAGTAACTTGCATGCAAAACGTAATCAAAAGCTGCAACGCAAACGCTGACGCCGACGCAAGGGCGACTACAATAGTCGAGTTAAAAAGGTTTTAAATATAAGACAACAGTTTGCCCAATGAAATGCCTGCATTTCGTTGAAAAGGAAAGAATACGGCATAAAATTAATACTGGGCTGCGTTCAGTTAACCATAACGCTCGCAACTGTTACGGATTTGGTCCAAAGCTGCTATGATACAATTGGTTAAAGGGTAACTGAACGCTGGGCTGTAGTATGCCCACGTGACCAGAGATATTGTTCGCAGTGATCAATTTCGCCATAATAACTAAAGTGTTCAGCTGTCAGCAAAACATGATTTGAACTGAACATGAATATAGTAACTGAATAAAGTAAGGTCCGACATCCTGTGAATCAATACTGCAATTTTTACAATTCTTATCATTTGTGGGGTTCCACTTTGCGACGCTTGCAATTAATTCTACAAAACTAAATGTATTTACAACAATAACTGAATACATACACATTACAGCTAAGCCGTTTATACAAGATTAATGCTAAATATGGGTTAAATGATCGATTGATTTTTTAGTTTACTGTCGCTGCGACAGTATTTCAATCATATAGCGACGTCCAGCTTATTACAAGTGGAGGAAGACTCCGAATGCACTGAAACATCCGGGTAGAACGACCTACCGACCGCAAGCCAGCTGGAAGGCTTCCTCACATGAAAATCCGAGTGACCCTGCCGGAACTCGAATCCACGCGGTGAGGGGCTGAGTCAAACTCCACACAGTGATATCCCTTGCAAGCAAAATAACAACAAAAAAAAACAAGAAATGTTTGTGAAACATATATGCCCCCCCTCATATGCCATAATATGTATATAGCTATATTACATGCAAGGAGTTTGCCTTCATAATGTTGGCTTGTCACAAAAAAATTCTCAATCTTCAAAAATTTGTGCTAAAATGTGGAACTAAACATTTACTGAAATAAAACCAGACACAATGAGATTTTGAGTTATTAGTCAGACAGTGCTTAAATCGTACAAAATATTTATAAGAATCCAACTTATTAATTTGAAAACAGGGTTTTCTACATTTATAAGCAACAACTACATGAGGTTAGGACCTTGAGAGTAAAAATAAAATAGAAGTTATCACTTGGGCAAGACATTTATATAATGAAAATATATCAACATGTGACATTGTGAACTTGACCTTTGGATGTTGACACCCAAATCAATAAGGGTCATCTACTCATTATAAGGAACAACCACATGAAGTTTGAGACTTAAAGGTCAAATAGAACGTAAGTTATCAATCGGACAAGGTCTAGTATTATACATACACAACATGTGACCTTGACCTTTGAGGTAATGATACTAAAATCAATAGGGGTCATCTACTAATCGTGAGCAACAACCACAAAAAGTTTGAGACTTAAAGGTCAAAAGTTATCACTCGGACAAGGTCTGGTATTATACATACAAAACATGTGACCTTGACCTTTGAGGTAATGACACCAAAATCAATAGGGGTCATCTACTAATCATGAGCAACAACCACATGAAGTTTGAGACTTAAAGGTCAAATAGAACGTAAGTTATCAATCGGACAAGGTCTAGTATTATACATACACAACATGTGACCTTGACCTTTGAGGTAATGATACCAAAATCAATAGGGGTCATATTCTAATCATGAGCAACAACCACAAGAAGTTTGAGACTTAAAGTCAAATAGAACTTAAGTTATCATTCGGACAAAGTCTGGTATTATACATACACAACATGTGACCTTGTGACCTTGGCCTTTGAGGTAATGACACCAAAATCAATAGGGGTCATCTACTAATCATGAGCAACAACCACAAAAAGTTTGAGACTTAAAGGTCAAATAGAACTTAAGTTATCACTCGGACAAGGTCTGATCTACCGGCAGACCGACGGACCGACGGACATGAGCAAAGCAATATACCCCCTCTTCTTCGAAGGGGGGCATAATCACTGCCATCACAACGGTTAACTTACAAATTGGCGTCTCCGTCTGCAGTCACAACAAAAATATATTTTAAAATGATTTTCTTTACCACGAGGTGATATTTGATGTTTATTAAAGAAAGCATATTTACAAATGAAAACTTAGCTAAATATTACTCGTGTCTACAACTGTAAGGGGAAGTAACTACTGCGTGGAGTTTGGGACTGAGAGAGTGCAAAATCTGGTTAAATATAAGTTCGCTGGGGAGGATATCTTTAGAATTATTGTTCTTGGAAAATTGCAGTTTTACTTTGCTGTGTAAGTTATTAAAACAAAATGATTATGCTTTTAACACTGTTATCGATAGATCCACTATCTTTTGACTAAGTTGTATTTTCTCATACAAGGATATAACAATTATCCACATCGCAAGTTTGTGTCTATTTTATTTTGTTAATTGCAATCAATTGTTTAATGTCCCATACATTCTTAGCCTTTGTTTTTGCAAGAAATCTTTCTCGTCTCTCTTAAACAACATACAATCCTGTTTTGTGACACTAAATCGTTCGTTCCATTTAGATTTATTAAAGATAATTGATTTTGCGTTTGACTTGCAGAAACTTGTCACTTTATTCACTATGTCCTTAAAATGTGCAACTTCTTTTTTGAAATCGTCACCTTCCTTTGCCATCTGTTTATTGAATCGACCGACGGAAAAGTCATAAATTGCAAAGTCCAGCTTCAGGAATGGTTTAATCAAATCTTTTTCTTCTTTTTGCATAATTTTTTTCGGGTTAGGGTTTTTCATTCCAGGATTTTGATTCATGTACAAAATGTCTTTCGTTTCCCAACGCAGAACCCTTTTCATGTATACCATGGATTCGTCAAACAACTCCGACACTACGATAAACTTGAACTCTTTATCAATGTTGTTCAAATATTTTTTAATTTCAATATCGGACCCACTCTTCTTTTGTCCAGGAAAAAGATCCAATGGAAAACCAAACTCGACTGCCATTCTGTTGTTAAGCTGTGAATCAGCTGGGTGTTTGGGCTCGTACTTCAATGGGTCTTTGACGTAGGCTGATAAAGGATGTTGACCGGGGAGAGAGAGGATATATCGGGGACTGAAGTACTTGATTGCCGACTGAACACGGCTAATAGGTTCCCGGACGATGCCAATATACACGGTGTCTTTCGGAAGGACTTTCCTGAAACGGTCGCGGTTGTATAAAACATGGCAACACATAAGGTCAAAGGGATGTCCTTTGGGCGCAGAGACAATATTAGTGTCTGTTATAGAATGGTTGTAGCTGATAACATTTGGCCAGCCAGACTCGCCTTTCGTATGGGGCAAAACGAAACTTAGGTTCCGAGAGTCCCCAAATCGGAGAAACACATTCTGCGCAGTTGAGCTGGCGGTTTTATGCACTTTGATGAAGGCTATATGTGTGATAGGTCCACCTCTGTTACGTGCTGTTTCTTTATTTTGACTGTTTGTTTGCTCCACGTAGAACCCAGGAGGTTCTTCTCCTGGTTCTTGTATATGTTTTACAGCGTGCCCAGGTATTTCCAAAACATCTTCCTTGCCGTCGTGAGTAAATATGATCACAACGTAGATTATGAAAATCAAACCGGCAGTCCTGAAAATAAAACTTTCCAAATTATTGAATCGGGGTGGCGCTTGACTGTTTTATCATTACATGTACGATTTAGTTTTCAACTACTGGAAACAAATTGTTAATTTTCTGTTTGTAATACATTGCGAATAGCATTTTTTAATCTAATTAAACAAAAAAGTTCTTAATTCAGAAGAAACACAAAGTTAAGTGTAGTAAATATAAAGTATCAAACACCATTTGGGTCTAGATAGTACTAAATTTTATAAAGAGAACTGTAGGACATAATCGAAATATTTTGTGAGTAGATCGAAACCAATTAATAATGTTTTATATAAAAGAGCTGCTGACCATATAAAATAGACGATGTAAGGTAAGGGAGACAACTGTCAATGAAATAACTTATTGCGTAGTGTTTCGAGTTATGTCCCTTGTTAATTATAAATACTAAGATGTCAAGCCGTAGACAAGTGGCGTGATACCACCTGACAGGGGAACACCGATCTTGGAACTACGCTTATAGGCTGAGCGCCATGCGATGGAAATATACCGGTACCATCTTAACGACCTTAAACGATTGAACCCTCGTCATCCCGGGTACAGAACGTATGCACAAACCACTCTGGCACCCGAGATCGGTATGTTACCATTAAAACGCAAACCTGTTGTTAAAATCAACGATAAATTGTAATATTCGTAAAGTATACATACCAAAATATAGTCCCCCATTTCAACCGCATCTGAAACAGAAAAGTTGATAAAATTATGTAAATTCTACATGTAGTTAAAAATGCTAATTAGAGACGGTTTCCTAATTTAATAGGCACTTGCCAATAGATCGATTATATATATATATATATATATATATATATATATATATATATATATATATATAGTTAGAATATCTAAACAGAAAAAAAAAAAAAAACAACCGATTTTTGTCCGAAAGCAGCTTTATGAATACACAAAATAGTTGGGACTAGTTGATGGGAATAGATTCAAACCATTGGCGTAGCTTCCTTTAGGCACAGTAGGCACGTGCCTACACAAATATGAAAAATGTGTGTGTGTGTGTGTGTGTGTGTGTGTGTGTGTGTGTGTTCAAGTTTGGAAAAAAATACCTCTTATTGTTATATTAATTGACATACTGCTAATCAGACTGCTAATCCAATCAATTATCACATTTTTTTATACATAAACACTGGTCATGCTTGAGGCATAGTCATGTTTTCTTTCTTTAGGACAGAACAACAAGAAGTGAAAGGTTTTTTTTAGCCTTAATGCATATGTTACAGAATATTACCCAGGCTTAACTTTTTCTATTTTACTGTACACAGATCTCTGGATAATGTTTATGTAGTACTTTTTTTATGTAATTCGACACACACACGTATGCAAGCACGCATGAGCATACGCATGTCCATTGACGCACCCACTCTCATACACGCTCGCATAATACACATGCACGTTAATTGCGTTTTATATAGTTTGTTACGTTATAGAAACTTCTGTGTTTTGTTGATTTCTAACGATTTACAATCACAAAAGACGTTATTGTGTCCCGATACATGTAAAGTTGTATTTTTTTTTTTTATTCAGGTCCTGACGTAAGTTGCCATTTTACTTGTACTTTTTTAACATCCTAACACACTGATTCTCAAGATATCATCACCGATAGCGCATTGTTGCTAAAAGACGTAGCGACGCCATGGCTTTTTACGATATTTTATCGATTATTATCATAGATTATTCACACATGGACATAGAAAACAATATTTTCTCAAATGGCGGAGGCACTCAGTCTGTCACCGAAATCATGAAATACTCCGACATACATGTATACATTTATAAACAAATGTAACTGATTTTTGCGGCTTTACTTGCAGACGACTAGGGGCGTGGCACGTTTTGGATGCAGACGACTATGCGTTTGGCATATTTCGGAAACAATACTGACAGACGGCAAGTTGACTAGCACGTCTTGGAAGCAGTGGATTCTATTTATCCTTGTGGCATAAAATAACATTTGAGACTGTCATTTATAAGATAATGATAGGAAAATACTAAGCAATTAAATCTTTCTGAACATATGCTTAGTATGTACGATTGGTGATGTGTTTGATCTTTTGAGTTTACCGTCGCTGCGACAGTATTTCAGTCATATAGCGACGTCCTGCTAATTACAGGTGGAGGAAAACCCCGAATGCACGGAGGCATCCGAGTAGAACAACCGACCTACCGCAAGCCAGCTGGAAGGCTTCCTCACATAAAAATCCGAAGACCCTGCCGGGTTTCGAACCCACAGCGGTGAGGGGCTGAGAGAGAAAATAATCAGTAATATATTAAAAAACAAAAAAGAGTAAACGCTTGATATCAAGCTTATTTTTCTAGGCGTTTGAATTTAAAATGTAAAGCAAACAAACATGGCTTATCAAGTCTCTCTTTAATGTTACAAATCAGACATATTTATTGCAGAGGTAATTCACACAAATGCAATATCCATACGTTATATTAAAGGCGCAATGGTTGCGGATCCGATTGTTTGTCAATTTGGAAAGGAACTTTAATTGCTTCATATTATATATTCGTTTTGAAATACGGTATTTTCATTTTATGACGGAAGCAAGAAACATTTTTGTTTTCCCTCCTGTGTGTGCGAGAGTGGTTAGGGGTAAACTTTTATTTTCGACTGAGAGTAGCGAATTAGGAAATAATTATTCATACTTAACTTTCAGAACTACAAAGTTACTAATTCAACTTGAAATGTTCACATTGCCTCATAGACTTCAATGTCACTAATGTTTATGCATTCATGCAGAAAACTTTATATTGATGTATCGATATGACGATCCTCAATAGCGTAAATCGTGTTTTAAAATCTAACGCTTTTTATTTTAGGGATTTCGTCAAAAGGATTCATTACATTGTTTGAATAATAAATGTATTACTTTCAACCTTTTTCGTTGTTAGCACAATGAAAGTGATTCGATCGAAAGCCTAAAGTCTGGTGCAATTATGAAATAAACCGTGAATAATCACTCCTATCTCATTCAGCACAGCACATGATCCAATCATTATAATAGGTGACAGTCAATCATTATAATAGGTGACAGTCATGAATTTTCAATATTATAATATAAAACAGGCGCGGATCCAGGATTTTGGTGATGGGGGGGGGGGGGGCGTAAGCCCAGCAACTACCGGTACTTAAATTGTATTAATAATATATAGCATATTTAATACCATATGGCATTTAATGGCATTGGCAGCCATTGTTGTTGTTGGCGGTGGTCGTGGTCATTACCTAGAATTTGACCTTGACCTTGTGAAATTGCCTTTTATGCTTCGGAAAAAACTTAATTGAAAATGATTTTAAACAACGGGCAATAACTAAAAAAATTATGATTTGCAGAATTAAGTTTCTTGTGCACTGCTATTCTCCTTTGTGAGGTGTATTCACCTATTTAGTTTCAAGGTTATATGCCTCATAGTGCATGAGTAATCTTTAAAAAAAATGAAAAAGAACAAGTAACGGTTCTTGTGCACTGCACTTCTCCATGTGATCTATCCACCTATGAAATTTCAAGGTCTTGTAGTGCGCGAGAAATGCTCTTTACAAAACATATGTATGTAACAAAGGGCAATAACTCCAAAAATATGATGCACATAGTTATAGTTCTTGTGCATGACACTTGCCTATCATGAGTTCTATCCACCTGTGAAGTTTCAAGTTAATAGCTTTTATACTTTTTGAGTTAAGCTCGGGACAAAATTTAAGTATGAAATTTAACAAAGGGCAATAACTCCTAAAATATTATACGCCGAGTTACGGTTCTTGTGCACTGCACTTTTCCTATATGAGATTTATCCACCTGTGAAGTTTGAAGTTAATAGCTTTGATACTTTCTGAGTTATGCTCCGGACAAAAAATGTGACAGACAGATGGACGGACGGACGGACAGACAAACAGACAGAGACATATGGGGGGGGGAGACATAATTGCACAGTTGATTTATTGTGATGTTAAATCAGTAATTATCAATGTATGCATATATCTTCATTCTGCTTATACCAGAAGAAAATAAATTTTAAATGCAAAAATTAACATCTAATCTGTTCTTCCGTATGTACATATCACTATATGTTCCATGCACATACAGTGGCCAGACTGACATTCTCCATACATTATTTGTTTTCCTTTGTAATGTATTGCTTGAATATGTGACCATTGTTACAGGTTCTGTATGAATATGTCTTTTGACGAGATGTCATGCATGTGCATAAGTTTATGAATAAAATTCTGTTCTGTTCTATTCACTTCATGTATTATATATAGAAAAAGTCAAAAGTTTGTTCTATATATGTATACACCTAGGAAGTACCACATACACATGCTAGTCGAGATAAAACATTAAAAACTGAAACACATATATTTCAATCTGACATAAAAGGTACAATGATTTCTTATAAAAAATAAAAAAAAAAACAGAAAAAAAACATTAAACACTGCTGCGCAGTCTTGCTTTTTATGTTTGATATACAATTACAGGCTTTGTCGTGGTTGTGTTACCTTTCAGAGATCTGGACCATTGATACATTAAGCGTATGTTCCCTTTTATGGCCTTTATATAAGTTACACTTTATGAATTCTAAAGAAGACTAGATAAATATTCTACCTTGTACCAACTATCGCCATAATCAAAAGATCCAAGTGGCGTTACATAATAAGGAATGTCGTAACTGTTGTAAGTTGTGATATCGCCGAGTCAGTATCTAGTTTCTCAGGAGTGCTATATTTTCTGTTTATTGTATCGTTTTAATTGTCATGCTATCTTGTCAAAATGATTATTTATGAATTTATTTACTGTTTCATGTCAAACGTAAATGATTCCTTGTGAAATAAAAGTGTTAAACTGAATAGTTAATCTACTAGACGTTTTGGCCTGTCAGAATACAGACTTTTTTCTCTATACTTCGTGTTATCTTGTCTTACAGGTGTTAAGTCTTCTTAAAACTGAGTCTTGTTAACAATACACCATAACAATATCACACTATCGCACTATCACACTATTGCACTATCGCACTATAACACTACTGCACTATCACACTAACACACTATCGCACTATCACACTATTGCACTATCACACTAACACAGTATCGCACTATCATACTATCGCACTATCACACTATCGTACTATCACACTATTGCACTATCGCATTATTGCACTAACACACTATCGCACTATTATATTATTGCACTGACCGTCCCCGGTAGCCGAGTGGTTTGAGCACCCGCCTCGGGAACAGGAGGTTGTGGGTTCGACCCCTGGTCGCGACATATCAAAGTCATGAATAATAGGACTGTTATAGCTCCCTTGCTTGGCGCTCAGAAAATAAGGGTGTTTGCAGGACAGATTGGCTCGGTGTCAAGATAATGTGTTGTTGTTGTTGTATTGGGGTTTACCGTCACTGCGATAGTATTTCAATCATTTAGCGACGTCCTGCTAATTACAGGTGGAGGAAGACCCCGAGTACACAGAGGTACCCGGGTAGAACCACCGACCTACCGCAAGCCAGCTGGAAGGCTTCCTCACATGAAAAATCCGAAGTCCCTACCGGGATTCGAACCCACAGCGGTGAGGGGCTGAGAGATTTGCGCCCCCCCCCTCCCCCCCTCCCAACCTATGATAATGTGACTGGGTGTGGTATCATGTCACATGTCTACGGCGTAATACTGCAGTGTGGCAGCACTATATCTGTCTCAAGTAGATATCGTCTCCAAATGACTAAAATACTGTCGGTGGGACGTTAAACCCAACAAACAAACATTATTGCACTTTCGCGCTATCACACTTTCATATCTAATTACCAAACCACAAACAATCATCTTAATTTTCGATAATATATTGTCAAATTATTTCGTGATCTTGCTTATAAAGAGAGTGGGATTATCAAGCAGTAGTGTTGTCTCCTTGAGATTCCATGTTAACTTGTCCAAGTGGTGTACTAGCATGACAACATAGTATGATAACCTGTCTAATGAATGTGTGATCTTGTCTAATGAGCGTGCTATTAAGTATCGCGGAAACTTGTTTATATTAGGCATAAGTATGATCCACATATGCGTGCTGTTATGTCAAAGTGTCTTTGTAAGGTGTCCATATGGTATTCAACATGATAACACGTAATATGGACAATTACCACGGCATTTGGACATGGTTACAAGCATATTCAACATGATAACACGTAATATGGACAATTACCACGGCATGTGGACATGGTTACAAGCATATTCAACATGATAACACGTAATATGGACAATTACCACGGCATGTGGACATGGTTACAAGCATATTCAACATGATAACACGTAATATGGACAATTACCACGGCATGTGGACATGGTTACAAGCATATTCAACATGATAACACGTAATATGGACAATTACCACGGCATGTGGACATGGTTACAAGCATATTCAACATGATAACACGTAATATGGACACTTACCACGGCATGTGGACATGGTTACAAGCATATTCAACATGATAACACGTAATATGGACAATTACTACGGCATTTGGACATGGTTACAAGCATATTCAACATGATAACACGCTATATGGACAATTACCACGGCATTTGGACATGGTTACAAGCATATTCAACATGATAACACGCTATATGGACAATTACCACGGTTGGAATAATGGTTACAAGCATATTCAACATGATAACACGCTATATGGACAATTACCACGGCATGTGGACATGGTTACAAGCATATTCGACATGATAACACGCTATATGGACAATTACCACGGCATGTGGACATGGTTACAAGCATATTCAACATGATAACACGCTATATGGACAAGATACCACATTTTGGAATAATGATAACACGCTAATTGTTTACATGTTTATTGGGTTTTACACGCTAATTGAATAAGATCATATGTTCATCAAACAATATAGTGCAACACATTATAGAGAGAACAGGGTTTTTAATATTATAATATCGCATTCCAAGCGATGCCAATGGACCAAATGTTATAAACCCACGTTTACTTTGCTTGAATACGGTCGTTAAAAACGATAAACCCATCATGTGTCTAAATGGATTGCTAACAATAAACATATCACCACTCTTCATCTCCCCATTTTTCTAGCCTACAGTTTTTAAGATAAAATGCGTACGTAATCTAAAACAACAAACTTTCTATTTGAGATTTGAATTACATGTTACTTAATGTGTTATAATAATGATTTTCATTATCATAAAATTATATATGTCTTATATTGCAAAAGAAATTTTAAAAAGAAAAAATGTTAATAAAAAAAAATAGTTACTCCGCTGGGACTCGAACCTACAACCTCTGGCATACTAATCAGATGCTGCACCACTGTAGTATATTGCTTTTGTAACGTCATCATGATATTTCTTATGTATATATTGTTGGCTGTCGCTGGAAATTCCAGCTAGTCATGAACTGAAATAGCTCCACATGAATTGCGAATGTTATTTTTTTTTCTCCTGCGTATTTTCTTATTTCGTTGCAGTTTATTAAACACGATATCTCCAGCAACGGCTATCAACATATTTTTATTCAATTTCGACTTCCTGAACGCAATCGTACTGAAATAAGCATGAAAATTGTCACCATTTAGTGTTGAGAAAGGAAACAAATTTTGGACTTTTTTCACAGTATAGTAAATAAGAGCGAAATCTATAAAATATAAAATTCTAAATATAGCCCCAAATTGTTGTCCGATCCAAAATGTGAGCTTCCTTAGAACAGCGTTGCAAGCAACCCTGTTCAAAATTAGATACTGTTTTGATAAGGCATTAAACGAACAAAAACAACATGGACTCCCTTAACATATAACTTTTTTTTAATTTAATTTTATTATTTATTACCATTTATTTTTTCCTTTTCATCATTTATATTTGTTGTTTTAGAATGCTCTTATCCTGCAAACAGATATCCAGTTTCTTATCTTTCTATCTCCCTATAACTTAAAACTTTATATTTTATCAGCACTATGATGCAAATTAGATGAGACGTTTACCTGTGAACATGAATTTCATTCAAATTTAAATTGTGCAGGATATGGGTAATATAAAATTATATAACACGTACGTGACCTTTTAAACTGTAAAATGTTTGTATAGGTGAAGGGCCGTAACTAGTGTTGCTGGAACTTGTGGCCCGACCACGTTTCAAATTTGAAATAAAATATGTTTAAACATATGACAGTAAGTGCGTTCCATAAAACGCGTATGGATGGATATCCACAATCCATGTCAAAACGCTTTACATTAGGAGGTTGAAAAATGTAACAGAAACGGTCCAAAAACCGAGCAATATTACAAGATATTTGTAGACGAAACGGTCCTATAAGTAAAAACTGACTTAAGAAAAAAACGTTTTCAGTAACAGAATCATAGGCATTTGGAATAAATTACCTCAAGTGATTATCTAAACTCTAACTTTCTAATCAGTTGATTCTATATGTGTACATATTTTTACAATCTTTTAATAGAGTATTCTATGTGTGTAGACGAATATGTATAATATTTTTGTGACAATTATTTGTTTTATGAAATAACTAATGTGCGTGAGACATAATACAAATCGGAAGTCTAAACAACAACTGGGAAAACACATACAAATGGGCCTAAAGAGGCGATAACGCTTATGTTGGTTATATCAATATTCGGCTCTAATACCACATGAACCACAGGAACATAGAAAAATACGAACTGTAAGAAATGGCCAAAGGTTAAAACTTCAGCAGTGCGGCCAAAACGGTCCTAGCTTTGACCGTAGAAATAGTCAAAACGAGTCCTAAATAGGTCGAAACATCTAAATAATAGTAAGAAAATCTAACAATTTTACTAGATACATACCTACTTATAAAGTTATAATAAATATGCAATAGAATACATACCGTGTACCGACAGACTGTGTTAAACTTACAAATCCCACAACATTCTTCCTTATATTAATTCAAAACAGCTACACATTTAATAAGCACATTTAAATGTTACGAGCTGGTGAAGACAAAATTACAATGACTTACGTGTTTTTCTGTCATATTCTTTCAAAGTCAGCTTCAAACTGTGTAATATATTTCACGAAAAATAGAAACAGAAAACTTACCCTAAAACCGTATGTGAAAGCGATCCAAACTTAACCGGGTACCAAATAATTATAATGAAAACACGTTTCCAGATTACACATAAATTGGTAGGTTTCTCCAATACCCGTCGGCACAAGTCATTGTTATCCATTCATAATCGCCATGACCAGTCAACCGAAAAGAATGTGTGAACACCGTAAGTGGCGATTTCAGTGGGCGTGTTTATATTGTCCGGGTTTCTAGCATTTACCCGTTACGTAGCTACTGAACGACCGTGTAATAACCGGACTAGGGTATCGGAATATATTAGCAAATGTGTAAGTAAACTGTAAGTTATTATTATTCCTTTTTCTCGCCTTTAACATTGTCTGTCATGCTAGATCTATAAATTTAAGCCGCTCTCGTATTACACTCCCATATTAAAAGGAAAAAAAACCAGTTATAAATCAAGACCTTCCTGCGAATAACTCGCAGGATGATCTAGTTTTATTCAGGTAGAGTTTAATTTGCTTTTTATTCTTATCGAAATATGCTTAGTATTCGGATAATCGGGACAAGGAATATTTCTGGAAATAGGCATGGTATTCTGATAATCGGGACAAGGAATATATCTGGAAATAGGCATGGTATTCTGATAATCGGGACAAGGAATATATCTGGAAATAGGCATGGTATTCTGATAATCGGGACAAGGAATATATCTGGAAAAAGGCATGGTATTCGGATAATTGCTCCTAGGAATACCGCCATTTTGTTGTGTATTTAACTATATAGTTATGTAGATGTTCATGATAAATTATAGAATAGGTTTCTTTGTTCATGTTCTCATGGCTATGGGTTACATGCTACTCTTGCAGTTTTTGTCAGGTTACATTATTACAAAGCTATACAGTATGATTTGAATATGTTTAATGTTCCGTTTGACGATCGTTGAAATGCTATTCACTTTTTCTGCTAACAATAATAAAAATATTACGCTATGGGAACACAGGTTGTAAAAAAGTCTACATTATATTTTATTTAAACTTTTTGTATCACCAGTTTCCTACTAGGAATGTAGATCTTCGATTTAATCCTATCGTAATAATGCTGAAATCACTTTCACCAATCTACGAAAAAACAATAGGTGCGAGCATCATTTATAGGAACCATTTCTAAATGCAGTCTATTTACATGCTGGTTCCCAATGTTTTACTGCGTTAAGTGAAGAAGCGAGTACCAGTAGAGCAGCGGAACGGATATTACACCAATTTTCCGCACGCCATCAAAAGTAGTCTCAGGCTCCACTCAGTGATCTTTCCTTCATTCTTCGGTATAGATCTCTGCTCCCATGAGTAGACAGTAGCATTTCATGTACATGTATCAGGATTTCTGAAATACAATAGTTTTTTCTTAAAATTGTTAAAAAATACTGTTTCTATGTATCAGTTTAGTTTTCTCTCATTCATATAACAATAATATGATGAAATAAATAAAAAATGATAACAAATAAAAAGAAAAATATGAGAGTATTTTCTACTGCAACACCGTAAAGTTATTTTTCCCGGTTTTTTTTTTTTTTTTTTTTTTTTTCAAATTCTTTTTATTTAAAAGCGAGTGGCATTTCCCAAAGTATATATTCTTAATTAAAAACATAAAATATCGCCTTTGGTTAGAATAAAAAAAAAGTTTAAAAATGTCATGTTTTTTTTTTCTTTGCATGCAGATCTACAGATCTTTTTGTAAGCTAACATCACGTGACAATTGTGACGGCAGTGATTGTTTTCCTAAGTGAGCGTGCCAGGGAGATCACAGCGTGGAGTTTGCAATTATAGTCCTTCGGCCCGTTTCTTTCTTTCTTTCTTTCTTTCTTTCTTTTGATCTTTTATGTCCAACCGTGGAAGTGCCGTACATACCTTTAAAGCTTCAATTTTTATCGGACGGCTCATTAAAGTAATAGCTGATCTAGAGCTAGATCGTTTTTATATCATGTTAAATTAGAAATGTTTTTGTCTATCTGATCATTTTTATTTCTTGTTAAAATATTTTTTACCGTTTCAATACCTCGTAAGTTAGGACCCCTTTAAAAGTAGTTCACAAACGTTATGACGCACCGCGCGCACGTGCGTGAGTGTGTGTGTGTGTGTGTGTGTGTGTCAAAATGTGTTTCTATATTTGTACCAATAACTTATAGCGTAGTTTTTGTGTGAAGGTGTGATTTCTAAATCATTTATAATTTTCAAGGTACTCAATCCATTTTAATTCTAATCATGGTCCTTCAAATGCCTGAAAAGACTTCAGTGCATATGCAAACATCCATTTTCTTCGACTTAAAAGGCTCTTTTGCTTGTCTGTAAACGCAAGCCTTTTTAAAATTCACATGTTCATTTTATGACCTGTGATCACAATTTAATGATGATACAACGTAAACGTGCTATTCATTGTAATTATTGTGATACTCTGTGTAAACTTTGAAAATTCTTATCATGATATTTGAAAGTAAAGACCCATCCTCAAAAACTCTGCAGGTAATACAAAACCAATATCTGATACTAGCTAACGATACCTAATTCATCATAATATTTGTCTAAAGATATGGTCTGAATAGGCCTATTATAGACTGAGTGCAAACCGATTTTGCGTTCCGTTTGGTAATTATTGTAGATCTCTAATTTCAAGTTCAGATATTGTAGAAGACATGTTTTACACACACACACACACACACACACACACACACACACACACGCAATGATAATCACTCAGATAAACAACACATTTTTTATTTTTCGCCCGAAGGGCTTTATCAAAAATCTCGCAGATATACAAAGTTCTACATAATTGCATTTTAACCGAAACAATATGGCGTCAAATAACATTAGCTTTGAATAACATTTTTACCGACAAAATGGACTTATTAGGCATTTCTATCATACTTCAAGTTAGATGATATTGTGTCAAGAAATCTAAGAATTGCGATTACAAAGTTACGTTTATGTTCTCATAACTTATGAATACATCTTGGTAGATATGATAGATTACAGATCGGTTCTTAGATCTGCGTCATTGTCAAATGTGCGATTCAAATGAATGAGAGGACGAATTTCATTTCATGTTTATTTTTAAACCATATGCCCAAATAAAACAAAGATATACCAAACGTTATTACAGAATTAGACCTAGTATGTTCAAACTTATCCAGCTGATTAATACACAAAACAAATCCGAATTGTTTAAGTTTAGCAAATGTATTTCAGAAGCGTTTAAGCTTAGATGTACCTGTTAACTAATTCATTGTACATGTTATACGTTCAGATATTGAATTCAAGTTGTCACGTCGTAACTTGCAGGTATTAATTTAATGTTTTACAGTCATATACTTTTTTCATAATTAGTAATTCAAATATCGAGACGTAATTGTTCCAACAAACATATCTTTAGTATAGTATAGTTGTCACATTACTATTGAAGAATTGCAATAGTACTAACTCAGCTCATCCTTTATATGATAAATGAAAATATTATATTCATATATTGTATTCAAATAACCACCTTCCCCTGGTGGCCAAGTGGTTAGAGCGTCCACCCACTAGAGCGGGAGGTCGTCGAATCGATCCCCGGCCGCGACAAATGTAAAGTCGTAAAACATGATAGTGGTACAGCTACCTTGCTTGTCGCTCAACATATAAGGGTAGTTCCGGAACTGGCTGGCCAGGTGCCAGGATAATGTGATTGAGTGTAGTATCATGCCACGCCACATATCTACGGTGTGATACTTTAGTATGACAGCACTATATCTTTCTCAAGTTCTCATAGTTTTCAAAAGACTGAAGTGCTGTCAATGGGTTAAACCCAGCGTCTGTGCTTGGTGCTCAGCACACAAAAGTGCTCTAGGGCTGGTTTGCCCATTGTCAGGATGATATAACCAAATGAGGTATCATATACAGTCAAACCTGTATTAAGCGGCCAATCAAGGGTACAAGATAAAGTGACCACTTCCAAGAGGTGGCTTCTAAATGAAGTTTAACGATATGGCAAAACGCTTGTTTGGTATTATTAAAACTGACCGCTAAATGCGGTTGACTGCTTAATACAGGTGGACGCTTTTACATGTTCAACTGTTTACCTCTTGTCTACGGCGTGTCATTACGGTGAGACACCTCAGTATCTCTCTCATTTAGACAAAAGTTCACAAATAATTGAAATATTGTCGATGGGAGTTAAACTCAAGCGAACCAAAAGATGTGATAGGTGATTGATTATTTACGTTAGGTTTATAACGAAAACATTTCAGATTCAGAAATATACTTTCCTTTGCATATATGGACATTTTAACGTATCAGATTTAATATAAAATAACGTATAGGGGGGCTCTTAATTGCTTGTGTGTGTGTGGGGGGGGGGGGTAGAATCGTCAATGGGCACAAAAAAATGTTTGATATATATGAATTTTTTTTTAGAATAATGTTTTAACGAAACGTCGCCATCATTTTTTAATTGTGACTCTTGGGGAAAATTTTTGTTATATAAATATATCCATGATAATTTTATATCTCATTCCAAGATTCGCCTCCAGTATGTTTAAAACATAAATTATATCGCGTCAATACAACAAAAGCAAAAATCAAACATGGATAAATCACGCACCCATATGTTCTTTCTTTGATCGGACCAGCAGTTTTTAAAAGTTATCGCATTTTTTCTTCAGATTTGCCGTTTCTCGAGGCTTAACCGACGGTACCACTTTACAAAACTGAAACTTAGATATGAGTATCGGTGTTTGTCCATCCTCTGTCCATCTGCCGTCCACATTTTCTTGTTTTCACTTCAGCAACTTCATTCTTTAGCAGTTCTCATCAAACTTGTTATCAATAATCATTGCTTTGATTTCTTTGAAAATATGGCAAATATTGTTCGTTGGAAATGAATGTGGCTGTTAAATGAAACAACAAGTCGTAGTATAATTTGCTTATTAATACCCCAGTATAATGCTAGTCTACGGAGTATTCCATACACTTCGTTATTAACTGTATGTTTGCGTTCCCCTACGATATGTTAAAAACATAAGATGTATCTATCAAACACAAAAAAGCTAATCAGTGTATTTATTTTGTCAAATTAAATTATATATAACTTATGTCTAATTATGTACGGTGTGCCACGGGATGACCTTGACCCACATACATCTATTGTCGAGGAAAATAAATGGGATGACCCTGATTATAGGGACCTGGACAAAGATAATTTGTCAAATAATGGTACGTTAATCTTTCTATTTATATAGGATTTTTATGAAACTCATACATTGTAGAATATGCAAACTTAGCTAAGTTAAATCAAAGACCTAAGTCAAAAGATAAGCAACTCGGCGAAATATCGTATATTCTCGCGCCAGGAACGAGAGTGGGGCAGGTGTATTCTAATACTCCAATACTTAGATGATATAAAGTGTAGCGGGGCCGTCTATGCGATAATTACTCGTGACTTTGAGCACTTTTATTCTTAGACAATAATCTCGAGAATATGATGAAAATGACTATATACTAGTTTGTTAGTTTGCGTGTTGTGTTTAACGTTCCACCGACAGTATCTAAGTCATTTGACACAGACGTAGTGCTGCCACACTGCAGCATCACGCCGTAGACACCCAGTCACACTATTCTGACACCGGGCAAACCATTCCTGGAAATACCTTATATGCTGAGTGTAAAGCAAGGGATCTCTATTAGGACTGTTTTTACGACTTTGGTATGTACCCGCCAGAAATCGAACCCACGACCTTTCGACTTGACTTGACTATTTGAGTTTACCGTCGCTTCGACAGTTTATATAGCGACGTCCAGCTAATTATAGATGGAGGAAGATCCCTTCCTAACGGTAAACTCAAATAGTCAAGTCAAGTCGGATTTAAACATTTATTAATTCACTTAAATATATCTGCCGTATGCAACCAGTTACAATCAACTATGAAGTTGACCATGTTCTTCACGTGCACCTTATGCTGTAGGCTTTCGAATGCCGACGGAACACAGCTCCGTGCAGTAGCTACTTCAGTACAAGCGCACCGTATTTTTCTCACAATATCGCGATGGCGCCGAGGGAATACGAGATTTCCTTCACACGCCTATTTAAGTTGCTTATCTTTGGGTTTAGGTCTTTGGTTAAATCAATACAGCTGAATGAACTGTTCAGAATAAATAAAAAAAACAACAAAAAAAAAACGTTTTGCCAATGTGATAGTCTTACTTATTGAAAACAGAAAGAACAGAAATAGAAAAGGTATGAATAAGATGTACAGAAGCAACCCCAATTTCAGAAGTAAAAAAGCGTTACTCTAAGCAACATAGTTTACATTATCAATCTTACCAATCAATTCAGCCGTGCATCTTTCCATTTAGCTTCATTAATACAGAAGTAATTTAATTGAATAAATCTAGGAAGAGAAATAAACATCAAATTTGTCGGAAATGCTTACTTGTTTTAACCAAATAGGAATGTGCGTTTCGTGCTTTGCATGTGTAATTTGATGTAAAAGTTTCCTTTCATGGAAATAAAAATATACATGTAAACATAAATTGCGTCGATTAAAGTATATCCACTGGTGTAAATTTAGTAACAACTCCGCTTAAAAGATACTCCAAAATCATTTTTCATTCATTCAGGTGATTGGTCAGTTGTCTTGTTGAAAACTGACCCAGTCTTAGAATCGTTTATAGAAATTAAGGATTCATTCCAGATTAAAAAGCTTAATTATAGTTTTTTTTATCTCCGATCATTATCAAACGGGTGTCAATTAACCGTAGAAAGAATTAATATGCACATGCAGCTACTGAGTAACAAACAATAATGTGAAATAAGAAAAAGGTATCGATAGGCTTGATTTTGAGTTTTCTGCCCCTGAAAACGACATAAAAGAGCAAAAGCACTCACTATCAGGGGCAGATAAATCAAAAAGTATATCGGTGACTCCCAACCTTTCCTCATAAATATGTTTCGTGTAATTCTCTATGATCATGCAAAGTAATAGAAAATTATCATGGCTACTGTTAATTTTCCTTCTTTGTCTATAAAGAAAATAACTGCATTGTACACGTATGCCTTAACATTGTTAAGTAAAGAACTACATAAGTTTTTATCACAAAAAGCTCAAATACTGTATGTCTTGGGGTCTAGTAGCTTCATGGATATCCTAAATACCCGCATTATGATCGTGCTGTAGTCAAATGTGATTTTATCAAATAAAGTTATTTCTAAAACAAAATACTGCATAAATATCAAATTTTGTTGTGTGCTCAATGTCTTCCGTGGGCTGCAATATGTATGTTTAAACACCAAGTCTTCTACATATGGCTGCAAAGATAAAAGCATTTGAGGAAATTGTTGGCCATTTTTCAAAATAGCCGCCACTGTCACCAGGGTGCATTGCTGACTTGGGTCTATATCTAAAAGTAATCGGTATATATGTACCTAGTGACATGCTTTTAACCCAAAGTTCACAGTATTATGCTTACTGCCCGCTAGTACACGTGATCTCATATTCATTGGTTAAACAAGTTTAGGATTCATATCAGTCTAAAAATACTGTAGTTACTTTAAAAAAAATATTGTGCATATGTTTGAATTTGCGTTTTACAAGGTTTGGTGAATACTTCGATAACAGTTTCGAAAGGCGGTGTCACGTAATAATCACACGCATGACAAATTTAACACAAAATGGTATTTTTCACAGGCCATATTCATATTTTTAAAAAGATTTGAAAACCTTCAACCACAATCACCAGTATACGTCTGCGCTTAAGTTACTCATGGCAGAAAGACTTTACAAAACACAAAATTATCCGTTTATGGATTTAATCATTATATTGACTGTGTAGTTTCTAAAATATGAAAACGATTGAGGATCGGATAAGTGGCTATTTAGACTACATACTCATGTAACAGGGTGGCGGGGAAATGCGCTCGTGCCATACTCGCTGATTCACCTAAGGGCCTCCGTTTGAAAGCATATGACTTGTTGTAAGTGGGTGGGGTAAAACAACTTAGGTAGCAAATTTGTCATAATGTGCAGTTTTATATATGATTATAATGGAAATTATATAAACGACAAAAATAATAATGTTAAAGTGGGGAAATATGAGTTTATAAGACTTCATTATATTCAGCGAATAATTCTTGAAAGTAAATGACATAAAACGATCCAATGTAATGTGACTATCGACCATTACCAATATAGGTGAACATTCAGGTGCACTTAAGTATGGAAACAGTATTTTTTATACACACGTGCAAAGTATTAAACTAGAGTTGTTAATACTAACAACGTAACACTAAGAACATTGCAGGGATTTTTCTGTAACAACAATATTACGCAATTTCATGACGTCCGTGAAAGAATTTTACCAAAATCATAATCAATGTTTAGTTAATGCCTGTCACTTCGTGTTAGACATTGTATATTACAAATCAAGTCATGTCAAAATCTTTATTTTCCACAGTTTACATTAAACTAAAAAATGGCTGCCTGACCAGTTATTACAAGAAAATAAAGTTTGTGACGCATTTTCTTGAGTTTCATAAAATAGCCTTCATGTTATATTCTGATACTCATTTAAATTAAGGTCCTTCCATAAATACCATACATCATGTTATTTGTTCTATATGATCTGATGCTATTCAGATTTCCTGCATTAAAAAATCAACATGTTTAAAACATTTTCAAGCCCACCATATTGAATAAAATCTTAGAGATTACTGGTTTAAAGAGTGTTACAAGAAGTATGCGAATAAGCAATAGTCAACAAGAAAAGGAGGTTAGATTTCTTTGGAAGTTCAAATGACCTACCAGTATTTATGGATGTGTGATGTAAGCATTCTACCATGGTATAGGACAGAATATCCTTTCATGATATTATAAATTGAGTTATGCAAAATTTAAAAAAGGCAAGTCATACTGGAAGTTCAACAATGATTTTTTTCAAAACAATATAAGATATATTAAACAATGAGTAATTAACTATTGCATGCATTTCAGGAATTTCTATCAAGGACATTAGATTGAAAATAAATGACCCAACTATTTTTTGGAAACTTTACCATGTAACATAAGAGACGAAACAAATAACACGTACGAATTTGCTACCCGGCGGAACGAGAGAAGACGCCATGTTGCGGAATGTGTCACGTGGTACATCAAACACCTGCGCAGCTAATACCACATTCTATGTATTTAAGCGAAATTCCGTGTGTTTACGAAAACCAACAACAAACAAACAAACTAGAATTTCGACCATTCAGTATGTTGTCGGCATTAGTTCTACAGGGTAAGCTGAACTAAATGTTTGCGTTGATAGGGAAGTTTGTGGCTGAGATTTGGTTTCTGGAAGTATGCTAAATAAGTAGCTGAATGTGATACTTGATTTATATAAACTTGAAAACAATTAGTACCTGGATTAGTAGATGAATGATTTCTAACAATACTACTAATTGCTAAGTCATACTACTACTAATTGCTAAGTCATACTTATATTCTTAAACAAGGTAAAAAGACAATTTATTTCATGCTTTTCAATGGATTACCTAGAATTAACAGTGGATTATACCCTTATGATTTTACTGTTTTGAACAGTGAATTTATCAGGTACTTGAACCCGACTCTACGTTATAAACCGATCGGAGCGTCAATTTTACAGAGTTTAACGCAAGAAATGACGTCATAAATAACGTCATGCACGCGACTTAAAACCGCCAATTTTGACGTGTTTTGTGAATAAAACAGCTAAGTTCTGGCCTCTAAAGCAATGAATATACAGAAAAAAAATGTTTGTTTGGGTGAGAGATTGATGTATAATTTCATTCGTGAACATAGAAACATGCATTTTCACTCGTGGCTTCGACACTCGTGACAATAACCCTTTTATGTCCACTCAGTGAATCATGGATAAGTTAAATGGCTTATTCTTTAAAGATTTAGACATAAAAGAAAGGTAATATGGACATAATTTCAATATTCAAGGGCTGATTGGAAATAAGCTCGGAATTTGAAAGGTTCGTAATAACGAGATTTTAAAAATCTGAAGCTTATTATTTTTCACTCTTGAGTATACTTTTCTGTTGTTTAATAAGGCATTATGCGCAAATGGACTAGAAGTTATCCTCGAATTATGCATGGTGTTCGGAAAAAAGATCATCGGATATCGCAACTATAGTGACTAATGCACTTTGCTACACCAATAGGCCATTTAAATTTCACTGGTAATAGTTAAAACAGGTGTATAACTTTGGGTTTTCTGGTTTTTGCACCGTGCCTTTGTATTCACTCTAAATAATATAGCAGTATATCAAGCAGATCGTGCATGACATACACCAATTCAGGATGGTCGTTCAGCTTCTCAATTTTCAATTTACGAATCATAAGTCTTATTGTGTTTCATTCCATTACGCTTTTTGTGCTTGAATTTACTTTCGGAGCATTCGTTATAAATTCATCCCTGACAAGAAATATCAGTTTTCAGATTTAACGAAAGTATCTAGTATAATAATATTTTATTATTACTTGTATGTATATGGAGCTTTTTTCACGAAAGAAAAAAAGTAACATATTTTTGTTACGTGTAGGTGGCATTTTGATTATGAATGCCATAAATTGCATTTATTTAGACTCGTCCCATGAGAAAGGAGATGACCATGGTCCATCAAGTCAATATTGGAATTTTATAGTGATTGCAAGCCTCTATAGACTGGGTATAGTGACTCCCAAGTCAATGGATGCTTAAGTCTTACATTAAGTCTTTTTAAGCATTATAAGATTATAATCTGATGATGGATGGTTTGCCTTAAAAGAAATGGATAACATCCCTAGTTAGAGTGTGCTCGTATATGTGTGTGTATGAGAGATAGAGAGGGGGAGGAAAGAGAGAGAGAGAGTGGGGTTTGGGGGGGGGGGGTGTAGAGAAGAAGCGCGCGATAATTATAAAAGGTACATCTATGGGGCCGTATTCATAAAGCTTCGTAAGCTAGGTCTTGCTTAAATTTTATAAATCCTCTCACTTCATAAATACTTAACACGTAAACGAAAGATGGATTGAACGGAAGCCTAAAATAAGTCCCGTCTTTGTCAACATTTATGGAATGGGAAATGTCTATGGTATTATATCGCAGAGAGGCAGTGCTTTTTCTGTCGGCTCTCAAAATAACTGAAATATTGATCATGGGACACACACACACACACACACACACACACACACACACATTTCATAATAATTTTCTATGAACCTGCCATATTAATCATTCATTACAAAATGTTGTTTTTTTTCACAATTTATCAAATCTGTTTCTGAAATGTGTTTAATTGTCACATGATAACCAGTGTTAATTTATGCAACGAAATAGCTAGTCTAATATCCTAGAGAAGGTTTGAGTTCCGTCCTTCCCTTCATCTTTGTTTTTCGTTGTTAGTATTGCTCAAAATCAAAAGAAATTAAATCATATACCTCATGAAATATTCATACGCAAATTTATGACTTGATGAGTTTCAAGTTATTGGACTTTGTGGTGGTATATAAAGCAATGGACAATTCTGTGCTTCGCAGACTTTGTAGAATCTGGGTTACCAATGTGTCAATATGAGTTTCTATGAACAACTGATACCTGATTATAGAACAGGATACACCAAATTTTACAAAATAAAAATAAAATTCACAAACTATCTTGTAGTGCTTCAAAAGAAATGTGTGTGTGTGGAGGGGGGGGGGGTCAGAAAATGATTTTTTCACATTTTTCTATTCTTTTTGTAAGTTAAGGGTATCAGGTTCAGTACTCTGGTGCTATTGATTAGTAAATCCATCAGTTTGATGTTCTACACTCGGCAGAGTTTTGACCTAGTTTAGGAACAGTCCTGTCATGACGAACACTTGGTTTAATCTTCCATTTGTATCTGTTTGGGGTTTCACCCATCGGTGGAGAGAGTGCTGGTCCTGATCTTGATGATGTACTTCGTATGTCGCAACTGGTAGAAACAATCTGAAACAGGGCACTGTCCCTTAGGTGCAGACAAGTTGGGGATCACCTCTTTTAGGCTTTCATAGACGCCCCATTTTGTATTGCTCTGTCACGTTTTTAACCATTTAATACACCAACAATTATATATGAGTGTTTATGTTGGTGTGTATGTATACAGGAATGAAGGTTATAGGGTTACTTTATTTTAGTCTAGACAAGACGTCAAGTTAATACCTCTGTTATTAATCATGGTCCTTTAAATGTTTACAAATACTTCATTGCAGATGCAACCATTCACTGACTTTGCGTTATAGGCTTGCATGCATTTACTACAAAAAATTTACAGTCATTTAATGGACCACGGTCACAATTAAAAGATGAATGAATTACCTTCAACATGTCACTTGTACCTTTTATGTCAATACTACGAAAAACTGTTCTTTAAATGAAGACATAATGCATTGCCATTTATTATATGTTTGTCACGATTTGTTACTGTTGATCATCGTCATGTTTAAATAGCAATTCAATAAAGTAAATAATTATGTTTTATATTGTGATAAACAGGAAACCCCTACCAACGAATTGAAAGGTTTATTATTATGTCAAAATATCCCAATACAATAGCTTTTCCCGTTGCTGTGTTGATTCTGTATGAATGGGCCTCCGTGGCCGAGAAGGTAAAGTCGCTGACTTTAACACTCACTCAGTCCCTCACCGCGTGGATTCGAATCCCGACAGGGTCATTCGGATTTTCATGTGAGGAAGCCTTCCAGCTGGCTTGCGGTAGGTCGGTGGTTCTACCTTGATGCCTCCGTGCATTCGGAGTCTTCCTCCACCTTTATTTAGCTGGACGCCGCTATATGACTGAAATACTGTCGAAGCGACGGTAAACTCACATGTCAAGTCAAGTCTGAATCTGTATGAAAGACAATTTCATGGGTACATACATTAAAAAACATGGATACATGTTCTAGGAAACGTGTAGTTATCAATCAAATGAATGATTTTTATGAAGATAAATGAAATCACGAAGTCAACTAAAATTTAACATCCTCGAAATCCTATGCATTTACAGTACTCAGGTTTAGAGATTCAAGATTTTTTTAAAATATCAATTTAGTTTTATTTCATTCAAATTCATGTAATATTCCGAATGATGAAATATGTAAATAATAAACCAATTAAGAATATTTCATACAAAATAATGACAGTGGTGTTTTACAGCCACACCGGTTTACCTATCGTTACGCGGTTTACATGATGCAGTAGTCAGTTACCCTTTCCATAACGTAAAGCGTTTGTATCCCTGCTGTATCAAAGCGTATAGAGTGTAAGCAGGGGGCCAAATCCGTAACAGTTGTGAGCGATATTGATTTGGTTCCCTGCTCACACTTTATACGCTACGATACAACAGGGATACAAACGCTTTACGTTATGGACTCATAACGGTAACTGAATGCAGGGCAGGGTTGCTTTCTGTTAACCGTAACCCTCGCAACTGTTACGGATTTGGTCCCCGGCTTACACTCTATATGCTATGATACAACTGGGATAGAAACGCTAACGTTATGGACTTATAAGCGTGACTGAACGCAGGGCAGGCGTGCGTCTAGTATGCCAAACCGTATGCATCTGTACGCCTTACAGTCAGCTATGAATCCGTCTCAGTGTCTTAAACCCAATATTCACGTATACCTATATACAACATAAGGTGCACGTGGACAGCATGGTATATGATCCTAAAACAACTCAATAGCTGGCTATAGGCGACCGGTTGCATACGGTTTGACATACTGAACGCACGTAAGATGGCGCTTTCGGATGCTAGCACGTGTTTTTAAAGGACCATGAAATATGCTTAAACCCATGCTTTAAGCATTCAAACGCCATGGTACCACACACACACACATATATAAATATATATATATTTCAAGCATTATAATGTTTTGTATAAATTTTATAATATATATATTTTTTTCTTATTATTCAGTGAAAAGGACAATTAAGATGTTAGTGGCAAGGCGCAATTTGAGTTGGCGCTTCACACATTTTCTTCTGGTTTTGAGTCTGGCGGTTAATGCTTACTTGATGTTTATTACTTCTTGGCCATCCAATGAAAACTCCACAAGTAAAGAAGAACAACGTAAGTAATACCGTCTTTGTTTTGAATGTTTGGCTAGCAACCTTTAGATTTTAATCTTAAGGTTTGTTAATTCAGTATAATCATTTGAAATCTTTATTGCAGATATAGGTAAGATACATTAGGGTCTCAGTGTACGAGTGTACTTAGTAGCTGCCTTACTATAACTTAATTTATCTCTCCTGTCGGTTTGAGTCCAGATCTGCCCAGTGAGGTGGAAGATCGGGTTACTATGCACGTGCCTGCTCTGCTCCTCCAATTGATATTCGGGTTTCCCCACTCTGAAAGTCATTAATTCCACCCAAAAGATACAAATATAACTTGACAATGTCAAACCATATAAGACCAAGGGACATATTTACAAAATGTTTGAACCCCGGTTCAGTGTGTCGTACCCTTCGTATTAAAGCGCAAAGTTCTTGTCCAAATCATGAACGAAATAAGAAGAATAAGGATTATTTATTTAAGATATGAAAAAAAAAAACGTAAAGTTCAAAAAGTCGTCACAGATATGGTATCTGTTACATTTCAGTGGACTGTGAAATCATTAATTTTCGTGGGACACTAATTTTTTCGATTATGTGGAGAGTTTTATCAAGGAATATCAATCCCCATGAAACCCCGTTCTTTACGTAGACCTCACGTCTTCTAGTAAACAGATCCGCGAAAAATGGCGCGTCCATTATCAACGAAATTTAATGTCACCAAAAATAATAGTTTAACATTTTTTTGTTTCATTACAGCAATGTTCCAGGTGGTTTATGAAGAACCTGCAGATGTATCAAAGAAAGCGAATGTTACACTAAAGCCCACAGTTAAACCGGACATCTTTTGCAGTACCACGTCAAGGTGGATAAGTGGCTTAATCAAACCTAAGAGAACAACCAACCTCATGAAATGGACATTCAAAGAAAGAGTGCCGTGTCCGCAAATTTCAGTTGAAAATCGCCCCACTAAGCGACCAAGAATCTCTCTCGATTGTAAATCTAGTCCTAGAATTGTTGTGACGTCGACTAACGTTAGCTCTGACATCATGACAGTGAAGTTTGGGGATAGGTGCTTGGAAAGGGTTATAGATTCCTGTTGTAAAGATAAAAACCCAGTCCCAAATGTTGTCCATTATATCTGGTACGCTAAAAAAGAGCTTGGGTTTTTCAACTTCCTTAGTTTTATGAGTGCTCTGCGGTTCATGAAACCGTGTCTATTTCTCCTGCACGGAAATTACTTGCCATATGGAAAGTACTGGAATTTCTTCATAAGTATGTCACCAAATGTTGTTCACGTGTTACGGGACCGTCCGACTACGGTGTTTGGCCACAAACTGGCATACAAAGAGCATGCATCAGACATTATGAGGATCGAGGCATTAAAGCGTGAGTATTTTTGTGTCTCTTTTTCCAATGTCTTTTCTTTTCTTTCAACCTTAATCCCTCCCCACCTTCTCTCACAAAATAAAGGATCACCTTTATGAAAATCAGCAACCTAAACGGTTTGGTGTATATTTTCGATGAAAAAAATGTGCATTTCTACTTTTTAGTATAGTTTTACATGTAATATCATTTAAAAAAAGTTTAAATGCGAATGAAATTTATGATACGTTCGTAGCATTGTACAACTTTTCAAATACATGTATAAAAGTGTACCATTTACGATTATGAATACGCGCCAGGTAAATGAAAATCGGTTTTAGGTTTTCCAGTTTTTAGATATGTTTGGAAATAGGATATATGGCTTCACTGTCAAAATCTCGGGCTCAAATTTGAATATTATACACAGAATTCCTATTAAGGGCATTTCAATGTTTTTTTTTTCTCTAACGGATAGATTTTTCTAATATTTTTCACATATGTACTTTAAATTATAACTAAAAGATATATGCATTAAAAATAGGGGGGGGGGGGGGGGTCACTATGCTCGTTTTAGAGAGTTAGCTTATAGAAAAACGAGACATTTTTTTACTTCATAATTACATTAAGGAGCATTAACCCATGAGTTGTAAAATTTTTTAAATTTTAGATTTAAAAAATGATGTAAATTTTACATGCAAATTACTATTATGCTTACATCTCAGTATGCAGTTTTAAGATAGACATAAACTTCATAAACTGCCCGGTTTCCACCGAGTAAGATATCACTTGAATGAATTTATCGTAACTTATGGCTCCTTTTCAACTTAAATATGTTGGTTAAAATTTGCGTGTAACTAAATATGGTTAAACTAATAAGTAGCGGAATAGTCGACCTATAGACAGATTTTGTAAATAAACGTCGCACATTCAAATTCAAACACCATGACAGTTGATCGTTATCATAAAAATACATCACAGACAGAACCAAATAACCTTAAATTGGATAGGACTTTCATTCAATAATGTTGTTATTGTTGCATTACTTATATATACCCAGGAGGATAGTTATGGGTGCTTATTTCGTAATGGGTACTATACTGCAGACAATTGTAGAAAAAAAAACCACTTATAACCCCATACCCTGTAATAGCCTGCAATTGAGATAGATGTTTATTTTAGATGCTTAGTTTTATGCAGTTTAATTCTTTATACAATAGTCTATGCGTTGCATCGCAGTCATCATTTTATGATACGAATCAAAATGTTTAAAATTCTGAAAGGTGACCTCTTTTGTAAATCATGGGTGAAGTACTTGAATCACCTCAGTTATATAGAATAATAAATAATATTATATCCTGTGTCACAGTACCAAGAGACAAGGTGTATTTATACCAGATCGGCCACTATCGTCCAGTGGACAGAGAGGTAATTCCGTAACTTGGAGTTCGTGGTTTCGACTCCGGGCGGCAGTTAACAATTCGATGAAAATAATTTTGGTATCTCCCTTGCTTGGTATTAAGCATACAAAAGTAGTAACATGAGTTGCAGGATATCAGATTGATGTGACTGGGTATGATATCGGGTCTCTAGTCTACGGAGTGATATCGATGTGAAGCATGAACATTGTAGGCATTTTATGTCACTATGGTTTTCATTAGTGCAGTATGTTACCATGGGCGAAGCTAGGCCTAAATTAATGTGCAGGTCTTAAAAATCTCGGATACGCGTAGGTGTGTTTTCCGGCTTATCTGGTTCCGAACATTCAAAATTGACGCAGGCGTGATTAATTTATATCTGTATTTATAAGCTTTAATGCATTTTTTAGACTTTAAAAAAAAAAAAAAAATCTCGAAATGATGTCCAGTCCCGGGTCTAAAGTGCCTAAAGGGTTAACATAATTTTGAATTCACTGATGCAGTATGCTACCAATGCTTAATGATATTTACCTTGATATTAGCATGATTTAAAAAAGAAATTTGTCACTTCATTGACAGCGGATTTGCAAACACTTATTAACAACCACAAAAAGAGTATATCTCCCATGAAATTAAAAAAAAAAAAAAAAAAATCAACAACGTATCATAGAGGTATGTTGACAAGCATATGGCTTAGTGTTATATTTGTTGACTCAATGTCCGATTGTTTTTAGGCTTAAACTTACCCAAATGCAAACACGATATTAAATAGGATTTTAATAAGTCCACATTTGAGGGTTTCCTTTAGTTAAATACAATTAGCGTGTATCTTGTTTACAGAAGTTTGAGGTTTCTGACAGTTTGTAGACAAAAGATAAGGTTACTGAAACTATCCTGAGTAAGTCCTGATTGACTGTTCGGTGTAGTTGATCTAGTCCATGGCCTAGCTCTTGTTTGTTAGAGCGTCTGTCCTGAAACCAGGAAGCCATTGGTTCGTTCCTTGGTCGCGTCATGTCGAAAAATAATATATATATATATATATATATATATATATATATATATATATTCACGACAATATGGGGTGATCGTGCAAAACCTAATTAAGTGGCGCAAATATCAAACCAATATATGTGGTGATATATATATTTTATATATACACCACATAAATAGGTCTTATTTAGTATTGCAGTAGCTCGTACAAAACCTAATTAAGAGGCGCAAATATCAAACCAATATAGGTGGTGATATATATATATTTTATATATACACCACATAAATAGGTCTTATTTAGTACTGCATTTAAATCGGGTTTCTTCAGAAATTATGGTCAATTCATTTACCAAAATCTTTTATCTATCATATTTAGTATTGTATTTAAACGAAATCATATGCTTGCAATGTCAACACAACAATAATTGTTTTCGGAGATGTTAACCGAAAAAAAAAAAACGCAATCATCCAATTCAATCTTAAATTTCTGCATAAACTAAGGACAGGGTTGCCACAGAGCTGAAGAATTAAAATTCCCTGACTATTCCCCGACTTTTCCCTGACTCAGCCCTACTTTTCACTGACCAATACAACCACAATTTTTCGGCCTACTCCTCCCCTTCAGCCGTCCAATCCTCCCATCTACATTTTTGTTGTTTTAGAATAATAACCTTAACAAATTTCAAATAAATCAGAATTCCTTTTCATGGTTATATTAGTCAGTGATAATAGTACAGATACTATTAAATGATTTTCTTACAAGGTAGTAATACTTCAGTCAATCTTACACATTAAGCAACATTTACATGTAAGTTATGGACACTATATCAACATAAATGGTCACAACAGCATTTAAAATCATCATGATTATACATGTACATACAGTCATGTCATACACCTCTAATGTTAAAACATTTAACTCAACAAAAATAACTCTGATAAACAGTGTGCACAATAAAATCTCAGTGAGTTGACTTAACCTATCAGTCTAACATCCCAAACCTTTTAAGGTTTCATGCCTTCAATTTTTTCTCCAGATTCTCAACAGCTTTCACCTCATTATCCATCTCCTTCCTTTTTGCATGAGATTTTTCTCTTAAGGCATTGGATTTGACAAGTAAGGAGAGATTGTTTTTCTTCTCAGCTTCCTTTGCAAGTTCATCTGCTTCTGTGACAAGCTTATCACCCATTTTTCTGAGACTGTTCACTCTCTTTTTTGCTTCCTCAATTTTTCTGGCTGTTTCTTCTCTTTCCTTGTCTTTCTGTTTCTTCTTGTCTTCTTTTTTGGTTTCATCCAAATGAACTCTGTACCTTTGACTGGCATGCTTGCAGCTGTCCAACAGAGCTTTGCATATGCATTCCTGGATTGGCTTCTTCTCTGCTTTCAGTCCATCATATGCACGCCTGTAGTTGATAACAGTGTGTTCAGACATGTTGTCCTGCATAATACCCTTGTTGTCTGAGAATCCCCTTTCAACTGCAGATTGTCCATGAGATAGGATAAGCATATATTTGACCACCTCAAACACAACACTGTATTCTTGGTTGTTTCCGATATGCTGAGAGAAGAGAACATCAAGTCCTTCATCTTTGTCATGACAGTATGCACTGTACTCTTCTTTTTTCACATCTTGGATTTCTGACAACCACTTCTTATACTGATGAAGAGCAGTATCACAGGTCTTGCCATCCTGAACTTTGCATTCAACAAGTTTTTCTAACAACTTACTGAAGTTGTCTTTTGCTTCCTCTGGCTTCATTGCCATGTGTGTTGGTTTCAAGGACTTCAAATACCTGACTATGGGATATTTCAAAGGGCTTCTCTCAAGCAACTTTGATGCCACTTTCTGAAGGAAGAGGATACACTCTTTCTTGAAGCTCATAACCTGCAGCTCACTGACACTCACCTTCTTATCTTTTTCTGCCTCTTTCAGAAGGGCTTTGGTGGCAAAACCAATTACAACATACTTTGCATGCACAACATTTTCAGGTGTCATGATATCAACATTAGCCAACTTGGTCTGAGAAGTTGCCTTTTCCAGGACAGCTGGTTTGATGAAACGCTCAAGAATTGTCTTCAGTAGGGTGTACAACTCTTCAGCCAGGTAGGGTATCATAGGCTTGTTTGTCTGAAATTTCTTCAGAAATGGTTGTAGGATCTCTGCAACTGATATAAAGAATTGCAGTCTGACAGCTGTTAGAGGGTTCCTGCAATGGTGAATGAACTTCTGAAATGAGCTGATGGTAGGAATCTTGCTTTTTGGGCCACTTGTGATCTTGTTCACATACTTTACTATAGATGGCCATATCTCTATGGCTCGAACAGCAACGGGTATATCTTCCAGCCATCGTGTGGAACAAAATCGCAGGGGAAACTTCTCTGTGCCACTTATATTCATGTAGTCTTCCCGTCTGGCTGGTGAGTTGTCAAATACATACCACATCGACCTTAACAAGCTATCGAGCTCCCATCCTGTAGCTGAGGCGCCATATTTGAAACTTCCATGGACCACATGCAAGCCACAAGACCCGAGATTCAACAGTGAAGGCATTTCAGGATCCTCCAGCTCTCTGTCTTTGACAATATCATTGTAGAACTTCCAATTCGAGGCTGGTCCATCCATAGATATCTGGAGAAGATCAGAATATCTCAGCTCCTTAATTCCAGATTTGAAGTTTGTCATCAAGTCACTTGCACGTGTATGGCCAAGAAACTGTGATCCATAGTATCTGGTCTGTGCTCTGTTTATATTACAATCCCAGAATCTGACTTGTATGTCCATTTGCTCTTCTTGTAGTGCCTTGTTTAAACACTCATCAAACGATATCACATACTTGGTTCCTGGATACTGTAGGTGTTTCAACAGGATGTCATGATAGTATGGTGCTATTCCGTGAGTGATTAGGTAGGAGCACTTTGTCTTGCCACACTGGAACTGCTTAGCGATATCACTGTCAGGAAACATAGCAGCAAACAGTTCATTATTTCCTTGGGCACTTTTTGTTGAGTAGTTACAGGTGAGAGTTTTCATTGCCCATAGAGTTTCTGCTTTCAGACAATCCTCTTTCGTTACCCATCTAGACAGTATGCCTTTTGTGCTTGAAGTCTGAAGTGTTTGACTTGAAGATGATTCAGCATGTGGCAAAGGGGGGTCTGGAATGTTTATATCATCCACTGTAATTTCTGGAGACACGGCTGAAGACACTGTTGTCTGTTCAGCACCATGGGAGCTACTAGGTTGTTCTACCCTTACAAATGCAGAAAGAGTGCTCTCAGTCTTTACCTTTTTCACCAATGCAAACTTATCCATGTGTTTCTTGCCTTTTGCATGACTTCTTAAAGCCTGTTTTCCCATATTTCCGAGTGAAAATGATCCTCCTCCACACAGAAGACAACGTGCTCTGTTCATGTTTTTTTTAATCTTTTCCTACCCATCCTGAAAACTCCGGGTCAGTCAACCAACCATCATTAAATTTTGTCTGTTTGTTAGTCATGTTTAAAACTTCCAGGGTTATCTACATGTTAGTGTTGCCTGAAAATAAAAGTACTTATTTTTGACTGAATATAAAGGCAGTAATATTTAGTTAAACTAACACACTGAAAAGTAAAGAAGACAGTTCTTCACTTCCTCTTGCTCTGAAATTAATCAAAAGTTATATACACCAAGTGCAAAAGCAGTTATAACACAACGCAGGCCGCAAAAGCATCACTAACAGATGTAGATCCTGCAAAGAAGTAAAAAATATATTAAGTTTGCTCTGGAGGCAAGGGTTGCAAAGCCTTTCAGTCTTCAAAACTTGAAATTCAAAACAAAACTGTCATAAAGTATGTTTTGCAAATCTATTTCACAGTCAAAAGTGCTTAGGAATGTTTTTATATTATTAAATAATCAATGTTTGAAAGTAATACTTATAAATACTGTTTGAAGACTGCCATAGCCACTGAAAAATTCAAAACATCAACTCAGACTTTCATTTTTCCCTGACTTTTCCCTGACTTTTCTAAAATGTATTTTTTCACTGACCATTTTTCAAAATTCCCTGACAATTCACTGACCTTGAAAAAAAAAATTTTTTCCCTGACTTTTCAAGGTATGTGGCAACCCTGAAGGACAATAAAATGTACACTATTCCATTTCGTTTTCGCGGTTGCTATATTGAATGATGCACACTTTTAGTAATGGACAATTATCTCTAAAATTAAAAACATTTGTGATTGGAAAATGTGGGGCGTATATATATATATATTCAGCTCACATTCCTATATAAAATCTAAATTCAGTTTTTATACAAATATTAATAACTCACACTTAACATTAAAATGAGAAAAAAAAATTGGTTTAATGATTTTATTATGAGCGATGTAATTCAGTCTTGCAAGATTGCACAAAACATAAAAATGGGATGGGCTTATATCAATTCAGTTTATGTGGTGTTATATATTTAATATACATACACCACATAAATAGGTCTTATTTAGTATTGCATTTAAATCGATTATCTTATTAAATTATGCTCAAATCATTTTTCAAAAATTTATTTGTCTTATTTAGTATTGTATTTGAAAGAAACCATATCCTTGCAAAGTCAACACAACAATAAATATTTTCCGAGTTGTTTACCGACAGAAAAAATGCAATGTTCCAATTTAATCTTAAATTTCTGTAAAAACTAAGGACAATAAAATGTACACTATTCAATTTTTTCACGGTTGCTATATTGAATGATGTACACTCACCTTGCACTAAGTATTGTACAAATATCTCTAATATTAAAAACGTTTGTGATCTGAAAAAGTGGGGCGTTATATATTTTCAGCTCACATTCTTATATCCACATTTAATTTCTGTTTTTAGACAAACTTAAACAATTCACACTAAACATTAAAATGTGGACAAATTTATTTGGTTTTAGGATTTTATTATGAGCGATATAATTCAGTCTTGTATGATTGCACAATGCCTAAAAATGGGTTGGACTAATATCAAATCAGTTTATGTGGTGTTATATATTTAATATATTTACGCCACATAAATAGGTCTTATTTAGTATTGCATTTAAATCGGTTTTCTTAAGAAATTATGCTCAAATCATTTTCCAAAATCTGTATCTATCTTATTTAGTATTTTATTTAAAAGAAAGCTTTTTCTTGCAAAGTCAACACAACAAGGATGTTATTATGAGCGATGTAATTCAGTCTTGCAAGATCGCACAAAACCTATGTATAAGTTCAAGGTCAAGGTCTCACTTGAAGGTCACATGTCATACTGTTATAATGTTAGAATATTTTGTGTCCGCTCTATATCTTTAGAACATCTAGAATAAATCATGATTATTTGACAGAATGTTAACAATACAAAGAAGATGTGGAGAGCGTTGGTTTCGGATGTATTGGTTCAAGGTCAACGTCGCACTTGAATGTTGATTGTTAGCAATTTCTTGTCCACTCATATTTGTCATACTGTTATAATGTTAGAATATTTTGTGTCCGCTCTGTATCTCTTGAATCTCTCATGCAGATTTAAACTTTTTGCCAGAAATGGCAACCATACTGAAATGAAGTGCAGATCAAGTGCAAATTTCAGCTTAATTGTGTCAAGGTCACAGTATGAAGCAACATGTCATATTTATATAATGCGAAAATATTTCATGTTTGTTTATTTGTCCCCTACAGATGTTTACACAAGAGGGAACTGTAAGTTTGTCCTCCTTCCTTCTGTCTATCCGATCATCCAACTGTCAGATCAAAATTCTGGTGGAGATGGTAATGAAATAAGTCAAAATGTGCATAACCGTTAGATGTCTTGTGTTTTGCAAGAAACAACAAACTTGTTTAATTTTAAAAAGTGCTTATCCATTTGTCAAAGGTAGTTCAATTTCATTACCTTTCTTCGGGCATATATTGCCCTCTCACAACGAAGCTCTTGTTTCACGGTTGATTTAATGAATGATGCAAATTCAATCTCGCTCTTAGTGATGTACAATTATCTCTAATATTACAAACATTTATATTTTGAAAATGTGGGACGTATATATATTTTCTGCAAATACATTCGGTAAATTCGGTAAATGCTGTGTGTGATTTCTGGCGTAATTCATAGGTTTTGTTTAATTATCTTATGAAATATAAACTCAATTCCTTTGACATATATAGCAAATACACAAATTGATATTTGATTAATGTATATCCAGGAGACAGATGCAAGGTGGTAGCCGAAGGCCACACGGTAAACCAGAAGCTAATGTATGACTAAAATTCCGATATTTATTATATAGAAGTTAAAATAACATTTACAACTCACACTAAACATTAAAATATGTACATATTTATTAGGTTTAAGTATATTATAATAAGCGATGTAATTGCAAGATCGCACAAAACCTAAAATAGGGGTGTGCTTATATCAAACCTATATATGTGGTGTTATATATAATATATATACACAACATAAATTGGTCTTCTTTAGTATTGCATTTAAATCGGTTTTGTTAAAAAAAATGATCAACTCATTTTCTAAAAACTATATCTATATATCTATCTATATTTAGTATTGTATTTAAAAATATCCTATCTTGCAATGTCACAACACAACAATGAATTTGTTCCGAAATGTAAACCGAAAGTAAACATGCAATAATCAAATTTGATCTTTAATTTAAGCCAAAAATAGGACAATAAAATGTGCACGATTTCATTTTTATTCATGTTTGCTGTAATGAATGATGCTCATTCAATATCGCACTTAGTGATGTACAATTATCTCTAACATTAAAAAAACAAAAAACATTTGTTTTTAGAAAATGTGCAGCGTATATATATTTTCTGCGAATATGTATATTTCACAGCCAGTATATTATATACAATGTAAAAATGTAAATAAATGTCACTTAATAGTATGCAACAGATCTATTCGTTCGTTAATAAACAACACAAATTGAAATTAAGTCAATGCTTATCCAGGAGATACATGTAGATGCAAAGTGGTAGCCGATGGCCACGGTACATCAGAAGCAAGACTAGGTAATAAATCTAATGGCTAGAATTCAAATACTTATAGAGCAGCAGTTAACAATAACATTTAAAAGTATTTACATATCAGCTCACGCACATTTACCCAAATTTAATTTAAGGGTTTACACAAACATTAACAACTCACACTAAACATTTAAATGTGTACAAATTCATTTGGTTTAAGGATATTATAATGAGCGATTTTATTCAGTCTTGCAAGATCGCACAAAACCTGAAAAGGGGATGTGCTTATACCCAACTAATATATGTGGAGTTACATTTGTAATAGGGTATATAGGTCTTATTTAGAATTGCATTTAAATCGGTTTTGTTACGAAATTATGCTCAAATCATTTTCCAAATTATTTAGAATTTCATTTGAAAAAAGATATCATCTTGTTGTAATGTCAACACAACAATAAATATATTTCGAGATATTAATCGAAATAAAAAAACATGCAATTATCGAAATCTAAATATAAATTTATGCAAATACTTAAGACAAAATATGTACACGAGTTCATGTTTTTTTTTCTCGTTTGCTATAATGAATGATTCAATTTCAATATATACTTAGTGATCTGCGTACAATTTATTTAGATATTACGAACAATTGTTTGTTTAAAAATGTGCAGCGTATATATTTTTTTCTGCGAACATATATATTTTCCCCCGCAATTCGATAAATGCAGTGTTTGATTTGTGGCTTAATTTATAGGTTATGTTTGATTGTTATTAAAATATAGGCTTAATCCAATGTCAGATATAACAGGTATATCCCGTAGAATATAAATAAGTGACACCTAATATTTTGCAACAGTGTTCATTTCATGTCCACTCATATTGTGGCTATGAAGGCTCTAGTTTGTTACTCGCCGATATCCCTTTTCGTTCATTCATTCGTATACAATGCAAATTGATACTCAAATGAGACAGTGACTTTGGCACCATGAACATCACGCACAATAACGCGGCGTCAATGGTGTTCTCGACATGTTTGGGGCGGCCAAAAGTGTCCATCGCATAGGTTTCAATTTTATGTCCATGATAAGACCCCTGAAACATAATATACTTATGAAAATTAATCAAATGGTCGCTTGAAGCACTGAAACTTCTTTTATAATTACGTATATCACTCTAAAATAATTTTATGATGAACTGTCCAAATGCTAATGATACATGTGCCTAATACGTATATTTTCTTTGTGTCCATTTAACGCACGCAATCAGTGTTACAAGCAATCACTGTTTTTTTTATACTTTCAGCTGGTAGATTATTGCTATAGATCTGTTTGAAACACTTCTTTCCCCATTCGATTTTTTGCTAGTCTCCAACGGGATCGTGGCGTTACATCATTGTGTATCTGCACGACGTACCCAACAGACATCTTTGGCTGGTTGTTCCCCGTTATCCTGTTGTGTTCTCATAGAAAAGCAGTCAGGTATTCCCTTCTCCATCTCTCCGGAAGTAGTCGATGATGGCCCTCTGTTGTCTAGCAAGCTTTAGAACGTCAGCGTGATTTTCCGTCTCAGAAGTGCACAATATTTGTGTAACGTAAGCGTACGGTAGCGTCTGTTTCTTTCTGTCGTATAACAGGTGTGCTAGTTTTAATATCTCCGTGACATCAAAATTGGGTGTGTCGTGGGTAAATTGTTTGTTATTTGAAATCGCCTCAATCTCTGTCACAACTGTTCTCAGCACCTCAAATGTGATAAATGCACGTGCCAGCGTTTTCTTCGACGCAGTTTTGTGAGGCCAATTAATGTGCGCCATACCATACATTTTAGAATAAATATCAATGTTATTCCCCTGTTGCCCACCCCCTGCTGTAAAGTTGGGGACTTGAAAAGTCGCTTCAAAGACGCTTGGCAATCACGTACCCACAGCATATTTCATCTCGTTCTATGTCGCTGATCCAGTTACACGCGCAACTCGACAATTTTTGACAAAACATTTGCACAAATGCTATAGTCCATTCTAGTTTCTTGTATGTCCCAAATCTGTCAGTGTCCATGATATGTAAAGTACTTGACGCGTACTGTTGAGTACTTGGCGGTCAAGAAGTATTTAACCCGGAAGCAGGTGTACTAGAAGCGCAATCAGTTTCGTGTTCTCTACTCTCCTGCATGTAGTCTGTTCACGGTGTTGTGACATTCCATACTGACCACTTCGGACTTTCAACTAAAACTGAGAATCATTAAGTTGTGTCGTGTTTATTCCCCTTGTGAAAAGATCTGCAGGATTGTCTACCGTAGGACAATTCTTCCAGGTATTGTCACTAGTGATTTCACGGATTTCTTGAACACGGTTAGGTACAAATCTCTGCAGTTTTTTTTTTTTTTTGAAGATTTATGTAGAACGATTTGGCTCTCTGACAAGTACGTCGCACTATTAATAATCAAGCTTTTTTATGCATGCTGTCCAAGTCCAGCACCTAATAATGCCCCCATTCGTTCAAATCGGGGCAGTGTAATCTGCTTCAGCGGGGCGACGCAATTTTTCGCTTTAACCAGTGAAAAGTTGTCTCCATTGCTTAGGCATAACCCTGCATCATATGACTTTGTACAAGTATCTACAAAAATATATAGCTTGCTGTCAGCGGAATTGTAGGATCCGAAGATAGGGAAAACAGTTCTCGGAAGCGTGATTTCTGTCGCTGTGGACAAGTCGTCTGCAAGGATTTCCATACATGTTGTGTGTCAAGGGTAGGGGCAGGTCCCAGTCATATTTCTTTTTCCACAGATCTTGAATCATGAGTTTGGTGCGTACAGTGACCAAACTCAACTGACCGAGTGGGTAAAATATTCTTGAAGATTTTAGCTAAATGAGACGCTTGGTCCATTTCTCGGAGAAATATGCTTATTTTGTAAATGACAATTTGTCTTCATATGTATTCCATCTCAAACCGAGAATTTTAACGATTGTGTCTGAGTGAAGAACGCCGTCTGTTGCTGCCATAGTTTTCAAAGCATCGCTGCTAGACACCCATAATCTGAGATTAAACCCCGCGCTTGCCATCATGTCACGCGACTCCTAGTCCTAGTATTTTTGTAAGTCGGACTCCTGGTCAAAGTAATACAAAATATTGTTTGCATACAAATTTTGTTCCAAGATGTCGGCAGACGGCAGGTGCTTGTTGTTGTTGATATACTTCAGTAGCGTGGCACTGAGGATGAAGAGTGAGCAAACCGCATTAATACGGTACTTCACTAACAGGCTACTGAGATCTGCTGGGTCACTGAGCCAAAAGAAGCGCGTAAAACCTCTTTCTTGTCTATCCAGTCCCACATATAAGAAAGCCTTCTCTATGTCCGTTGAAACTTTATGGTAACGGAAGCGCATAAGCAATTATGTCAAATCGTTGATTTCTGGTGGCGTTGACTATAGGCAATCATTCAAACTCAGCTTTTGCTGTGATTAACGACACTTACAGTCATAGACAATGTGGACAGGTGTTGTAGCGATATCCTTGCACACAGCGTGAAGGTGTATGTAATTCACCAGGGTGTTGTTTTCAACTGCGGTAGGACCTGGCACTTTCTTAATGTCTTCTGTCTTCTGTTCTCCCTAGTTTGTGCAACAACGTACACGTTAGCGTTTCCAAGTGTCTGACCTCCCTGTAATTATCACCGAAAATTGCTAAGTTCACAACATCTGTACCAGTTCGGACAAGATTCAGTCTTTGGGCAAGCTTACCTGATACAAACGATCCCTGTGCACCTTCATCAAACACACTGTTTGATCCATACTGTAGGAATATACAGTACAATTTTGTGAACATACCAGTGCTACGGTAGTTTTCAAGAGAACGCGCGGCCATTGTTATGGTGACGCATAAAGCATGGGACCTTTATCTTGTAGCGCTGAAACTGATGGTGTAGATTGTAATGATGTTGTAGTTTCTTCTGCTGACTGCTGGTTACTACAAATACGAGAAAGGTGTTTTCTCGAGCAATGTGTACACCGACGGTTGGACCCATACTTTAAAACTATTGCTTTCCTAAGCAATTGTAGCACAATTTGTTTTGGTTCACAACAGCGTAATTAGTAACTTTGTTTGATAAGTGCAGTTGGGCTCAAAATTCACATTTTCTTTTCTTTTTTCACTGTTTGGCTCAGCAGAGTTCTGGAAAACATGTCGGACACTTAAGTGATTTTGCTTCTTTACGACTGTCAGAAATAAACTTTTGGTTGGTACATACTTTCCGATGGTGTGTTTGACTGGCTCCCGGTCTCAAAGACTCGGGTATCTTGTAGTTTGGTTTGACGTAACCCTGAAAGTACCGAGTTACCATCCCTTTTCCTCGTGCTAAATGCTTGCCGATGTCACCTGGTGCAAAGATGATCGGCACGAGCAGACTTACGTGGGCTACTTGATTTTGACCGAGTGATTCGAGACCATATAGCTATCCATTCTGTCGTAAAATACCCGAATATTAGTAAAGTCGTTTTGAGGTGCGGGTGACTGTATCAAAGCTTGCATATACGCATGAATGATTTTTCACCAACTTGTCAATTGCTTATTAGAGTTAGATAGCGTAAACACTACATTGATTCTATCAGCTTCATCTATAAGTTGCGACTGTAAATAAATGAACGTTGAACGCATGAAAGTGATGCGTAAATAGGTCTTGTTTTGTATCGCATTTAAATCGTTTTTGTTTAGAAAATCATTGTGCGAAAGTAATATCTACCTTATTTGGTGTTGCATTTAAATGATTTTGTATTCTTGTAATTTCAACACAACACTCGATGTATTCTGAAATGTTAAACGAAAAAAAAAAAAAAAAAAAAAAGAAAGAAAATAAACAAACAAGCATGCAATTATCCAACTTAATTTTAATTTTCATAATAGCGGTATTTTACTATATAGACAAAGAAGGAGATTTATTTTAAACTTGGCATGATCATAGAGAATCACACTAGAAACAAATTTATGGGATAAAAAATGGGGGTCACCATGCTTCTTTTTGAGTTATTTGCCGCTGAATGTGAGTTTTTTGCTCTTTCTGTTATTTCCAGGGGCAGATAACTCAAAATCATGCCTATTGATACCTTATTTTAGTTTACATTATTTTTGTTGTTTCATTCTTAGTCTTTAGGCAAAGTTTAAAACAATTCCATTCAATTGATTTCCCTATACAAGAATAAACAATCTTAATTTACCAATTGACCTTGTATTAAAATTGTTTGATCATACAATTGTCCCAATCTGAACATACTCAAGTGAAGTGTGGGGGTATAGTAACCTTGACATGATTGAAAATATCCAAACAAAATTTTTTAGAAACATCCTGAAACTTTAAAAGAGTACACCATCATATATGACTCTTGCTGAACTAGGCAGATACCCACTACAAATTATAATAAAAGTAAGAATGATTGGATTTTGGGCCAGAATTATTACTGGAAACCATGATAAATTATCATACAAAATATATCAAATCATGCTAGAAATACCCAACTTCCAATCAAAATGGATAATACACATAAAAACCATCTTATTTGAAACAGGCAATAGGAATATTTGGTATAATCCGGAACTATTAACACACATGTCACCAGTAAAACAATTTATTAGACAGACTCTTATTGACCAGTTTAATCAGCAATGGAATAGTTCTTTACAAAATTCCCCCAAAGGTACTAATTATTCATTATTCAAAGAATCAATCAATCTTGAACAGTACTTGTTAAAATCAAGAAAACCAAATTATTTACAACTAGACTTCGTTTGTCCAACAAACGATGAGGGCTTTCTGCGCTGCCTGCACACAATTTAAACCCTGATTAGCTAAAAAGATTTTGTACATGTACAATGTTAACATCCCCAATTTACGTGTCCATGTGGTATAATACCTGCATTTACAAATTGAGAAATTTGGTTTTATACTTGACTTAGTTCACTTTACATGCATTCTTTAATATGAAACAATTCTTAGTTGAATTCGTTTAAAAGAACTTAACATTATCTCCATTCATAACATTCATTGTGAACAACGATAAATTTTTAAACCCTTTTGATTCACTTTTTTTTTCTTGTCTGTATATTAAGCAAACAATAATGAACAAAATACACTACAAATCAAATAAAGTTGTTTAATAGACTAGAAAATTCATTTAAAAGGAAACTGCATAGAGATAAACCGAATAAACATAGTAGGAAACGGCCACATATTAGCACAGGTTAACATGGTACCTTTACTGTTTGCTACCAGTGAGGCCCAGTAGATTTCTCAGTAGTACTTAACCTTCTACTTTTTATAAATAACAATTTGACATTCCAGTGGTATCTGATTTAACTAACATACATTTTAAAACCTGTGTAATTTGGCTCTTAATATTAAAGCATATGTACATTCCTGATTTACAAGGGCTTTTAATTTAATATGTACTATATAATGCTAAATATGTTGAAATCATAAGAATGAATATTTAATTAGATGCGATTAAGTTGCGCATTTACACTAATATGGCTATTATCAGAAATTCTTATTTTCTATGTAACTTTTTTACATGATTTCCAATTTTAAAAAGCAAGGTACCGTTAGAAAGGTCGTTAAATTCCCAACATTTCACATGCTTAATTTATGGACCTATTATAACGTCTTTATAGTTATAGATGGTTAAACTTCGAGAAAATGGCAAAAATAGGCAATGATATTTTCATGTCATGCTTGAGGCAGAAAGCCCTAATAATAATAAACAAGAGGGCCAAGATGAACCTTGATCGCTCACCTGAGAAAGATGATTGCTTAAAAAATAAAGATGCTAGTGAATTCAGGCTTTTTTTATGGTGAAAAGGGCATAACTTCTAAATTAACTAGTCAATATCAGTTATGATTGAACCCGATTGCGGATTATGGGCATAAACATTGTCTTAAAGTTTAAAAAAGATTGTTTAAAACAAGAGGGCCAAGATGGCCCTTGATCGCTCACCTGAGAAAGATGATTGCTCAAGAAATAAAGATGCTAGAGTGTAAAAGTGAAATCTGGCTTTTTTATGGTGAAAAGGGCATAACTCCTAAATTACTGAATAGTATATAGAACGATTTTTTTTATATTTAAAGGGGCATAACTCCTGACCCTATCAACAGATCTCAGCTTTAATCGAACTCAATCGAGACATTATGGTCATAAGCATTGCCATAAAGTTTGAAGATGATTGCTCAAAAGATGAGGATGCTAGAAGGGGCTTAACTCCTGACCTAACTGACCGATCTCAGCCATATTCGAACTTAATCGAGACATTATGGTCATAAGCATTGCCATAAAGTTTGAAGATGATTGCTCAAAAGATGAAGATGCTAGAGTGTAAACAAAGTGAAATCTTGCATTTTTTTAATATTAAAAGGGGCATAACTCTTGACCTGATAGACGGATCTTAGGCATAATCGAACTCAATCGACACCTTATGGTCATAAGCATTGCCATAAAGTTTGAAGATGATTGCTCAAGAAATAAAGGTAATAGAGTGTTAACACTAAAAATTGTTGACGCGACGCACGACGGACGACGGACGCTCACGGGATCACAATAGCTCACCCTGAGCTTTGCTCAGGTGAGCTAAAAATGAAGTTGGTAGAGAGTAAACAAAGTGAAATCTTGCATTTTTTATAGTAAAAGGGACATAACTCCTGACTTAATTGGTCCATCTCAGCCACAATTGAACTCAATTAAGACATGGTCATAAACATTGTCATAAAGGTTGAAGAAGATTGCTCAAAAGATGAAGATGCTACAGTATAAACAAAGTGAAATTTGGCATTTTTTTACTATTAAAAGGGGCTTAACTCCTGACATAATTGACCGATCTCAGCCACAAACAAACTCAATCAAGACATAATGGTCATAAACATTGTCATAAAGTTTGAAGATGATTGCTCAAAAGATGAAGATGCTAGAGTGTAAACAAAGTGAAATCTTGCATTTTTTTAATATTAAAAGGGGCATAACTCTTTACCTGATAGACGGATCTTAGGCATAATCGAACTCAATCGACACCTTATGGTCATAAGCTTTGCCATTAAGTTTAAAGATGATTGCTCAAGAAATAAAGGTAATAGAGTGTTAACACTAAAAATTGTTGACGCCGCACGACGCACGACGGACGCTCACGGGATCACAATAGCTCACCCTGAGCATTGCTCAGGTGAGCTAAAAATGAAGTTGGTAGAGAGTAAACAAAGTGAAATCTTGCATTTTTTATAGTAAAAGGGACATAACTCCTGACTTAATTGGCCCATCTCAGCAACAATTGAACTCAATTAAGACATGGTCATAAACATTGTCATAAAGGTTGAAGAAGATTGCTCAAAAGATGAAGATGCTACAGTATAAACAAAGTGAAATTTGGCATTTTTTATATTAAAAGGGGCTTAACCCTGACCTAATTGACCGATCTCAGCCATAATCGAACTCAATTGAGACATTATGGTCATAAACATTGTCATAAAGTTTGAAGATGATTGCTCAAAAGATGAAGATGCTAGAGTGTAAACAAAGTAAAATCTGGCATTTTTTTTAATATTAAAAGGGGCTTAACTCCTGACCTAATTGACCGATCTCAGCCACAAACAAACTCAATCAAGACATAATAGTCATAAACATTGTCATAAAGTTTGAAGAAGATTGATCAAAAGATGAAGATGTTAGAGTGTAAACAAGGTGAAATCTGGCATTTTTTAATATTAAAAGGGGCATAACTCCTGACCTTATTGACCGATCTCAGCCATGATCGAACTCAATCGAGATATTATGGTCATAAACATTGTCTTAAAGTTTGAAGATGATTGCTTCAGAAATATAGGTGATAGAATGTAAACACTTAATTGTTGACGCCAACGACGCACACCGCACGACGGACGACGGACACTCACGGGATCACAATAGCTCACCCATAGCTTTGCTCAGGTGAGCTAAAAACAGAACAAAAACAATAGGTCTTTCGGCTGAGGCAGAAAGCCCTAATAATAATAATAAGAAAAACATAACAAACCCAAAAGGTCTTTCTGCTTGAGGCAGAAAGCCCTAATAAAAGTTTGGAGAAAGTCGTAATAACAAAGGCAATATGCTTATCGGTCCTGGTGTACACCACTGCATCCTAAAATGCACCTCATCCTCTCAAATACGCATTGCAATTCACCTTTTAACACGGGAACTCTTTCCTGCGTAGGAACGTCCGGATCGTGGGTAACCAACCTAATATCCGCTTTCTGTTTTTAGCTCACCTGAGCACAAAGTGCTCAAGGTTAGCTTTTGTGATCGCCCTTCGTCCGGCGTCCGTCGTCGTGCGTCGTCCGTCGTCAACAATTTGCTTTAAACGACATCTCCTCTGAAACCGCTGGACAAAATTTAATGAAACTTGGCAGGAATGTTCCTTGGGTGAGGCTCTACAAAAGTTGCTAAAATAAAGTTGATCCATGAAGAACTCTGGTTGCCATGGCTACAAAAAGAAAAATAATTTGAAAACTTTAAAAATCATCTCCTTCAAAACTACTGGCCAGATTTCAAAATAATTTGGTACAGATGTTCCTTGGGTCAACCTCTACCAAAGTTGCTAAAATTATTCCGATCCGTAAAAAAACATGGCCGCCAGGGGCGGGGCTTATTTGCCTTATACATGTATGTATATAGAGAAACCTTTAAACAACATCTCCTCTGAAACCACTGAACAGAATTTGATTAAACTTGGCAGGGATGATCCT
>CM037784.1:59306376-59356376 GCA_021229015.1 Solen grandis | reverse complement strand
ATTTCCCTTTGATATACATCCAGTTTGATGATGCTTGAAGTACGGTTGTTCAGAGTCACTGGTTAGATATTTATATCAAGCTAGCAAAACATGACGTAAAGCACTCGTCAAAACATGACGTAAAGCACTCGTCAAAACATGACGTAAAGCACTCGTCGCCGCAACTAGCTCCGTTCATAATACGCTTATAACATAAAAACTATTTTACATCACGTTTCATTTTATGCAATATAGTTTCAAAATTTGGATCAAAAACAACAACAAAATAACACTGGGCAATCAAGTAAGACAATCTGTAATTTTAGAGACTGTTTGTAGTCCACATATATTTCCGAAAGATGTAATACAAACGACCAACCTGAAAGCTCACTTTTTGTCAAATGAGAATGCTAAATTTGAAAGAAAATAAATAACAACATCGAAATCAGTATATATATTTGTATTTAATTTAGTAAAAACATGATAATTAATGTAAAATGTTTTTTTTAAAGTAAAAACGACGATACATTAGTTGACTCAGGGACTATCGAAATTTTTGGACCATGCAGTTCGAAGGTCTCAGTGATGGTAAACGTATAACTGTCTGGTCTATCAGTCAAGGTTACTCAGTGACTACTAAAATTTATAACTATCAAGATGACTCGTGACTACTAACGTGAAACAATCAACAAAATGGTCAGCAACCAAGCTGACTAATGACTACTAATGCGTTACAATATGACCACACACTCAGGTGACTCAGTGACTATTAACATATGACTATCGGGGGATGCAATCTAAATGACCCAGTGACTATTAACATGTGACTATCGGGCGATACAAACTAGATGGGTCAGTGACTGTAAACATGTGACAATCGGGCGATGCAATCTAGATGACTCAGTGACTATTAACATGTGACTATCGGGCGATGCAATCTAGATGACTCAGTGACTATTAACATGTGACTATCGGGCGATGCAATCTAGATGACTCAGTGACTATTAACATGTGACTATCGGGCGATGCAATCTAGATGACTCAGTGACTATTAACATGTGACTATCGGGCGATGCAATCTAGATGACTCAGTGACTATTAACATGTGACAATCGGGCGATGCAATCTAGATGACTCAGTGACTATTAACATGTGACTATCGGGCGATGCAAACTAGATGGGTCAGTGACTGTAACCATGTGACAATCGGGCGATGCAATCTAGATGGGTCAGTGACTATTTACATGTGACTATCATACGATGCAATCTAGATGGGTCAGTGACTGTAACCATGTGACAATCGGGCGATGCAATCTAGATGGGTCAGTGACTATTTACATGTGACTATCATACGATGCAATCTAGATGGGTCAGTAACTATTAACATGTGACTATCGGGCGATGCAATCTAGATGACTCAGTGACTATCAACTTGTGACTTCCAGGTGATGCAAACTAGATGGGTCATGACTATTAACATGTGACTATCGGGCGATGCAACTAGATGGGTCAGTGACTATTAACATGTGACTATCGGGCGATGCAAACTAGATGGGTCAGTGACTATTAACATGTGACTATCGGGCGATGCAAACTAGATGACTCAGTGACTATAAACTTGTGACTTCCGGGTGATGCAAGCTAGATGGGTCATGACTATTAACATGTGACTATCAGGCGATGCAATCTAGATGGGTCAGTGACTATAAACTGTGCATATCGGGCGATGCAATCTAGATGACTCGGTGACTATATACATGTGACTACCGGGCGATGCAAACTAGATGGGTCATGACTATTGACATTGACTATCGGCGATCAATCTAATGTCAGTGACTATTCATGTGACTACGGGCGATGCAAACGGGCGATGCAAACTAGATGGATCATGACTATTAACATTTGACTATCGGGCGATGCAATCTAGATTGGTCAGTGACTATTTACATGTGACTACGGGAATATCAAAATTTTTTCGGGCACTGCAATCCAAGTGACTCAGTGGCTTTTAACATGTGACTGTCCAGTTGACTCAAAGAACACTAATTTATAAGTGTTTGGCAATTTAATTCAGATGACTAAGTGAATGTGAGTATCGGGAAATGCAAATCCAAAATAAAGTAAAAAAGGGGGGAGGAAAGGAAAGAAAATCTTTCAATACGTTAAAATTATGATTAATATATTTTCACAGTTGGTTTGAAATAATTGGTAATTTTAATACTCTATTTTAAATGAATGATTAATGACACAAAACCATTCCAAATCTCAAATGATACACACACCTAATGATGTCTTTCTCCTTATTATTATATACATTCCCTCTAAAATTCGTTTAGATAATTTATACACTTTGACAAGATGTGACACAGCATGGCTTCATATACCGAAGATGCCAAATAAGGCACAAGATAAGATGCCCATCTAAAATGCAAAAGACATCATCGAGAGAGAAAGATGGACCGTAAGATAATCGAATTTCATCTAAGATGAATCCGCCTGATTTAATTTCCTACCTATAGTATACTGAATACAATAACAAACGTAATCTTCGTAACTAGGCAAGTTCGTGAATTTAATTTCCATTGACCCTTCTCCTCGCTTCTCTTATAAGATTGTAGAGAGCCATTCCATAATAAAATTGAGACATCAACTCTCCAACAGGAAAAAAGAAGTGACACCTTTAAAAGCATTGACGACAAAATATGTCACTCTCTCTTTCTCTTTGTGGATAAGAATGGGGGAGGACCTACGATGGACATGCATATGTTTTAAACTTACAGCTTGATGATGAAAAAGCTTATTAGGTGAACAACTGAACAGAGGCCAGATGCTTATATGCGAAATATCCCGTTTTTAATTTCGATATAAAATTGTTACTGAATTATAGATAAATACCATCTACTAAAAACGGTTTTCATTATTGTTTTTCAACTTTTAAACGTGCAAGTAATGTTATTAGTAAGTATGGAACGGAATTCTCTCTTTCTCTTTTGGTCTCTCTTCGGAGAGATATGCATGACTGTACGCATACGTGTATGTTTGTATTGGTGCACCTCTCCATAATGTAACTTGGGATTGTTTGATTCAATTATCAAAGCAATCATTCACACGAACATCCGTAAAAGATTATTTAATATCAGTCGCCCGGAAAGAAATTTCAGCTAATTGAACCACCAATGGTTTATTGCTTTGAGACTAATGATTGTAGTTTATTCAGCGAGCAATAAAACAATACTTCCGCCTGAGAACGGATGCCATTGGAAAGATACCTTTTCAGGATACCAAGGTAGACACGCAAAATTGTCATTATTGTTTACTGAAAACCAGCACTCTGCTCATAAGGAATATGGGATGAGAAACTGTCACGGGGTAGACAGTCAATTACGTGCCTTTTGGGAAGAAATGACTTCCTTATAAGACTTTTTACTAGCTTTTGCAATGACTATTTTAAGCAGAATTATAAATGTTTGTATCAAATATCGCTAATGGTGATAGGGTAGAAAAAGAATGATGTTATCTTCAGAGAGTTGCTAGTTTACAAAATTAACATTGATAATATTTATTACGTATTTGATGACAAAAGCATGTCGTTTGTACAAGCCTTAACAACTTAAAAAAAATATAAATTACATTGTCAATGAAACTGGTGTCGCTCTATGTCGTCACGCGATTTTGTAATTGAGAACAAACTGCAAAGACGATGTAAGAGAGTACAATGCAAAGACTTTAAGATACTGAGGTAGTCAAACCTGTAAGTCTATGAAACACAGACATACTAGTATGTGCCCAAATAGTATATGTGAAAGGTGATGAAAGAATAATTTGTTCATTTGTTTGCTGGGTTTAACGCACCGTGGACAGTATTTCAGTCATTTGGAGACCATACTACTTGTTATAGTTATAGTGCTGCCACACTCTACAATATATTGCATGATACAACACCCAGTCACAATATTCTGACATCGGGCCATAAAGTCCTGGAACTACCCTTATATGCTGAGCGCCAAGCTTGGGCCTACCAGTACCATTTTAAACGACTTTGATATGTGGCGGTGAGGGTTCGAACCAACGATCTCCCGCACCCAAAGCGGATGCTCTGACCAATTGGCCACCGAGGACGGTATTGTGCGATCTATTCAAAAACCCTACGGAACAATTGCCATGAAACTACATTGAAAAGTGAGTAGGCCAATATTTGTAAGCTATCCATGATAAACATTTCTTTCTCAAGCTGAAATCATATGTTCTTTCCCCAAATACAAACAACTTTCTCCTCCTTTTCCACACACACACACATACACACACACATATACACATACACATACCTGTAGGAGAGCCCATTGAATCAAGTTTATGCAGATTCTGCCTAGCCAAAGTAAAAGAGAATAAAGAACTTTTTCTTTGAAATGAGCTGTCTATAGAGAGATTAGGTACTGTCGAACTTAACTCTGTCTCTAGTTTCATCAATACCTGAACGCATGGAAACAATTCTGACCGTTTACCCAAGGAAATTAGCCAGACTTATATTAATACATCCTTTCAGTCATGTATAACTGAAACCTTAACAGTTAGTTTAAACATATTATATTCAGAATATTAAGCATACATTATAATGACAAACAATCAAATAAGGATTAGAACGGAAGATGAATCTTATCGTGTTCTTCTCCATGTGTAACATATTGTAAACAATAATACGGCTGAGATTGTTGTATATATGATAAATGATAAAATATGATATATAGGAAACTGATTCCTTGAAATGTATACTAGAAGGAAAAATAGATAAATAAGAAAAAGCAAGTTGGATAAGGGGATGGTAAACAAGGAATAGAAAAAGAAGAAAAGGACTAGACTGGATTGAACTGGCGGCAAGTTTGGGTGTCAAAATGAGCAAACTAAGTATTGTTAGTCTCTCTCCATCTCTATCTCACTCTAGATTTTAATATTTCCTTCATACGGGAACACAGTTGAAAAATGTTAAAGTTCAACATGTCACTATACAATTTTAACTGTAGCTATATTTGAGTACCAAATTTCTTTGTGACATATAGGTCCAACGGGCCGGGTGGTACTTTTGAAATACGTTTAACTATTTTATTGTATTGTTTGATTGTATTCAGTGTAGCCATACCACGTGGTATATGACGTCATTTTAGGATATCGCGAAAAGCATATTTTATATCGATTTAGAGGGAAAAAACTGCTGTAAGTTTTATTTTTCTTTAACAAATTTAATGGGATATAGCGCATGCGAAGTGAAAAATTGTGCCCTATACATACGTCCCTATCATTCTTTTGTCAGATGTACACTTTTTTTTTCTAACATTCGGGAAAATTTTCCGAGTTCGTGAAATTTTATTTGCTATCACGAATAATGTTTTCCCGAATGTTAAGAAATACTGTACATCTAACAAAATAATCATTAGGGCTTTTGTGTCGTGCACAATTTTCCACTTCGTATGCGCAATATCCCATTAAAAATAGTGAAGAAATAATAAACTTACAGCAGTTTACCTTGTGAAAGCTTAAAATGACGTCATATGCCACGTTGTATGACAACACTGTATTCAAGGCATATTGATAAAATATATACTATTGCATACACGCACTGTAATATTATTACACACCAAAACTGGCTCGCGCACTTTGGCATTCTTGTAGAAAATGGCCTTACTAGAGCAAAGTAAAGTAAGAATAATGTAAAAAAATAATTATTTGAAATAAAAAAATAAATTGCCAAAATGACTTAGCATGCGCCAAACATTTGCATAATCGCATCTGACTACGTCATCAAATATGGCGGATATTGTTTTTCTAACAATTGAAAAAAAAAAAAGAACTTTAGCGTCACGGTTTTTTAAGCAATCTCAATCAACTGACTCGGGGTTGAAAATGGTCAATTACTTTGGGAAAATTAAAATGCGTTGCTAAAGTCGTTTTCAGTCTTGAAAATAATCAACAAAGCACCTTAAATCGTAGAAAACGTGAGAATCAGCATTTATTAATTGTCAACTTGAACGAAAGGTTTGATTAAAACAACAGCTGAAATGTAGTTTACACGCGTTTTGCACGAATACTGTCAGTGCATGCTTCGTCACACTAGATAATAACTCCAATATGAATTTTAATAAAATACGAAAACAGACACATTGCTCTTTTAATGTTTTATACATGCACCGGGGTTTTGAAACAAGATGATACAAGTGTTCATTTTTTTTTAAGTTTCCTTCAGTTTTCAGACTTAATTTATTTAAGGCCATTGAAACAAATGGCAATCGATAATAAGACGATCAAAATAAATGACGTTACACCGTTTCGTTGGCGACTTGTAATCAAATGATCAAAGTACGCGGATGCTACAGCCTCATTTGGCCAATGGCGAAGTCGAGATCTTAACTGATTATTCTCCATTACCGATATGACTTCTTTAAATATTGACGTAAATATGACTCTCGTTATTTAATTTCGTTTTGTAAATAAAAATGTATTTCAATATTTATGTCAAGATTTTTTTCACGTTACTAAAGCCGCGTATATAATGTGCTTAAATCGGTTTCTCGTCTCCAGCAAATACAAAAAAAGGGTCAGTAGGTCGTGATTTAATTTATTATTTTTTTTACATGGAACGAAAGGTAAAAAAAAATAAATATTTTTTTAAAGGCGGAAAGGTAAAATAAACTTTAGAGTCGGTCGTTAAAAAAGAAGGTCGGTCGGGCGACCAGAAACGGAACTATTTGGTGTTTTTTTTGGCCTTTGTATCTCAACGCCTCCATTCACACCTAACGACATGTAAGGGTACTTAATTTTGATTTACGAAAATGGGCTAGAATGTATTAAGGGACCTCTAGTTGAAAAGTACCCTTTTAAATGTCATTTGAACGTTGAAATAAATATATGTATACTATAACACAAATGCAAATCATTATAAGAATATACATACGTTGTAGGGCCTGTAAAGTTGTGTGAAAATACTGTGCATTTTAAACTAGTGGATTGATTCGAAACCAAATTTCTATTTAAAAAAGAAAATAAAAATACACATACATGTATATGAAGATTAATTATTAGTCATACTAGATTATATCTACACAGTGAAACCTATATTAGCGGTCACCTCTGAATAAAAGCCAACCTGTGTACGAAGGCCAAGGACTGGAGTCCCAGCATTGAATTTATAGAGAATCTACTCTCTGAATAGTAACCACCTCCAGATAAAGACTGGTTTTTATTTTCCATTGAGTGGCCTTTGTCCACAGTTTTTTTTAATATAAACATGTTGAAGTAGAACTGCCCATTTCTCTGTTTACTGGCTAACCAACAGTTTATCTATCATTTTGGGACTTTGTCTATCCGGTCATCTGGATAAGTTAAAAATAAATTTATATTTCTGATTATGATTTCGGGAATGAAAGCCATTATCACAGTGGATAAACCCAGAGTGAACTCCTACCGGAAGTCGGCGCCGAATAGGCATACGGATATGTTTAGTGTTTCTTTAAGTTTGCTGAAAAATATTGATCCGTTTGCTACGAGACGCAAAATAAAGGTATATTTTAATATCTTTTCTGATCTTAACACAATACAAATATTCTCTGAATACCAAATCGACCTTTAATATCGTTTATATAATGTAAATCATGGAAGGGAAAAGACAGTTCGAAAATTCGAAAAGTGATATTCAGAATTAATTTCTCAGCTATATTGTCTTTCTGAGAATATAAATTAAAATTTTGAAGTTGCATTTTTTTATTTATGCTTTATCAGTCGGTTATATATCAACATAATCGGTCCATGTATTAAAATTCATCTGAGAACACGTCATGGTACATCAGGGTCTATCAAGTGATCAAATGAATTTTATGGTAAATGCAAGCTTTTATAGACATTGAGCAAAATAGCCTATAACTCCACAACAGATTATATCTAATGATGGATTAGCACTCTAAGGTAAAGTCCCTGTAATGGTTCCACTAAGTCTTGCACCACTTAACTCCTACCAAGATAACCAAGGCACCCTAATGAAACATTAGGAAACCTTGGTTATCTCCGTGAAAGGCCATGAGGTCCGAAATGTAGCGGAACAATTACAGGGACATTACCTTAAATGATATTGGTTATACTGTACGCCTAAATCGTAAAAGAATTGAATGCATTTCGAAAATCTTATATTTTGACTGTATGTCTAATCATACAAATGGTTAAAATATGTTTGAACTTACACAAGTTCATACACAAATTTAACAGTCTCCACCTACAGGAAGGCGACTCTCCTGGTAGTAGGTTGCCGCTTAATTTGGCCCCCTTTTTAGTGACAGACAATTAGCATGTGTAGAATATCACAGATAAATTAGACGTTGAGAGTGTACGAGTAGTACTATGATTATAATTAAAAAAATGTTGTTTTTTTTCTTCTTTTTTTATACATGTATTCCTATTTTAAGAGAAATCCACAATTTCCCCTTCATCAATTAACAAACCGATTCTAACATTTGACTGATAGATCGCTTAACTTAATTGCTTTGAACTTATTTTTGTTCAATATGAAAAAAATGAATAGACTATATAATATTGATACAAGTATAACTGAATATAGAATGCGTGTCAGCGTGCCATTTAATGAATGATTTACACCAATGGAACGTGATTGTTGCATTATTGAACAACATTTCCAGGTTCAATCAGTTCAAATTCTAAGTTATCGATACACAGCAGAGAAGAAACAGCAAGGATTCGTAAAATACTAGTCTGTCCGTACAGATGTTGGGTTAATTCCACGAATTACCAGTCAAATTCAATCAATATGCCGTTTCGTCTATATCTGCAAACGGCGCTTTAGACTTATTTTCAAGTTCTTCCTCCAAATCAATGACCCTGGTACAGTATAGAAGCAGTCCTCTATGTATAGTATTAAGGACATCGCTGGAAACAATTCTCGTCTTGTCATCTATGACCAGAAAGAAATTAAACAACGAAGTTCAGCAGCGATTTCCGAACCAATTAACGGATTCTTTCCATGTCCTTTTCTGATGGTGACTTTCAAAGAGCGACATCATAACGTATTCTCAATATTTCAAAGGACGGCCACTGTGATACGTTTCGTATTAGAAAAGAAATCGAATGACATTTTCATCTGCAATGTGACTAACGAATGTTTCGATACTTTTTCTCCCTGTAGTACCGTCAGGCGAGGGAAACATTGAAGCGTATTTTATAGTAACAATCCCGTGCGAACTAATAATGATATAATTTCAAACTCAATCTTAACTGAAAGATGAAGTCTTCTCGACGGATCAATACTGTTACATAACAACTAATGGCATTTTCTTTTCCGGGAAACGTGCAGTCTTTCTCTATTCAGAAGACATGTTCATTTAATACACTACTGTGTACAGCTTTCAGGGTTAAATTCCGGAAAAGGATCTAGAATATATTATGCAAATAATAACTTGAAACTTGGCGTTTTATTTGGTTTGTAAAGCATGCTTGTCGAATCTGTTCAACACTCAAGCTTGGCATTCTGGTAGATATTCAAGTTGACCAAGTCTTTTCAGCTCAACATTTCAGATACTAGTAGATGTTAGAGCTTCCCCCGAACGACTACGAGGTAATTGTTTCGATCCCCGAGACATGTTAGAGCTTCCCCCGAACGACTACGAGGTAATTGTTTCGATCCCCGACCGCCACTTACCGCCACAACCGCTACTTACCAAGATCGATAATTGCCTCATTGGTACTGGTATATTATCTCGTGCTTACAGGAAGTTCCATGACTGATTTGCCCACTGTCAGCATAATTTGCTGATTTTTTTTTCTTCAATTTTACCATATGATAAAGATTAACTAATCAAATTCTGAGTTAAATAATTCAATTCTTAACAAAATCGAAAACCGTTTTCCAAAGGAGCTTGCTAAATTAATAAAATCCCTTTTCGATTCTATATGTCAAAGTATGTGATTTTTTCTCTAAAATCCTGGGTTTATAATATCTCAATTTGAGATTTTTAGTACATGTACAACGCAAGTCAGCTGACCATGTATTTACATACTATAAAACTGTTATTTTCCCCTGAAACACATGCATGAGTACGGGCGCGCGCACCTGTATGTATCTATCTTAACCAATATTAAGGTAATCCATCCATCATTTATTTATAATCATGGTCCTTCAAACGCTTAAAAAGACTTCAGTGCAGATTCAATTAGCCATTGACTTGGAGATGTAGGCTGTTTTGCCCGAAGTCTATAAAGGCTTGCATTTACTATAACAGTTCCACGATCACTTGATGGACCATGACCACAATTTAATGATGTATGGATTACCTTTAAACCAAATTAACGAGGACGCAAGTGTATTTAATGATAAAATATTTGAGAAACATTCAATTTAAAGCACTTTCTACATTTTTTTTTCACAGTGTATATATCAAAATAAAATTAAAAGTTTTGTGTATAACGGTAATTTTATAGGAATGGTGTAAGCTAAAAGCTAAAAGAATAGCACACCAGAGTAATTCCAAAACGTGTCATAAAGCTGAACAAAGAATGATAATACATGTACAACAATTCATGGGCCCATACCACATTACTGGAAGGAAAAGATGCGTTCAAATTATAGTGATACAGCTAAATCTAAAGGCGCATAATTATACATTCACGAATTATCTTGGCCATGACCTGCCCGATTGTATCCCAACTAATTTTCTCCAGGGAATGATAAATAAATGCAGACCATATCTCCCAATGCGGTTTTCCGACCGGCGCTCTTCTCGAAATGTCGGCTCTGCTTAACTTGAAGTAAATTAAACATGCTTGAACTTAACTATGGTGGCATATTCTCGCCACCACTTAACCACTTAGATTTTATGAAAAATTATCTGATAACGTGAAAATATATGCAGTTTTCATGATAACTGATAAGTAACTTAACTGGAATTTTGGCTTATTAGTGCTTTAAATCGCCACCACAAACCTGTTATTCTACATGAAGTTTCACGATATATGAGGTAGTTTCATGAAATCTGTTATTCACTTCAATATCTATTTAAAAAACAAACAAAGAAACTTTGTTTTCGTGAAAATTTAAAGGCTTTCAAGATACCACTTATCTAAAAAAATGATATGCTTTAATAATATACACATATAGTATTGGATCATTGTTCTTATACACTTTCGAAAATATACAGACGCAAAGCAAAAAGTGAGGTCATAATCATAGGATTATAGGATTTGTAGGTTAATTAAACGACAGCAGATTTTGACAAAATGCAAAGATTCTGAGGTAGGGATTTAGAAAAAAATCAAATATAGCAGACTTTACTTGAGTTTGAGTTTACCGTCGCTTCGACAGTATTTCAGTTATATAGCGACGTCCAGCTAATTACAGGTGGAGGAAGACCCCGAATGCACGGAGGGATCCGGGTAGAACCACCGACCTACCGCAAGCTAGCTGGAAGGCTTCCTCACATGAAATTCCGAATGACCCAGCCGGGATCCGATATCAAGCGTTGAGGGGCTAAGTGAGTGTTAAAGTCAGCGACTTTACCCTCTCGGCCACGGAGGCCCCTCATAGCAGCGCGATGGCTGACTTTAGGAATTTCTATTAAGAAAAAATAATTAATCTTTTTGATCATGACAAATAGATGTAACGCAATTAAAGAAGCACTGTAAACTATAGATCTAGTCAGGAAATTTTTTATAAATACACTGTTATAATGTCCTGATCTAGTGAATGAAATATAATCTTGTATTTCGTTACGAACGTGTTGTGAAGCGGAAACACGTCAGATCTATTTTTAGAACTGGAAGCAATTTCGTGAAAACTTAAGATCTATTTGTTATCGTGACATATATATTTTTTTACGATACTAGATAAATATCCAACTCAATATTTCGAGAAAGTTTTACTTAGATTTAATGAAACCTAACAGTTATGTGGTGGCGAAAAGTGGCAGAAATGTGCAAAGTTTTCAGTTATGATAATTATTTGGTTTCGTGAAAAATATATTCATTTTAATGATACCATATAATTTTCATGAAAAACTCAACACTTTTCTCGAAAGTTTTATTAAAATTTCATGAAAACTAAGTGGTTAAGTGGTGGCGAGAATATGCCACCATACTTACCGTACAGGTGCCTTAAAGTAATTTCAGATGTGCAGCTTGACGGGTTACACTGAGAAAATTCTTTGCAGCGCAATTAAGCATAGGTCGAGTAATTTGAGACATTATTGCTATTAATATATCATTTTTTTTAATTCTGTATTACCCTCAGGGATATCTATGCAAAGTTATTGTATGCCAAAGTTGAAACAATATATTACGCAAAGATCTCGAGCCATTGATCATGGCGCTGGTCCCAGATCCTGTTTTGTGAAAGAAAGTCAATCAAGAAATCGCAAAATATAACAACAACCATACCAGACGAATCTTATAAGAACACCGACCAAAGTAAGGGTATATCTTGTGTCAAAATTAAAATGATTAATTTTCGGTTTTCAATTATAGCTGTCTCCGAAAATTGGTTTCGTGTAGTTGATTATACATCAAAATCATTTAAGCAGACGACAGACTGAACTAATACACATTTCAAATATTGATTGGCATATACTTTTTGAATATAAGTTTTTCCTGCAAGTTTTAAATCGGAGAGTTTCGTCAAGTATATAGATACGTTTCGGTTTACAATTTGTAACGCCTCAACATAGACCCATGCATCATTTATTGAATAACCCGTATCCATTTTGTAAATATATCTACGTGACCTTGACATAAACGAGTTGTGTCCCTTAACAGTTCAATGTCTCTTCACCTTGTTCTAATTTGGTTGCATGTTTTCATTTATTAATAGTATTTACAATATGAACAGTCTCAGGTTCAAGTATATTACAGTTGAACCTATATTGGCGGCCACCTATATTAAGCGGTCAACCTGCATTTAACGGTCAAATTTAATATCACCAAATTAACATTTAATTATCTATTTTACCTTTATTTAGCGACCATCTATGTTAAGCGGCCACTATATCTTATTCCATTGATTGACCGCTTAAGACACGTTTGATTGTATTAAAGCCTTGAAATAATTACTCCAGGATTTCCTAGATCGGACCTATTCGACTTATAGCGTCCCTGTCACAAGTTATTTACAGACACCCTTTAACACGTGAGTATTTCGGACATCACCAACTGATCAAACACGGCTGATTGTCTGATCTTCTTTGAAGATTTCTGTTTCCGGTCGCAATTATTGATCAATAACTTCAAGACCTTGTACTTTCACCGGTAGTTTCTAAAGCAAGACAAGTTTGTAATATCACCATTTACTAGTTCAATAAAACGTGCGTTTAAAACTCCGTGTCTAGGTTCTGTAATTTCGAATAGGTTTGGATATTAACTGACAAACATATTACCAGATACAGTTGAACCCCCATTAGCGACCACCTGTATTAAGCGGTCAACCTGCATTTAACGGTCAGTTTTAATATAAAAAATAAGCATTTTGCAATACGTTTAATCTTCATTTACCGATCACCTCTGTTAAGCGACCTCTTTCTCTTGTTCGATTGATTGGCCGCTTATGACAGTTTTGACTGAATTATGATGTTCAAATAAGCTGACGTAAGATTAATATCCCCAACCTATGGGAATGAAAATATTGAATATAATCACGATTACTTCGACAAGGTACATTGTTACACTTCATAAAATGAAAGTAAAAAATATCGTTTCAAATCAATTATTTCAGTCTGTTTGAAACTAGATAAAGCACGTCCATGAAAATAATACGTGTTGGCTTTGTAGCAATGAAAATAACGGAACTATGTCTTCATAAATTAATATGAACATAGAAAGTTCTCATTCTTCATATATTCCCTTTTACATTCTAAATTACTAAAAAAAAAAAAATACATTTTTGAATTTTATCTCAAGCCTGTTTTGAGTTCAAAGCTTGAGGCATTCAGAAATTTAATTCTTAAAATCTCGAATAACTTAAATACTTACACAGACGGCATGTTTATGACTCTACATATTAAAATGTTTTGTTTCATTTGACACCGGCGTAAATAAAACAAACCCTTTTCAGTGTTGATAATATAATATTAAGATTAAACGCATAAAACATTTATTACAAGTTGAATGTTTCAATATTTCCTTAAAGTTCTTTTCCTCAGAATGTCCGGATATGTATTTTCCTTTCGACCTATAATCCGTCCCTCAAATACTAGCTTTCTAAGGTCTGACTTCAAGTTCATTTCCGTCTCCCACAAAACTCTGCCATTCCTAGTTTGTTCCGATCGTTAAATCATCCCACAAGCCTTCTACCAAAAGGTCAAGTCAAAGCAATGATCATGCAGAGGTCATTCATTAATTGTTAGATTCTTTGTTAGGGCTTTAGAGGAAAGGAAAGGATTTGTTTATCCCCTATTGCGGTAATAAACTTGCTAAATTGGTGTAAGTATACGTCTGTATTGATCCGCCAAATCCACTTAAGAAACACAGCAATGAAGCGTAAATTATTTACCAATTCGTCTCTTTTTCCTATACCAAAAATCAATAAGACAAGGAGAAATCTTCGTTTACTGTAGATCTACCCCTTTCCTTCTCTGATTTTCCTACTTTGTTTTTGTTCAATCATCTTTTTTGTCAAGTTGTGTATTTTCATTCAATTATTATAGTTCCCCAATAACATTTATGATTGATATTAAGCAATTGGATTGAGTCACAATTATTGTTGATAAGTACGATTTATATACTAAATTTCAAGAAAAAGCCGAGCAACATCCAAAAGATTCCACCTTCGCTGGAGAAATAGAATAGGGTTGCTATAGCAGCCGGTATCTAGTTCACCACATGGCCTAACTGTAATGATGCATGAATGAAGGAATATTGTAACAGTTGATGATTAAATCATACACAAATTAGGACGATTGGTATATTTTTGACAAAATTATATCACATGTCCACAAATATTGACCAACCGTCGTAATAGTTTACAGAATGTATAATTTGGGAGAATTGTTAGTAAGCATTGTTCCTAAATTGAGAAAAATCCATGCGCATGTTCTTACAGTTATTATACGGAAATAATCACATGAACTTGAAGTCAGGACCCTGTAAGCACCCCCCCCCCCCACACACACACACGAAGCGCTCATATCGTATTTTACTATATGTATTTTCACTTTTTATATAGTATATGTATCGAAATATTCACATTCATTACTATACATGTCTTTATCAATTAAAAAATCACCATATAAAGTTGTATTTATTTATAGTGAGTTTTTATTGTTAAAGCCAAGGATAAAAAAACACTAGCGTTGGCATCCGTAAAACGGTGCTCTTGTTAATTAATTATAAGGGTCCGTGTATGAATATGCAACATTCCAGTATCTACTAGTTGTCTCCCTTTATTTTAAACATCACACGAATTCAAATACACACACACACATGCCCTCGTGAGAATATCAAAATTATATTACTTCTGGATGAGGCATATTCCATATCAGCTCAAAACAAACAAACGTCATCTATGTGTTATGTCAGTGGTCCTATAACAGACAAAACTAAAATTGGATTTTCCACACTGTGCAAGGATCTGTATACGTATTCAAAGAGTCACTTATAGGAGACCTGTAAGTGACATGGTTCCTATTGCTTAGACCATAACCGATCACCCAATATGGTGACAGGACAACGTTTCTGGCTTTCACATGACGGCAGATATACAGGGTCTATTTGATCAATAGAACACGTTCTGTGGTTGTTGATTAATTAATTCACACCAATTTCCGACAGAGGGAAAAAAAGAATCCCAGAGCGAATGGAACCCCACAGTCCACATGTGGAACGCTTGGATGGAAAGTAACAAATAAAAATATTTGTGAAACAGTCCTTTGGGACATAAAAAAGCTTCAGATAGGATTGCATTGGGAAAGATCACAATTGAACATATATGTATGTATGGCCTTTGTCTAGAGACTGTAAAGAGAAGTGGGAAAACTGCATTTGTCTGTGAGATAATTCACTCACCATGGATTGATAAACAGAGAAAGTGCGGCTAATGTCACACTCGTTGGCATTCTGCATAGCGACATGTATACAGTCAAACCTTAAATTAGCGGCTACCTGTCCTTTAATGGTTAACCTGTATTTAGCGGTCAATTCTAATATAACCAAACTAGTAATTTGTGATATATATAACTTCATATAGCGGTCGCCTTTGTTAAGCGGCCTCTTAATCTTATTTTTCTTGACTGTCCGCTTAAGCCAGGTTTCACTGTACACATTAAGGATATGCGTTACTGTGAAGTTAGTTTTACAGGATGATGTTTAAAAAAGTTTAAGGTATGACCCGAAAGGCAAACTAGCCATTATTTTAGATTATCAAGACCGTGCCAAAATCAGCAACAGCTAGAATCTACACCAGGCTTAGTACTGAAGCAAGGTCGTGACCGCCATTGGTATGCAACGTGTGAGTGGAATCAAGGTCACCAACCTCACTCTAGATCATCGTGAAACAAGTCTCATTACTCCGCGTGAGAATCAAATACAAGTTATGGTCATAATTTAATGGGAAGAGAAGATTATGATGGATTGTGACGTAGCAAAAAAAAAAATAAAAAAAAAAATAAAAAAAAATGATCTAGATAAGTTATGACAGTATTATTTTAATCAATCACATATTCACGTATACGGCATACTAATGTTCATTTAATATTTGTGTAAACAGTATGGAAGATTGACGGTAAACGTGGGGTTTTATATCAACTTATGTACAGTTCAATATGTGTATTATATTCATAAACTATGTCGTATACATTCAGCCCCCTTTTTTTTAACAAAGATTCAATCAAACTAACTACGGAAAACAGGTGATCTTGTATGTGATATACACCTGCACATCACAGAAATCTTATCAGTAGAAATCATACTGGCACATTGCTTACTACATTTTTTTTTGTTACCACATCTTTGAAATATCTAGCTGATCGCTTATTACAATACTTACGGCAGCTTCTATAAGCGAGGGGAAGGGTTAAACATATATAAATTGTTTCCCGTGCTATACGAAAGGAATAAATATTCCAAAACTCTGAGTGGTAATATATGAATCTATATATCAGATAGGGACAACACGTATGTCTGGTATGGACACCACCGTATGCCTGGTAAGGACAACACCGGACGTCTGGTATGGACAACACCGTATGCCTGGTAAGGACAACACCGGACGTCTGGTATGGATAACACCGGACGTCTGGTATGGACAACACCGGATATCTGGCATGGAGAACACCGTATGCCTGGTAAGGACAACACCGGACGTCTGGTATGGACAACACCGGCTGTCTGGTATGGACAACACCGTATACCTGGTAAGGACAACACCGGATATCTGGCATGGACAACACCGTATGGCTGGTATTGGCAACACCGGATATCTTGCATGAACAACACCGTATGCCTGGTATGGACAACACCGGACGTCTGGTATGGACAACACCGGATGTCTGGTATGGACAACACCGTATACCTGGTAAGGACAACACCAGATATCTGGCATGGACAACATCGTATGGCTGGTATGGCAACACTGTATGCCTGGTATTGACAACACAGGATGTCGGGCATGGTCAATACCGTATGTCTGGTATGGACAACGCCGTATGTCTGGTATGGACAACACCGTACATCTGGTATGGACAACACCGAATGTCTGGTAAAAACATCTGTTGGACAACACCGTGTGTTTTTATGGACAACAATGTAAGTCTGGTATGGACAACGCTGTGTCTCTTGTATATGTGTGAACAACACTGCAAGTCATGTATTAGCAGCGGATAACGCAGTAAGTTTCTTAAAACGGCGGTAAGCCAATCACTTGAGTTTTCAATCCTTGAATTTGCACAATCAAATCATAAAATCAATGACACGTGTACGCTATAAGACCTCTTAGCAAACTTTCCCTCTAGCCACAGCCTCTCCATTAACACTAGGCTAACAATTCCCAAACTAATTCTAAAAGGATAACGACTTGTCTCAAAACAAGAGGTCAATAATCTTTTTGTTCTTCCGTGGCGCCGTTCGAAAGATAAATTACACTGTATATTTCATTATATTTGGTTTCACTGAACTGTATTTTCCCTAATGATTATTGATCTATTTACGTACAGAGGGCACAGTTTTATCACTAGAATAGACAGACTGATCACGAATGCGTTCATTAATTATTAACAAATTCCACTTGCTAATTGCGAATGCGCTGACATCAGTTTTACTATGCATTACAAAATACCAATCCAGTAAACTCACAAAAGTATCTCCCATTAAAAACAATAAATAAAACAACAATTGCACCCACCCCCTAAAAGAGAGAGAGAGAGAGAGAGAGAGAGAGAGAGAGAGAGAGCTGAACACAGCAACAAAAAAGAAAAAAAAACAACAAACACTTTTATATACTATGCGAATTATAAATGGATCCTCTCTCTCCCTCTCTGTCTTTGCTATGTATATGAATACAACGCAGATATGTAGATATCCCTTCTTTGAAAATATGCACAGAGAGAGAGGGAGAGAGAGATTCGTACAGATTAATGAATCATTCTATCATTCTGTTTAATACTATTTCCTGGAAAAAAGCTATATCTGTTATAAGTGCAGTACGGACGTTTGGGACCACTCATCGACGTAAACGTTATATTTAACTATCAATATTTTCCACAACTCAGGAGGTTTAGATATAATTAACTATCAGGCTTAGAGCGGTGATTTACGGTTCGCTGACGCTGTCTTTTATAGGCCGATCTGAAATCAATATCTGTTTGCGAAGAGTTGCTTGAATCGTCTGCTCCAGACGTACTGCACGTTACTCGATGCTCAGATCCATTTGTTTAAAATGCCACTTGAAGTACGCTATGTCATCTTCTTTCCGATATGATCATAGCATTCGCTTATCAAGATTGTCCTGTTATAAGATGCTGCTGCCATTTACTTAATGCACTTGTAATTCATCTACATTGTCGTCTGCTACTGCAAAATATTGATAACTGAATGACGACGGCATTTTATCGTCTAACGTATTTATTTTTATTAGTTTAAGGTAATCCGCCCATCAAGTGATCGTTGCAATGCAAGCTTTTATAGACAAAAAGTCTTTAAGTCAATGGATCTTGCATTTGCACTGATGTCTTTTAAAGTAGTTGAGGAACCATGATTATAATTAAATGATGGATGGATCACCTTAAACTTATCTCTCTTACGTCTTTTTGGCTCGTGAATATGAATCCCTCATTCTGCGATTCCTCTTGTGCACTGGATGTTTTTAACACCCCCTCGCCTGGCAAGCATTTTACGATACCTTTTTTCTGAAGTAAATTTCTTCCAGACGTATAGCAAATAGTCAATTTAATGGTTCTTTTATATTTGTGTCTGTGACTTTTATCCGGTTTAATTGACATTGCGCAGAACACAAGACTGATAGATGAACTACTGAAAGTTACAAAATATTTCAACAGGATAGTAGCTTTGAATAATGAGTTATAATATAATCTGCGAATACTTGACATATTTCGTTCTTGAACGTATTAACCCTTGTTTATACCTCAAATATACGGGACAAACATAATGTTCCGTATTGCTGAAACAAAATGGTATTACTCAATAATTACCAAATATATTTACTGACGTTTATCTATTTTAAGCACGAAACTGATTTTAAACTTTCCAAAAGCAAAGGATAGTAACAAAGCATTGGTTTAATTATTTATTTATTAAAGCACATACATTGCAAATTGCAATACCTATCATAACTGGTATTTATAGCAAGAGGTTGGAAGCCAGAGCTTTTGCATTACTTATGGTACAATAAATAATATTTGTTTACAAAATTAAACAACAGGGCCAAGAGTTTCCTAGATCACATATCCGAAGATTTTGAACGATATCAATCAAGACTCGGTCAATAAACATCTTTGACAAACTATTTTCAATTCTGATGAGCAATTTTAGAGGATACATGTGTGCCAAATACTTTCAAATCTGGCCCGTAGGTTTGGAGAATAAGATTTTAAGTTCACTATACGTTTAAGGCAAATTCGCCCAACCGTAGCGGACATGTTTCGAAATAATTAAAAATTCTTAGTACAGGTTAACACAAGGGACGTCTGTGTCAAACAATAATCTAATCTGTCTAGTGGTTTGGAGAAGGAGATGTTTTAAGTTTGTTTTTTGTTTTTTACTTTTTATTTTTGAAAGGACATCCCAAGAGGAATACCCCTGTAAAGCTTATCTCAATACTTGGTGCTCAGATGAAATAAAAATGGCTTATGAATATTTCAAGTAATAAATAAGCCTATTTTTCATGTTCAATTCTGCATTATGCAAATTCTGCCTTCGGTGCTGTTGATTAGAGAGTTACACTGTTACGGAGTACAGTTTCTAGCTCATGACATTCAAAGTGCAAAATACTCGAATTTTCGAAACAAAGAGGAGGAAGTGAAACCGAGAACTTCTGAAAACAGACATTTTCGTTTAAATCAAAGTTAGGTTCGTTAATTGTGAAGCACGTTAATCAATGGCAGTTATTTGTTTTCTTTCTTCCGTTTAAATTATTTCATGATTGCTGTGAGTGGCGTCGAAAACAATTTATTAATTATGTCAATATTTGCTTTATATTTAGATTGACTTACTGAACTTCAGCAGTTTTATATTGATATTTAGAACTATTCTAATTCGTTTTGATGATGAAATTCTATGGATAGACCAATTATTCATAAAATAAATTCGGTATATCAAAATGATCACCTCCAACACTACACCTACTACTTAAAACATCGTAAAGGACACTTACAGCAGTGTTTCAAGTAGCAAATATATAACTCACATGTATGTATGCACTGGCGAATTTACTGGCGAATATATCGGTCCCGGTGGCCGGGTGGTTAAAGTGTCCGCCTCGGAATTGGGAGGTCGTGGGTTCGATCCCCGGCCGCGACATACAAAAATCGTAAATATGGTTTTGGTATAGCTCTTTTGCTTGGCGCTCATCATTGAAGGGTTGTTTCAGGAATGGTTGGCCCGGTTTCAGGATAATGTGACTGGGTGTGATATCATGCCACATGTCTATACGGCGTGATATTGCAGTGTGCAGCACTATAACTATCTCAAGTAGACATAGTCTCCAAATTATTTAAATACTGTCGGTGGGACGTTAAACCCAAGAAACACTGGCGAAGCTCCTTTTAGAAACTTTAGGCTGCACGTGCCTGCACGTAATTTCGATTTTTTTTCTTCAAAAAGTCCAAAAATGATTTAAGTTTGTAAATGTAAATTAAATGTTACTAGCCATACCTGCGATATCTTTATTCGATTTTTATTGCATTATTGTTCTCAGACATGCCGAAAACGCGCGAGGGGATGCCAAAAGGCCACCTAGCGCGGGCTTGCACATCAATTTAGACACAACTACGCCAATGGTATGTATGTATGTATGTATGTATGTATGTATGTATGTATGTATGTATGCAACAAAGTACCTGTGTTTTATTAAAGTTACGTATATTAAAAGAAGTATCTCTGAAGTATGACCTAATTTCGAACACTTTCTCAAAGAAGAAGCCATATTGGATTTACTTGTATACGCATGAACAACAATTGCGTCTTACAAAGCTTTTTTGATAAAGGGATCGATGATGAAGTATTTAGACCGAGTTGATTGATAGCTTTATCGGCATTTGAAAGTGTTTTCTGAACTCTCTTAGTAAGAGCCGTAACGAAAATTAGAATACCGAGAAAAGGCTGTCTAAGAACAGGAATAAAACATGTATTTCAGTGATTTGGGGACTCACACTGCGATATCACGCCGTAGACATGCGGCATGATACCACACCTAGTCACATTATATTGACAACGGGTAAACCAGTCCTGGAACTACCCTTATAATGCTGAGCGTCAAGAAATATGACATGTATAATTGTGTTGTGACGTCATAAAGAACTTACGACGTTGTTAGCATACCGATAATAGAATCGCATAAATAAAGCCTTCAAGTTGAGAGAAACCTAAAGAAAATGCAACTCTTGGAACCCCGTAGCAAACCTCTGCAGCTTCTGTTTATGTGAGGGACAAAAAAAAACTGTTTCATATAATTAAACATGCGATAGTTGCTAAAACGGAACAGCCGTATACCGTCAGGAGACTGCAGTAGAATTTGAAAACTATGTTAAAATTGCATGGGAGAAGGTTGTTATATTAAAATGTCACGGAGAAAATTGAAAATATTTTTAGAAAACAAGACAGATTTGCGACCGACACCTCTGAAAATAGAACTATACACGAGGACCAAGAAATGCCTGACACAGCGTGTGATTTGGAAATCATTCTCCTGACCTCATTTATAAATTCTGTGATCTCGTGATGTGACTGGCCACATTTGCATGAAGCACATTTTTGAGCATGTTAAATAACATATATTTCCAATACTTTTAAGAACAACTCATGTAAATACTTCGACATTATACGTCATTCGTCACTTTGTTTTTTCATAGTTTAACCCCTCCTTCCCTCCTTTAAGGTAAAGTCCCTGGAATGGTTCCGCTTCATTTCGGACCTCATGGTCTTTCACGGAGATAACCAAGTTTTCCTATTGTTTCATAGGAGTACTGTAGTTATCCTGGTAGAGGTTAAGTGGTCCAAGACATAGCGGAACCGTTACAGGGACTTCACCTTAGAGTCGTCTTTTCATTAGTATTCAGTGATAAAGCGAATAAAGTAGGACATCAAACATGTTCCCATCTACCATCGGCTGAAATATACCTCATTACATTTCTTAATAATCCAAAATCGTTTGAAAAACAATAAATAAAATATTCGACATTTTTCAAAGGTTAGACTTGAAAAAAAAATGCTTGTTTCCGCTAACTCTACCCTATCTTTTACAAACCTACCCTAAAGTATCCAGGTTAACACGGTTGCGAAACGTAGTTTTTCGTCGCTTACCTTGAAGAAAAAATGAAAAAATGAGGGAAAAATGATTAAATAAACTATTAATAAAACATGTTTTGTTGACCTACCCTAATTTTTGGAGATGTTAGCGGAAACAAACAATTTAGCTTAGGCGTTTTTAAAGTCCTTGATTTCTTTTTTTGAAAACCATAATATTATGTCATGCTGTAGGCAAATCTAATAATAAACACAACATTCAAGCAGATCAACTTTGTCTGGAGACACATTATCATTTGAATAAACTAAAGCCAGCGTTTAAAACGGACACTGCCTTTGAGATGGAAATTAGCTTGTGTATGGGCTCGTGCACAATTAGATTTGATTATTTTCTTCTCTGATAGAAACCAGTGTTTACCAAGAAGCAATCGACCTGCCTTGATTATTTACAATATCTACAAATATTTAAAGAAAACCATTAAACTTGCAAGACTCTAACGTCATAGTAGGCGAGAGTTAAACGATCTCAGAATAGATAAATATTAGTACTCCTCGGAGCAATCGTATATCAAGGGAAATTGCCGATTTTCCCGATATTTACGATCATCTTAGCTAATGATGGCCACGGTCTACCGGAATCTTGTACCGAGCCAAAAACGAGATTTCCAAAATGTAGTTCCAACCACTTCGGTCTTTTCAATCAATAAGTGTTACACTATTACAGTTTAGATAATATGGCGTAAACACAATTACGGGAATAATGTTCACCCTCTTAGAAAGTTCACTAATAATTCACTGGCGATTACTTAACAAGAGAGAGTTTGTTTAAGCCGGGATTAATTTCAAGTAAATTATTTAGAATGTTCTTGACAGATACACTTTCTCCTCCGATAGCAAGAGTTTGTTGGTCAATATGAGGTACACGTTTTGTTTGTAAATACACTACACACAAAGGGTATGTTATCATAGACAATTGATTAAAAAACTAAGAAAATAATAGAACACTTTATAAGGTAATTGTATTAGCATTGTTGTAATTTAACCACTGTTGTTGCTAATGTTGACGCTCATCCTAAACATGTTTTGATTCATTATATTCTCAAATCTTATAAATCTATTGAAATTTTATATAAGGAAAAATAACATTGCGGATAAGAACGAGGGGAAGACTAGTGATTGAATTTGATTTCAGATTCATTGTAATGTTAGTTCCCGCTTCGGAAGCGGGAAGTCGTGGGTCCGATCCCCGGCCGCGAAATACCTAAGTCGTAAGAAATGGTTCTGGTATAGCTCTTTTGCTTGGCATCTGCATATACGGATAGATACAGTCCTGGGTGGCCCGGTGTCAGGATAATGTGACTGGGTGTGGTACATGCATATTGCCATATGTCTATGGTGTGATACTGCAGTGTGGCAACACTGTCTCAAGTAGACGTTGTCTCAAAATGACTGAAATACTGGCGGTGGGACGTTAAACCCAACACACAAATTAACAAAGCTGGTTAGCAGACACTGCTTTTGCTGAGGTATAAATTCACATGATGAACATAATTGCATGACACAACTCTTCTAAATTCGGACTGAAGGAATTCACAAGGAATCGATTTAAGAAAGATACATTGATCATATCTGTTTTTCGTTTTAATATGATACACACATGGTAGCTAAAGGCATTTTTAGTAATTGCTTTTGATATTTTGCAAGATGCTTGTTGGTTAATAGTCAGAATTGTCTTTTGTATATGTCAAGATACGTGTCGGCGATTCGATTATATTCAGAACTGTCTTTGACTTCAGCAAGAGAGAGAGAGAGAGAGAGAGAGAGAGAGAGGGAGGGAGGGAGAGATTATTATTAATAGTACTAGATAGAGAGAGATAATCAGTTTAAATTATAATCATAAATGTTTCATCATCACGTCCATAACAATTTAAAGCCAGAATAAAAAATAATGGAAATTTGTATATGATAAATAAAAAAATATATGTTCTTATTATATATCACTAGGCTACGGCTGTCCCCATTTATTTTTAGCTTTAGTTAGAAATAATCCCCATTTTTAAAGCTTAGAAATAAACTAATTTCTCTTCGTTTATAAGCCGATGGCAAATAAAGCACCTAATGTTTGAATACAGAAATATCTCTCAGAGCATCTCCTATCTTAGACAGAACTCATTAACATGCCAAAGAAATAATATTACCATAAGTATATGTTTTCGGGGCTCTTCCGCCTAGTCTCCCCATATGCATACAGGGAAGGTATTCATTAACGACAGATTTAAACAATTATTGCATGTGCATTGATTTGCTAAGTAAACAAGATTATGGTTCGCTTGAATTCATAAAAGGCAATATTGATCGTAGATCCGACTGGAAGCACCAAGATATGTCTAGGGAAATATATCGACTCCTGGAACAACGGATTTTTATTCTTATCGGAAATTTTAATTCCCAACCCGTGCTTCACGTTTTGATCTCGCTGGATAAAGAATGATGTACATGTATACTATCAAAATATAGTCGGGGCCCTGATTAATCCTGATTTTCAAATTTCATTTCAAGGGATGCTTTGCATTTATGAATCTGCTGTAGGTAAAATAAATGCTCTCTGATATAAATACAGGAAAAAAAAAGTGTTTAAAAGTTTGTGAATTTGGTTTATCATCCCCCTGACAGTATTTCAGTCATTTGGAGACTTTGTATGCTTTAGACAAATAAACTTCTGCCAAACTGCAGTATCATGTATTTCTATTATATGGAGACTATATAATCTTGAGACAGATATAATTCTGCCACCCTGCAGTACATGTATTCTTATTTCAGTCATTTAACTATATATACTTGAGACAGATATAATGCTGACACACTGCAATACTGTGAAATCATGAATTGTCGTGGGACATTAATTTTTGTCGATTACGTGAAGGGTTTTATTCACAAAAATTAATCCCCCCGAAAACGTCTCTTATATAGACCTCACGTTTTCCAGAACTTAGAACCACGAATAAATGTACCCACGAAATTCCTTTAGGTACATATTCAACGAAAATTAATATCAACGAAAATTAATGGTTTTACAGTATCACGGCGTGGCTATGTGGCATAATAATACCATATCCATTCACGTGATACCGGTTCAACATAGAACACCCCTTTTATGCTGATTAAAGTACCATTTTTATGACTTCGGTACGTCGCGGCCAAGAATCAAACCCACGACATCCCGATTCCGAGGCGGACGCTCTAACCAGATGGCCACCTGGACCGGTCGTTGAACAACAAATACATTTATTATCGATATTAAATTTTGATAACCCCTCTCCCTCTCTACGGCGCACACGTGCACACGTGCATGCACCCTCGCGATCGCTCGGTGTTTTGTTCTCTTTTCCGTAAACTCTATGTAAAGTTCATAACAATATGAAAAATTCATAATAAAACGTGAAGGAAAAGTAACATTAGAAAAGAATCCTCAGATAGCTGGTATCAAACAAAACATAAATGTATTTCTTTCTATGGAAACATATAGTTACAAGAAAAAAAATGAAATATTGAATTGCAGTACTAATTGTTTGCGTTGTCAAGTTGTGCATCGGTTTTAGGTAAAAACGTGTAGGCACCACTGAAGTTTTGCGCACAACTGGAGAAGTGTCAATCCGTTTTGGGCTCTTGAGATTGAAATATTGAATTCAGGCGATGGTACGCAGACGACAAATACTGATTGATTATTTGAAAACAACGTAAAATTTAAATAAAGAAAGATAGGATTACAAGATTTTCGGATATAATCTTAGATTTATTTTTGCATTTGCATTATACATATACATATGTTTGTATTCTGAAAAGGGGAGGAAATATTTCCCAGGGGTCTTGCAGAGTCTATAATAGTCAGGCATCGTTAGCGAACATTCGGATGATCCTGTCATTTATCGTGAAACCGGATGACAAGAAAGATATTGCTCGGAAAGGAAATGCATGACTAATATATCACGCAGCTCATTAAAAACGTTCCGGCGTCATATGATATTCTCTCTGTTTATTTTGTTGGGTTTAAGGTATTCATCACTCATTAATTATGATCATGGTCCTTGAAATGCTTAAAAAGACTTCAGTACAGATTCAATTACATTCCATTGACCTGGAATCATAGGTTTATTTGCTCTAAGTCTACAAAGGCTTGCATTTACTATAAAGTTCCCACAATCACTTGATGGACCATGATCACAATTTAATGATGGATGGATTACCTTAACATCCAACCGACACTATTTCAGACATTTGAATATTCTCTTTGTTTAATGCTACATTTTTATTAAATTAACAAATTGGCCAATTTAAAATTACGCAAAAGCAATTAAACCATATTTTGGAATGTAATCTTCATGCTGAACTTGTATATGATGTCAGTTTAATGTATGTTTAAAGTAACCTTCTTCAGCATTTCCAAATTTCCAAGCTTTCATTGAAAAAAATCTAATTGTGAAAGGCTTTTTAAAATATGCATGAAATTAGGATAAATGAATATTTATTTTTTAGAATTTACATACATAATTCAGAGTTTGTCAGTATAAACTTTGGATTTAATGATAAATTTATAATAATAATAAAAGGCACAATTCTATCTATCCCCTCGTTGAGCATTAAAACTATTTTTTCTTTAATATATAAGTAGCTTATAAGATAACAATTCCTTATATACAAGAAAACACGGATATAGCGAAGAAAGAAAAAGTCATGGTCCCGACAAGTTCGATTTAAACCGAGTTTTACTGTAAGTGGTACTTTCGAAAGTCAGTCATTGATTACGTGCCACCTCTATGACGTATCTTAGATACACAATTTGGGATGCAGCCCTAAAGCTTCGATATATGTATACTATGTGTACGTCACGCAAACCCTAAATCAATCACGGAAAAACCTACACGTCCCGCCCCAGACCTAGCCGAGGGATGTTTGGTGTGTTGCTGAAATCCGTGTCTGGTTATACATGTATCAGCATTGAATGCGGCTGTATTATAATACATATAAATAATAACCTTTAACCCTTTCCCTCATATAGACTCATTTTGACGCACTCAATAGGTACCACATAAAGCCTGATCTGCAGAAAACCACACTTAAACCTTACCAAATTTAATTACAAAATCCTCATTTCCAGACCACTGAGGAGCAGCGAACAGCATAAAACCTGATCAGCCTGCGAGTTACTCGCAGGCTGATCTGATTTTATGCTGTTCGCATAGTTCTTTTCATGGTTTCCCGCTATGAGGGAAAGGGTTAAGGAAATTTATTTCAAATTTCTGCCACGGATCATCATTAATATAAAAGCATCGCATCTTAAAAAGCAAGCATCGCATAAGAGGTCGTTTGATGTCTGGACCGAAGTCACCGAACACCATAAAATGGATTAGTTGTTTGTAGTGAATATCTGAATACGAAATATGCAAGTATCTATCCACACTGCATTAACAAATGTCTTCCTAAACAAAGTGACGTAAAAGTCCAGTATTCATACTTCACTTGAATATTTTTCGGCCGTTAGGCCGTTTATTTTCACCCTGACTTCCTGTGAAACACACAGTAATGAAGCGGAATTAATTTAAGTTTCTCATTGGTTAATATATTCTTTGCTAAATTCCCATTGGTCATTGTAAAATTAATCAAAAGAAAAGAAAGGAGTTGCGGAAACGAGTTCTGTAGATCTCTGTTTTAAAAGTTGAAGTTTTCTTCCCCTGCGAACGATTTGTCCCAAACAGTAAGACACTGCACCCTTTTAAGGTAAACTGAAAGAGTAGAACGCTAAAAATAGGAAACATATAGATTTCGGAATTGATTGTTCGACCCTGACAACAAAAACGTACCATCCGGTTTCGTTTTGTAGCCCGCGAAACGAAGTCTAATGTGCAGATGTTTTAAGGCTATAAGATTGTACAAATTATTTGGATCCGTGGTATTTCAAAGAGCAGCACTGACACAGGAATTACACAACTATTAAACCAACAACAAAACCTATTACATGTTAAACCATTCAGACACTAATCATCAAGCTGGTTACCATGGCCGAGTATCTTTTTTAAAGATATTTCTCGTTAAATTTATGGCCTATTTATAGCTTATTATGACGTCAGAGAATAACAATACGTAATATTACACTTCGTCCGTATTACCAGAACGAATTCACCATCTCGCACAAGCGTATGCACACGGCATGCCAGCTTTCAGCACCATCCGCGGTTATAAAATAAATATCACATTCCTCAGATGGCGATAAAACATAATGTTCACCCTTGACAAGTTAATGTCAACCTCGACGCACGCCTCAGTTGACATTATTCGTCTCGGGTGAACATTACATTTTATCACCGTTTGGGGGATGTAATATTTATATAATAAACTCAATGCATACAAGCACTACATAAGCAAATACCACTTCACATATTGATATATACAAAGCTTATGGTAATATACTTAAATAACAACAAATGGTGCAAAATGTACCTCATATAATATATCAAACACTCCGTTCTGCTTATAATCTTCCCTATTGCAAATACATGTACATCAGTTTGTACCTCATGCAACATTATACTCACCCAAAATACAAACACAAATACAATACGTCACGTATCAATATAACGACACTATCATAGGCAATATTAAGGTAATCCATCCATCATCAAAATATTCTAATCATGGTCCTTCAAATGCTTACAAAGGCTTCAGTGCCGATGTTAGCATCCACCGTCTTGGAGATATAAGCGCTTTTGGTGAAAGCCTATAAAGGCTGGGGTTAACTAAAAAAATCCCTAGATCACTTGATGTACCATGACGGATTACCTTAACAAAGTAACATTATAACTTTTTTTCAGTTTTAAGTAATGGAAAAGGCCGGATTCGAATACATTAATCACTGATCAATCATTCCTTCACCACTCCGTAATCTGCTGAAATGATTACTCTACCACCTAGCTTGGCTTATTAACGAAGATTTTTTTTTTACTTGGGTGCAATAATTTTGATAGAATACTTTTTTTACATTCAATCTAAGATACAAATTGTTTTTACGCTTTACCGGACACCTGTATTTACGTAAGCGAGAGAATGTATACTTTATAAATACTCGCGATAAAACGCGATCCTGTTTATTAGTTTTTAATTTCGTCTTTGCGATAGCCTCCCTTATAAATCGGAATTCCAAAATAGATAAAAATGTTAATCTTATCAAAGTACACGTCTATTTCCAGCGTGACAGGCTTCAATAAATATTGCCACTTGCTTACTTACTTACTGAGTAATGCCCATGAACTTATAGCTGAGTACACAGATTTTGGTGCGATCAAACGTTTTTGACTTATTGAAGTGTGCAGCATTTGCAATGTCTTGATTAATGGCAGCGTATGAATATAAACACCAGTAAGATGCAAACTTACAGGAAAATATCGATCGACCATGTCAGTATAGAAGAAAATATACAGTTTACAGCCGTAGTCCAAAATTTAGATTTATGATATTTTGCTAATGCCTGGAACATTGTTTCGTTTTCATGGAAGCGCATATAAATTATGCAAACAATATTTTTGGAATTTAATAAGTTCAATCATTTTAATGTTCCCATGTTCAGGTGTTGTTAATCTTTGAAATTACAAACATTAAGGCCTATGTTTAGAATATCTCAATTTAAAATATCAGTACAATATCTAATCAAAATAGAGTTTGTTTTTCATATGAGTACAAACGGAATCTTAAAGCAATCCATCCATCATTAAATTTCTGATCATGGTCCATCAAGTGATCACGGGAATTTTATAGTGAACGCAAGTCTTTACAGACTTTGATCAAGAGAGCCTAAAACTCCAAGTCCATGGATGCTTGCAACTGCACTTAAGGCTTTTTAAGCATTTGAAGGACTATGATTACAATTTAATGATGGATGGATAACCTTAATATAATAAAACGTGACACATCAGTAACATATGTCAATTTTATATATGATACTGAATCATGAACTTTCTTAAATCTGCACTTTTAATTACGTTCAAATACATATTATGACCGGAGAATTCGTAGCGCTATTCGGACCCGTGTGTTCAAATTAATTTAGTGCAAAGTCTTAAATCCCGGAGTATTCCGTCATGAATAATCAATGATGATGTCTATTTTCAGATAATAGCAGACTAATGAAGGCAGCATTTCGCAAAAAAAACCTTAACTGCTCCAAATCGACATTTTTAGCCATGAACCGATATTATGTATGTAACATTATTGTAAATTATAAGGTAAACATTTATCCTTTCAAATATTATTTGGCGTAAAGTTTTATCTTTTTCTGAAAATCCTATCAAACATTATTGGAATGTGTAGTTTTAAATATTTTTCTGCTAATAGATTCATTATATGTTTAATAAAATTTTTCGTGGAGGATTAATTTTCGTCGACTTCGTGGACAGTTTTATCCACGAATATTAATCTCCAAAAGAACGGCTTATTAAATAGATCTCATTTTTTTTTCTCAAGAAAATGAATCCATGAATATATGTACCAATGAAATTGACCATAGTTCAGATCCACGATTTTAAATGACAACGAAAATAAATGATTTTACAGTATTCATTATCAGCACTATATCATATTTGTCTTCTGCCTCATATGGATTCGGGGCCGCCGTGGCCGAGTGGTTACAGTCGTGGACTACAAATCTCTCAGCCCCTCACCGCTGTGGGTTCGAATCCCGGTAGGGACTTCGGATTTTTCATGTGAGGAAGCCTTCCAGCTGGCTTGCGGTAGGTCGGTAGTTCTTCCCGGGTACCTCGATCTGTGTACCCGGGGTCGTCCTCCACCTGTAATTAGCTGGACGTCGCTATATGATTGAAATACTATCGCAGCGACGGTAAACCCCAATACAACAATACAACATCATATGGAGTCATTTTGAATCACTGGTAAACAGAGAAAACCATGATCAGACAGCTCATCTGTTAGTGATATCATACAGTATTGTAGCTCAGATTCTACACAGCTTGCATGGCACAGAAATAAAAACACCTTGTTTTATGTACCATTTTAAGGTTTGTATACTAATAATCAACAAGTCATAAATTGAACATGAATATTCATGAGGTAAAAAATTAACTTTGAAGACCATCGGTGCGATGAAAGGATAACTCTTGCAATGCTAGTTTTGAACAAGTTAAAGGAAGAAAGTTACAAATTAAGAAATTCAATGCAATCAATTAATTGTTGAAAGAGATAAATGAAAAACTAAAGAAAATCAGAGGTTTGAAATATAGGATTTCTAAATTAGTCAAATGCCCGAAGGGTCAAAATGACATTGTCTCTAAATTTAACATACTCGTAATACCTGTTTTATAGGGAATATTCAAGGACATGAAAAAGTCAAAAATAATTTTCGTGTGTGAGGTTTTTTTCTCCAAACGATCGTAGATTATTTCAAAATGTAATCAGGCATATTTCAGAAACAGATCGGTATATGTTTAATGTCCTTTTTTTATTTTATTACTAAAGAAAAATCAAAGGACCGATAGTCCTTTGAGCTGCCAATTAACAAATACAGATACATTACCCTAACTTACACGTTCGTGGAAGGCTTAATAATTGAATGTAATAAATCATTCAGAACAGATACCATAACGCTCTGCTAAGATACTGTCATGATTAAGATTTTTTGGTATTAAAGTTCTTGTTATTTAGGTCAACTTTTATGTACTTCTATCCAAATGTTTATTCATAAAAACAAATAAAAACAAAGTTGCTCTTTCTGGAAACAGAAAGACATGTAAAATATCATTAACATGTCAAAGGTATCCTGAATGCATTCTTAACCAGAGTAAAACGTCGTAAATTTGAAATATATGTCGATCATCTCTGACTGAATGTTATAGAATGCGATGGAATACATTGGCTATTGGGACGGAGCCCGGTCTAAAAGTGTACAGACTTGGATACGATATTAAAAGCAGTTATTTTTAATTCGTAATAAACTGTATGTTATGAACACCAATGCAATGTCGACCATTTATGCTAATTGTATTCAAGTTTCATAAATATTTTCTTTGCTAAGTTTTAAGATACATATGATTGTGTTGATTTAAATATCATTCACAGATCCGTACATACTGTAATATGAACCAGAATGAAATACCATTTTATCATATGTGTTATGACTGTAAATTATGGTTTACATACAACGCTTTCTTTAACAGTTACTCATACGAGAAAGAAACGAATGACTTACGATATTATATAGAAACAATTTTGCCTTTTTCGTGGAGAGCATGTTTACTGAAATCTGAGTTATCAGATTCCGGAGACCAAGATCATAGTAATGAGAATGCATTCTGAGAATCAGAATGCAGCTAAAAACGACTTTAAAGGAGGGGTCAAACAGTGAAAAAAAAAAGAAAAAAAGGAGGAAAATTGACAAATTGACATGAATTATCGATGTTTTATAAATGAGGCGTTTTTAAAGTCTTCGACTAATATATATATATATATATATATATATGGAAATCGTGAGATGGCGCACTATTTTGTTAGCGGAGTAATATGCACTTAGGTTCAGATGATTTCATAATACCGACAAGGCTTCTCAAGAAAGCAACTTGACGCAATTCAAGTACAGGTGAACACTAACTTGAACCAAACAGTGTGTGGTATATGATTTACTGCAAACGCAGCCAAAATAATGCTATCAGTCATAAAACGGGATACACTGAATCGTCTGCAAATACCCCCAGCCTACATAATCATAAACGTGTTTGACCCTGTGGACCCCACGAAACAGCCAGATTCAATATCTATGTTGACCGTATTACAGTGATTAATAGATTTTGTTTACAAACGACAAATATAGTACCATCTCACTGCGATATCATACCGTAGACAATAGGCATGATACCACACCCTGTAATGTTGCCTAAAAACTGAGCTCACCAGACCTGGAACTGCAAACCGATTTAAGTTAGAACCATATCTAACGTCCTTTATACGTCGCGACCGGGGAAGAACCAACGACTTTCCAATACTAAACCCACGACCACCGTCACTGATCAGCTGACTATACACAATTCACCAGTATCACCTTTATTTTTTCATATGGATCTATTTTTCAGCAATGTTTATGTGATTTACGATAATTAATTTTGCGACACAGATTATGACGAGATAAAGCGCCTCATTTTTGATGATCACCTTTGTTATAGCAATGTTACAGCGGTCCACAAGGAGATATTTTCTGCAAAACACAATTAAAGTCTGACAATTAATTTCAGAGGAGAATAGGTTTGATTTCTTTTTCTATATAGGATATCATGTAATTAGTGATTACTATTGTGAATTGGGCTATAGACTCTACCTTTCTATATAGAATATTAATGCGTATCTATAAATTGTTGCTGAGAACTCAAAAGATAATAATTACTGTATAGAAACCATGTCTGTTTCAGTTATATTTTTAGGAAAAAAAATGTAAAAACCTAACGAATTTTATCAGATCACTTAATACCATGTGGTCTTGGGTGATATGTCCTTTTAAGTAAATTGGGTGTATTTTGATACATGTATATGTTTATCATTTTATATGTTTAAGCAATTGGCAACGAAAAAGTTCTTGGATAAACTTGAATTTCTGAGAAAAATGCTGTTTGTGACAAGTTTCATAGCATCTGCCTTTCTTCTGCACCTATTTCACTTAATTTGTAAAGTATACTACGTTGATGGTATTATGGAGTTTTTTGTTTTTTTTTTAATCAAAAGTAGGTCAGAGGTCAAGGTTATCTACATAATACAGAAGTCCAACCACTTAAGCAACTGTCCAAAATATTAAAGCAATCCAATGAAGGACATAAAAGTTATAGCAGATTAAAGAAGTAAAAAAGGCAACTGAGCGGACGCCCGACACCCGCCCGGATATCCTCAATTTATAGGACGGAAATTTAAGTTGAAAAACCTTTCCAAGTAGTAAACGTTAAACAGTTGCTCCGAAAAGTCTGCTGACTAGCTTTGTTCTGTGTAAATCTGTGACTTTAAAAAAAGAGGCAGGGGGTGTTTTGTTTAATATCGTTTATAATTCAATGCTTATCGAATTTAACGAAATATTTGGGCTATCTCTCTTGCCGACTCTATAAATATAGAGTTTTATATGAGACGAGAATCGTTCATATAGGACTTAGTTATTTCAAGCAGCAGTCCACTGTTATTGTTGTTACTAGATAATTATGTTAATAATTAATGATAATGATAATTACTCATACGTTTGACAAATTTGAATTTTCTTTCCAGAATATCCAAAGTATTGGTGACTTCAAATGTGTCATAAAGATTAGATAGGTACTATTTTTCATGGCGCTTTTAATTCCTTAACCCTTTCTCTCATAGAGGACACCATGAAAAGACCTATGCGAACAGCATAAAACCAGATCAGCCTGCGAGTAACTATGCTGTTCGCTGCTCCTCAGTGGTCTGGAAATGAGGATTTTATAATTAAATTTGGTAAGGTTTAACTGTGTTTTTTTGCAGATCAGGCTTTATGTGGTACCTACTGAGTGCGTCAAAATGAGTCTATATGAGGGAAAGGGTTAATATTGCGAAAATGTCTTTTCTCTGGGATTAGAGCATACTTTACAATTTTAATGCGTTATGTGACATTGCCAATGGTGAACATTACAGATTAAATGCATAAACAAAAGCAAATACAACATGCTTGTAAATAAGCGACATAGGTACAGACTCTTAGTATTTGTATATGGTCACTACTAACTCAAATTAGAAGTCAACCTAACTTTGTGGCCAATCAAAAACTCCGAAAAGCCAACTTCATCGGCGATATATATATTTTTTACTTTTTACTATGTATAACATAGATCGATCTATTTGAAAAAGAAAGTCAGGAATTTGCCACAAAATTTGGATGACTTCAGAGTTGGAAAGAATCTATTATGTCATTTCTAAAGACTATAGAAGACCGAAGCGAGCGTAGTCCTATACACAGATAGATCCTAAAAACAAATATTTTTCACAATACCAAAATAGTAATGCAAACTTGTTCATCCCACGAAAAGGGGAAAACATTACAAATGTCAAAAGGAAATACAATGCTAGTTAAGCATTAAAGAGTCGTGAAAGAGTATGACCTTCCGCGGGAATCGATATTTCAACCATCAGTTTTGGAGTTCAATGTACCTTTCTGAAAGCCTGGCATCTTGCTATGCAAGTCGCTTTTTTGTGTGAGAACATTAGCTATTGAAAACGATTGTCTGTATTCACAGCGACACTAGTTAGCGAGAATCTGAGAGCTTCAAAAAGGGTGGGAAACAAAGAAGACAGCTAACGTAATAAGAAGTTCTTCAAAAGATGTCTAATATGATTAGCTAAGTGAATCACTCGTCTTGCTGCCAATTTCATTGGATAACGGAGCTACTGTGTGGCGCGTAACGTCATCCCAATGCGCACGGGAGGCACGTAATTCGGCAATCTGTCAGCAATGACGAACGACGTAATAAATTGGATTGTGGACATTGATTAATATATGATAATTAATTAATTGAGTGTTACTAATACTTTTCCTGATGTAAACAGAGATAAATTAGCACGTTCTCGTCATTTTTGTTACTATTCACTTTTAATTTATATTTGTAAAATATAGTCAATAATTGTACTGTATAATTTACGTTTAATTTTCTCTAAGTTGGTGCTTTTTAAACAAAATGCATACTTTGATATACTATTTATAATAAAGTACGTAAATTCAAAGATAACATGAAATTACTGCCCCCCCCCCCTCCAAGAGAGAGAGAGAGAGAGAGAGAGAGAGAGAAGATCCTAAAATAGACATTCACAAATCGTTTTCAAATTTGAAGTACGTTTTACAAACACGTGTGTATTCAGGAATCCAACAGAATGCGCAACTAGCTTATCCCATATGTTAGATTTGTTAGAATAAGTAATGATTTTAACACACGCGCATACCCTTTTGTTAAGAATTTTGAATGATATTACATCAACGAAACACGGCGTTTATGCCAGACCATGTAATTTGTTTTCTGTTAGAAATTTTACATTGTTAGTCTTGCATAATTATATACGATATATATAGAGTATAAATTATTGGGTCTTTTTGTCATCTAAGAGGCTATTGTTATTGTTTTTTACTACATCGGATTTGATAAAAAACGTTTGTTATACGAAGTAAAACAGTAAAAAATTAAAGACTTCAATTCAGATGCAAGCATCTATTGACTTATATGCTCCTTTGCTCTATGTCTATAAGGGCTTACATTTACTATAAAATTCCTAAGTAAAACAGTAAAACGTACGAAAAAAATGAATAAAGCAAAAAAGCATCTTTATGACTAAATATTACATTATTACAAATCAACATTGATTCTTCTATGCAGGTGTTGGAAATAAGATCTTTAGCGACATCAATCAATCAATCAATCAATCAATCAATCAATCAATCAATCAATCAATCAATCAATCAATCAATCAATCAATCAATCAATCAATCAATCAATCAATCAATCGATCGATCTATCAATCGATTGATCAATCCATCCATCAATCAATCAGAAATCTTCAAAAAATCATGTTATATGGTCCCCATGGTAATGAATAAGAACATAATTATCGGTAATATTTTTTTTTAAATTCAAATATGAATTCCATATATTTCACTGTAACAGATTTTTTTTTTATTATTAAAACAAAATATTTGATTAAACTTCTGCTTTTAATAATTATTGTTTCATAACAAACATAAATTCATATTCCTTTTTTAAAGATTACTTCTCCATTTCATCCGGATGCTCTTTAGAAATAAGCATGGTCTCATGTTTGTTCTGTCATATTTTTAAAAAAGACATGAATTCCAAGAAACTGTGAGATAAACAAATGCTTCGATAACTAACCATGTTTTAATTAGAAAAAATAAGCGGCTTTTCTCAAGTATGTCACTATTCCCTTGTCGCACGATGACGTTATTCTAATGGTCTGCAGAGCGGGTAAGATTGACAAAAAGTTAACAAAATGCGCCAAGGGACACAGACAAAATATCTAAGTTTTGATCAGAGTTGATTAGAGTGCCAAAGGGAAAGTTTATTTCGCTTAACCAAGTGAAATGGGAAGAAAATGTCGGCGTTTTTTGGCAGCGACAAACGGAGCGCTGTCGACCTGAGCTCTTTTAGTCTGCGACAAAACCCGCTAGGCTTTCGTATCAAGAAATCAGTCATCAGATATTTCTACTTCAGACAACAGAGAGAGTCACAGACAAAGGTAATTGAATCTGCGGACCGGTGAGTTTGAGGTGTACTTGGTAAAGACAAAAAAATGCGTTTATCTGCTGCCGGACTTTATGATTTACATATAAAGGCAGAATTGGCTCAGAAATAAAGAAATGCCCAACCAGCCGAGTTGACTTTTGATAAAATGTCATTAAATAAAATCATTACTTATATAAGGCTATCTGAATCCATTAAGTTCTTTGAATTCATGAACTATGTCTTATCAGTTTTTTTGAAACCTTTGGTCTTTCACGAACTGTATAATATATAAGTCTTGGAAGGATATCCTTAACTTCTATTAGTATGTTCAATGATATAATTATTTCTTAAAGTCGATATATTAAAAGGCTTTTTATCTTATATAATATGAAATATAGAATCTTACCATGAAATAAGTAAATGGACAAAGATAAATCATGCAGAATGATAAAAAATGTATATAAAATATGAAATCATAACCGAAGGAGGATCGAGTGAAAAACAAACATATCCTTTTAAGTTTGATGATTGTACTTTCTTTTGAAGTCAACCTGGTTCTTTGAATATCTGCTGATCTTACAAGGAAACGACAGAAAGTTTATTATAACCCTTACCACGTTTAATTTCTTTATTGGACTGGCCCTTTCTTCATTTCGATTATTCCATAAGTTATTTATGGGAGTGTTTACTGAAAACGTACTGACTGGAAAACAAGCGAACAGTGCAAACCATGTTCATAAGTGCAGGCTGATCTTGCTTTGTACTGGTCACAAAGGCAGTCACAAGGGTCCACAGTATTGTATGGATGAAAGAACTAATCCAAAATATTTATAACCTCTAAGACGAAAATACTATTACGTTTTCTTTTATTATTGGAAATATATTAAACAGAAGAATATATTTGACATATAAAATAAAAAGCCGGAAGTAGGAAAGAAAAATATACCGATGACAAACATAGATTTTTCTACGTTTGAAAGTTCATGTACAATAAAATAAATATGATGGATATACTTTTATGACTTGGTGTTTGCTTGCCGTTGATGTTGGCCAAACCATTTCACTTATTTCCTTATATATATTGAGGTACTATCAAAACATATGACTTGAGATCCAACAACATATTACGTGACTTAAGGCATTACTTCAGACTTGCAACATCTTTTAAAATCCTCATTACTAAAGATCCTGCGACATTTTATACAACCTAAAATATAAGTTAAGATCCCGCAACACAGTATATGTCTGCAACATATGACATGACTTTAATTACCAGAACACATTTTATGACTTAAGATATAACTTAAGATCCCGCAACATATGCTATATCTATAGATCCTGCAAAAAATGCGTATTCCTACATGTATTTAGATATTAGACGCCATACTTTGTATGATTATAGACAATTACACTTAGTCTAGAAACATCGAATTGAACTTAAATGAGGTGTTGCTTTCTTATTGATTTATCTGTCCTTGAAAATGACAGAAGAGAGGGAGAGAGAGAGAGAGAGAAACTCACTTTCAGGGGCAGATAACTCAAAAAGTAGAATGGTGACCCCCATTTTTTCCAATATTTTTTTCTCTATAATCATGCAAAGTTTAAGGAAATTATAATGGCTAGTTTTAATTTTCCGTATTTGTCTATATTGTAAAAAAACTATAATGGACGCGTATGCCTTTAAGAACTTCAAGAAATATCGATGTAATACATGTATTATTTTGCGTAAAATCAGGTTACCAGTGTCTAAACGTCGAACGTCATGCGGTGAAAATTGAACAGCTGGTTGTTTTGGAATTTAATTAGGAGATACAATTGATTTTGCAACAGCGGAAAGGGTATCAAAATGCTGAGAGCAGTAAAAGTCTGTTAATGTTGATGGTCTGATGAAATATTTTAGCGGCCGATTCAGAGAAGAATAGAAAACATTAGTTGTATTTAACTTTTAAGTATTTAAGGAAAAGACTAAATAAAGAGCACAGGTAACTGTTTCAGCATTTCAACCCTTGTCATCATTTGGAGAGTCATGCTAGTTTAAAATCATTTATTTTATGTCGATTTGGAAACAAGTTCTTACAATTTATACTAATTCTTTTCACGGTTCCTGGATTGGACCAGTACTTTGCGCCTAAGAAGATAATGAAAAATCCTTCCCCCCAACGGGATTCGAATCCACAACCTTCGGATCCGTGATCGGATACGTTACCACTAGCCATGGCGCCCTTCTAGGCATACTTGCGTTTGATCCCCAACGACATTTTCGAGCTAGGTATGATTCGAAAACGATAACGAGTGCAAGTATTCATGCAGGTATACGTATATAACAAAATGCCATCTCAACAAGATAGAGGTCCAATATTATCGATGGATTGAGCTGCAGATAGGTTCAGTTTAATTTTATATACATTTTCCGGAAGTGACGTAGCGCTATACATACGTTTGTTATCTCGTATTTTATGTAACGTTCAGAACCTTTTTTTCCTGTGCGTGTCCTTTAATGTGTTATTACCTTTTGTATTCTCATGCTGGATTTACGAAATTACTAAATATCAGGTCCGTACATAAATATCCGATATCTTATCAGTAAATTAAATGTATAGCTGATGAAACAGACTTTATCGTTCGGTTTATTAATGTATCTCCGGTCTATTTACTTACGTAATGATAATTCTGTAAGTTAATTTGCTCTGATTTAGCTCATATTTACTTTTTCTTGTAATGCAATTATTGCAGATATAAACAACTAAAGAGAGTAAGAGAGACAGACGGACAGATAGTCATACAGAGAGAGAGAGAGAGAGAGAGAGAGAAACAAAGAGAGAAAGGGAGATAGATAGAAATAGGGCATCATAAGAAGTGATTTATGGTTGGTAAAACATGAATTCCCCGAAAAAGTACGACCTATTTTGACCTGACATACGATTTAACAGTTCACCTATAGAACTGTTAACATCCACACCACCTGATTTATCACCTGTGTCGCTGTTCGTTATCTACAAATGGCTTTAACACATGGCCATCTCTTCAAATCAACAAGTTATCTCAACCTACATTGAAAAAGATAATGCCAAACACCAGAACGAAAGGGCTTGGTAGCTGTGTTTTCTTATATATTGCTGATGTTATGTTTCACTGATTATATTCTCATATGTTTTCCGATGATGTCATTATTGTATGGGCGTGTTCAACTTCATTGTTTATTGATTTAAAGTATGTGTAAACATAAAGTTTAAAATTTAAAATTTGTTTCTTTTTCAGTATTTAACTTTAGTCGCATTTCAGATTTTATTTTCAGTTTTATTTTTGTTAAACTAAGAAAGTTACACTATTTAACATTTTCCGAAATCGAATAATCTTTGATTAAGAAATTGATAAGATTAATTCAATTCTAAGGGTCAGAATTTTGAATTTTTCCACAAAAGATTACATAAGGAAACAAGCCGACCACCCCAGAGCCTCATTTTACAAGGGATCAACTTTGTTATAGCAATTATCATATGTTTGCCACAGGCCGCATATAACTCACAGTCACTGCATAGAATATTTTTGCCTTCTTTCGATTCTCCATACATTCCTTACGGTTTACGGGAACTAATCAGCTAAAAATAGACATTGACGTAGTAATTTTCATATATCTTTTTTGGCGTAGCTGTCGAACCTTACTTTTGAGCTACTTCATGTTGATGACGTTGAACGATTTTCATTGGAAGATATTTCTATACTAGCTGAAATATAAGCTTCGTATTAACAAATTCTGTCTTTGATGTATATAAAGATGTTTTTATCAAAACTCAACCCTTAGATGCACATTGAGACTTATTTCAGCCGAGCGTTATTAAACAATATCTGCGGTGTGTGAAGTTAGCGCGTAGATCGTAGATCGTAAATCAACACTATAACTAATTTTCTTTGTCGACCTGGGTCGTAGATCGTAGCTCAACCACTCAAATAAACCAAAATAAATGGTTGAGCTGGGTCGTAGATCGTAGCTCGACCATTCAAATAAACCAAAATAAATGGTTGAGCTGGGTCGTAGATCGTAGCTCAACCATTCAAAAGGTCCCCGGAATGGTTGAGCTGGGTCGTAGATCGTAGCTCGACCATTGAAAACTTTCATAGAATGGTTGAGCTGGGTCGTAGATCGTAGCTCAACCATTCAAAAAAAACATTATATATGGTTGAGCTGGATCGTAGATCGTAGCTCAACCATTCAAATAAACCAAAATAAATGGTTGAGCTGGATGTTAGATCGTAGCTCAACCATTGAAAAGGTCCCCGGAATGGTTGAGCTGGGTCGTAGATCGTAGCTCGACCATTGAAAACTTTCATAGAATGGTTGAGCTGGGTCGTAGATCGTAGCTCAACCATTCAAAAAAAACATTATATATGGTTGAGCTGGATCGTAGATCGTAGCTCAACCATTGAAAAAGTTCATGGAATGGTTGAGCTGGGTCGTAGATCGTAGCTCGACCATTGAAAACTCAATAGAATGGTTGAGCTGGGTCGTAGATCGTAGCTCAACCATTCAAATAAGCAAAAATAAATGTTTCAGCTGGGTCGTAGATCGAAGCTAAACCATTCAAATAAACCAAAATAAATGGTTGAGCTGGGTCGTAGATCGTAGCTCAACCACTCAAATAAACCAAAATAAATGGTTGAGCTGGGTCGTAGATCGTAGCTCAACCATTCAAATAAACCATTATAATGGTAGATCGTAGAACCATTGAAAAAGTTCACGGAATTCATTTGTCGGAAAAAAAATGCTTTCGTCGGGAAATTCGAAAGAAACTCTTTTCCCGACGAAAGCATTTTTTTTCCGACAAATGCAATTTTCCCGACGAGTACAATAATCCCGACAAAATTCAATTTTCACAACTAATAATAAATTCCCGACATATATTTTTTCCCGACGAACAGAAAAACAGAAGCATTTTTTTTCCGACAAATGAATTCCGTGAACTTTTTCAATGGTGGTTTACGATCTACGACCCAGCTAACCTTTATTTTGGTTTATTTGAATGGTGAGTACGATCTACGACCCAGCTCAACCATTCCATGAACATTTTCAATGGTTGAGCTACGATCTACGACCCAGCTCGACCATTCTATGAACATTTTCAATGGTCGAGCTACGATCTACGATCCAGCTCAACCATTCTATGAAAGTTTTCAATGGTCGAGCTACGATCTACGATCCAGCTCAACCATTTATAATGGTTTATTTGAATGGTTGAGCTACGATCTACGACCCAGGTCGACAAAGAAAATTAGTTATAGTGTTGATTTACGATCTACGATCTACGCGCTAACTTCACACACCTATATTATACAGTGTCACCGACGATTACTCCGTCGATTGCGGAAGAGGAGATGTTTTACATTATATAACCGGTCTACATTCTCCATTCAACGCCGAATATCATTTTTAGAAAGATATTTCTTGTTTAAGATGATTGCTTAAGATTATACCGCCTGCTCGAATAAATCGTTTCGTGAAAATCGCGAGAAAATCTTATTTCTTATTTTCGCAAACGCAAAAACACGAAGAAAGTACTTTTCTTTAACTAGATAATGAAAGGTTTATAGAACTTCTAACATCTTAAATTAAACATACATTTTTGAATAGGCGTAATTACTGTGGAAATTATTTTAACGAGAAATAAAATAAAATAAAAGATAAGGCGCGTTGCAGAAATGATATATCTACTGCGTTGAGACACGCTGTGTGTATTTATGTGCCAAAAATCTCTGTTGTCGTAAATAATAGATATTGGTGAATCTATCATCGACAAAAACATCATACCAATACCTATGACAATCTACACAGAAAAAATTTGCAAGTCGAGTAAAAATGATGTATCGACATCGAGACAAATAAAAAAAGTGCTGCACTACTTTGTGTAATTGCGCGGAAGCACGAAATTGTGTGTCAGAAGGCTAAAAATGCAATGGAGCGGCGTGACTTCGAAAAAGGGTTTAATACTTTGGAGTGTGTATTCATGGCTGTGCAGTGAATACGAAAATACTGTGAATGTAAAAGACAAAAAAATAAATAGATGGAAAAAAAAAATAGAAAAAAAATTGCCAAGCGGATTGGTCACAAATAAAACAGTATGCCGAAACAATATCTATATTGCTCTTATACGTTCTTCATAATGATAAAAGTCATCGTGTATAAATAAACAATGATATATATAAATGTATGCTATAAAGACGAGGTTGATAATAAATCTTCCAAGAAGTCAGAAATATTTACTTAACCCTTTCCCTCATATAGACTCACTTTGACGCACTCAATAGGTACCACATAAAGCCTGATCTGCAGAAAACCACAGTTAAACCTTACCAAATTTAATTACAAAATCCTCATTTCCAGACCACTGAGGAGCAGCGAACAGCATAAAACCTGATCAGCCTGCGAGTTACTCGCAGGCTGATCTGGTTTTATGTTGTTCGCATAGGTCTTTTCATGGTTTCCTCTATGAGGGAAAGGGTTAAACACGGGCTTGGATCGAAAAAGTGACCGCCTTTGACTACTTAAGAGCGCCAAGACAGAAACACTTGGAAACAAAACTTGAGTCTCACTGGAAAACCTCTTCTCAGATATTTACCTCGTTTATGTCAAAAAGTCAATCTCAAGCCTTGCTTGTGTACTTTTGTACTGCGAGGAATTTGTTCAAAGCTGGATCAATACCTGCCGACAAATAATACCACTTATGGGGGGGAAAAGCCTCTCAAATAAAACGGGGAGTTGCGCAACATACCATAAGATCAATAAAACAATGCCAAGAAATGTAAAATTGACCACTCATAATGTCGAAAGTCATAATAGTGAGAGTTTAATTGCCAGGATGAATTGTAAAGCATGGCATGACGACCCATCTCTAGATTTTAACTGTCTTCCTTGACGTGTGCTGGGAAGACAAAAATGAAGAAAAAAAGAAAGTTTGTTCAAAATTGATTTCAGACTTCGAGACTAATGAAGTATTCAACGTACCGTACCGATCGTTGTAATTTTGAAAATTTGCTCCTCCTGAGCCATATAGGAACCTTTCAGGAGACTCATATCTGTCTGTCTGCTTTAGTGATTCACATTAAGGTAATGCATCCATCATTAAATTGTGATCATGGTCCATCAAGTGATTATGGAAATTTTACAGTAAATGCGCGCCTTTATAGATTATGAGCGAGAGAGCCAATAACTCCATGTTAAGTGATGCTTGCATCTGCATTGAAATCTTTTTAAGTATTTGGAGGACCATGATGATAATTTACTGATGGATGGATTACCTTAATCAAGACAGTATCAGTTCTCATATATATTAACCTTGTTTTCGGCGTAGCTGTTTAACCTCACTTTTGACCAAATTACGAACGATGACGCAAATTAAGGTCAAATGAATATTTGCACAATTTTCATTGGTAGATAATTCCTAAACCTAGGGAAAATGGTTGTTGAGATGCATGGTAACTAACTGAAATTTAATTGTATCCTGCTACGTATTCACGAAATATTGATAAAGTATGCGGACAAAATTACAGTTTCTTTGATAAATGTAGTTAATTTATCAAAACACCTTTCTTAGATACACAAACATTATCAACCTCTGCAAAATATTTCCAGTAGTCCGTTTCATCATCTCCGTATGACTGAAAGACGGTTAGAGTACACTTCATTATAGTAATGTTTACTCCACCGATTGCGTTGGAGGGAACGAACCGTCCTACATTCTCCACTACTTCAATCCATATCAACACCGACTATCTTTAAAAAACAACAACAACAACAACAACCACATTTCTTGTTTTTCTTTAGTCTACTTCAGTGTATGTACATACACACACATCTCTCTCTCTCTCTCTTGTTTATTTGCCCCCATTGCGCTTTTCAAGTTAAGAGCATTGTAGAACAGAAATGGTGTCCACATCTGTTACATAAAACTATGTTTAAACTTACATAATTTTATTTCTTTAACTATGAATGGGAAAAAAATACTTTCAACTAACATGGGTACTAAATCTCTCTCTCCCCCTTCGTTAGGGGTATAGTGTAACTTGTTCCTTGTAATATCATTCTCATCACTGTGTTCAAACCATAACCTTGTATAAGTGGAATGCGTACACTACCACGAGATACTTTTGCCTTAAACAATGAACAAACGGCAAACGACCATTGATAAAAAATGGATACACTCGCTGACATTTCCTTTTTGTATTGAAACCAGCATGACTTAGCTAGTTGTAAAATGTATTGCCTTTCCTTTTGAGTCAATCTTAGAATGACGAAAATCTCGACACACGCTACCATTAATTTCACACAGAGTCCGTTTGCCAAGTCAAACATTGCTATTTTTTCTATTTTAAGACTTCAAAGTAATTCACCGAAACTCAATGCGTCTTTTGCACATCCATCCAACGCGTTAGGTCGATAGTTAAACAGACGAGTAACGGGCACGTGCAAATAACGGATTTACCTGTTAGGTATTGCTTCCATTTTCTCACATCGTCCTTTATCGCATCTTCCTTTCGGCTTTTGACTGCTCCTGAAAAGAGTACATGTAGGATATTTAGTGCTGAAAATAACATGGTGATTATGATTGATGGTAGCAAAGATGTTTACAATCTGTACCCGAGTGGTTTGTTAATCCTCGTCGTTGGCTACATCCAACTCCATCGAGAACTCCTCCTCTGACCCATTACTTCAAATCGACATAGCATTCACTTCAAAGAAATAATCCTAAAATACGTCATAAAGAAGACGAAGAGACAGTCGAACCTGTATTAGCGGTCACCTGTGCGAAGCGGTCAACCTCTAGTTAGTGGTCAATTTACAAAAGACCAAACAGAAGCATTTTGTCATAAATTTTAACTTCATTTAACGGTCATCTTTAACTGTTAAGTGGCCAGTTTTATTATCCCCTTGACTGACCGCTTAAGACAGGTTTGACTGTATATTTGTGTAAGTTTGGTGTATACATACAAAATAGGTTTTTCTCAGGAAGAATGGCGTACTATTTATGAAACGTACATTCAAATCAGTCTTAAGCCGGAACAAGAGAAAGTGGCCACTTAATAGAGGTGACCGCAAGTAAAAGTTTGAATATATTACAAAATGCTACAGTTAAGTAAATTTAGAATTGACCACTAAATACAGTTTGACCGCTTAGTACAGGTGACCGCTAATACAGGATCAAACGTACATTCAGGTTGTATTTGTTTTATATTGATTGTCCTGCACCTGAAAATTAGCATCGTATGTTTGTTTGTATCTCTGTCAACTCGCACTCGTGCAATCATATTTTATGAGTGGCATCAATTCAATTTAAGCACGCTTGAATTGAATACCGCAAACAGACCAAAAAAGCACATTGATGTAGCTTGTGTCGTGAACAATACCCGCCATTATGGAGGATGCGACGAACGTTTAGACGAGGTCGTGTTGCTACAATGTACACCAAGTGTTTGCATTCATTTGTTTGCAATCTGTCGTGAGTGCTGTGCCGATACCGAGTCAACATAGAGTACAGTGTTCCATGAAGTACTCCTCTGTTTGCTACAGAAATTGCACACACGATCGAAAGTTAGGAAGCGCGGAACCATCCTACTTAGGTCAGCAAGGGACAAACCGCCCCCACCCTAGGCAAGGTAAAAATTCATTATATCCTGAGAGACACCTGATCTGACTGTTATTAGACATCGGGACATTAGACAACTACACAGGATATCGCTATATAAGCTAATCAATAAGGATATAAAATAATCTGTTTGGATTTCCACTCATATACAAAACAAAACAAAATTGATAAATTGGCAATATGTTGATTTTTTGAAAAGGACAAACCATCATTCAAAGTCTGACTAAATGTTAAAACACGATTTACTGTTTTTTATTCGATACACTATTGTTACAAGCGTTACAGTACTTAAAATGATTGAATAAAAAACTACGGAGAAAAATGCATTGATTATTCCCTATGCTCAGTTTTTGTCACTTAGTATAACTTTCTCATATGGCAACATATGGCAAGCGTGCATAAAACTTATCGATAATCGAATTGCAGCATCCTAATAATTTATAATGCTACAGTAGAATAGCACATTGTAAATAGCTTATCAATAGATAATGTAGAATAGATATTTCTTTACTCTAATGAAAAATGGCAGTCTTGGTATCATACCTTGACATGAAAAATAGGCATGAATGCCTTGGCTTAAAATCTTTTACAATCGATCCCTTATCAAGTAAATTATGGGCGTTACAGGTTGCTGATTTCCTGTAATGTTATCAACGTAAACATACTCTTAGGTGAATTCGACTTGATTTTTTTTTTTTTTTTTTTTTTTTTTAACCCTTTCCCTCATAGAGGATACAATGAAAAGACCTATGCGAACAGCATAAAACCAGATCAGCCTGCGAATAACTCGCAGGCTGATCAGGTTTTATACTGTTCGCTGCTCCTCAGTGGTCTGGTAATGATGATTTTACTATTAAATTTGGTAAGGTTTGAGTTTGGCTTTCTGCAGTTCAGGCTTTATGTGGTACCTATTGAGTGCGTCAAAATGAGTCTATATGAGGGAAAGGGTTAAACAGAGTTCACCAAGGATGAAATAATTGATAGCAGACTAGCACCGAGTGCGTCGGACACTTTTTTTGTTACTGGGTCAAAATAACTCGGATGTAATTCATCCATATTTAAGAAAGTGTTCATGTCACATATACTATTTGAATTCGATTTTAATCGTTGATTGTTTATCGTAAATAGGTTTAATACAATCACATTGAATTTTTGACAAATAGTCTCCCAAAACGACCTTACGAGCTAAAAAAAGTAATATTGTCAAATAAAAAATGAAATATAAACAAATACACAATCGTATGATAAGAGTTAAATCCTTTATTTCATACAGACTCGTTTTGATGCATTGACAAACAGAATAGGCCCCGATCAGACAGCTCCTGCAAATTTGGCCACAATTCAACCAATTTTAGTTGACAGGTGACAGCGGATGCTCTATCAGTAGGGGGTCTCGGAAACAGCAGGGGCCTGGTAACTGGTCGGGTGGGCAACTATATTTCTGTAAGGGGCTCACACTGGTGATTTCCACAAATGAGTCCAAAAATTAACTTAATTCACGACAATTTCATCGAAATTTAATCTAGAACATTGTATGGGGCGGGTTGCCACGTGTCCCCCCCACGCCCCACGAAGTAACTATGTGCAAAAATTACGCGCTAGAAATTCTAACCGAAAAGCCCGTAATTAAAACAATTAATCATTACATAATTATTTTATAAGAATAATAATAATAATAATGCAGAAGTAATATATCGGGAGCAATTTGATGTTTTTTCCAGAAAACAATTAGCACTAAAGGTTGAATGCGCTAAAATGCATTTTCTTATCATATATATAATCAAAAAAAAAGAAATGCCAATTTTTACTATGCTATATCTTTTATCGCTCTCTCTCTTACCGATAAATATATATATTCAAGGACTTAAAAAAATTCACAGGTTGACCCCTCCTTCAATCTCGCATATTCTTTAGTGATAAAAGTAGGACATAAAACACTGCACCTATCTGTTGCTGAAGTAAACCTAATTACATTTATATAAAAAAAAATCTAAAATCGTTTGAAAAAAAAAATCGATATTTTTTTCCAAGGTGAGGCAGTTCTACGTAAATTGCTGTGACCAGAAATGAGAGACTTGTCAGTGTCATGCGACCGATTTACACATTATACGTCTACCTAATACCCTTTAAACGCACGGTAATCACGTGCATTACATGCACTGCCAGTGAT
>CM037784.1:59256276-59306276 GCA_021229015.1 Solen grandis | reverse complement strand
ATATTTCAAGTGTGACGTCATATGACGTCATAGGCATATGAATATCATAGAAATCAAAATTTCAGCCTTTGAAGCATGTGTCATTAAATTTTCATTGCCCTTCGACAATTTCAACATATAGAAATATTCTTGTTAATATTAGAAATACATTATCATATAATGACGTCACGTGACGTCATATGACATTTATTTTCACAAAAAAATTTAAAGGTTTTTAAGCATTTAAAAATTACGACCTTATCGAATCTTGGATTCGCTATAGAACCATGGACTTTTCGAATTTTGAAAAACGGACACCGGTATGCACAACTAGAGCCTAACATACACATTCTGTGAAAATTTGATGAAAATCGGTTCAAAAATAATGGCTGAAGACCGCGTACAAACATTTGTTGCATATTTCAAGTGTGACGTCATATGACGTCATAGGCATATGAAAATCATAGAAATCAAAATTTTATCCTTTGAAGCATGTGTCATTAAATTTTTATTGCCCTTCAACAATTTCAACATATAGAAATATTCTTGTTAATATTAGAAATACATTATCATATAATGACGTCACGTGACGTCATATGACATTTATTTTCATAAAATGTTTAAAACTTCTAGAGACCTATATACTGACTAAATATCAACTTTCTATCTTAAATAGGACAGGCATCCAGAGACCTATAAGCATTTAAAAATGTACGACCTTGGTTCGAATCTTGGATTCGCTATAGAACCATGGACTTTTCGAATTTTGAAAAACGGACACCGGGATGCACAACTAGAGCCTAACATACACATTCTGTGAAATTTTGATGAAAATCAGTCCAGAAATAATGGCTGTAGACCGCGTACAACCTTTTTCACGTGACGTCAAATCTGACATTATATGACGTCCTATGAATAAAAAATTCATTGCATCCGAAAGCTCATGGTTTGAAATATATACCATAAAATTTTCATTGTTCTGAGTCAATGGCAACACCTCGAAATTAACACAAATATAAGAGGAAGAAAAAAAGAATAAGAAGAAGAAGAAGAATAAAAAAACAGTACAAACCCAATATGACTTTCTGCCTGTAGGTAGAAAGTCCTAATAAGAAGAAGAATAAACATAACAAACCCAATAGGACTTTCTGCCGAAAGGGCAGAAAGTCCTAATAAACAGTACAAACCCAATAGGACTTTCTGCTTTAGGCAGTAAATCCTAATAAAAGACAGAACAAACCCAATAGGTCTTTCTGCGAAAAGCAGAAAGCCCTAATAATAACTAGAAATTTCGTTTGTTAAACAAACGATAGGACTTTCTGCCCTGCACAATTCGTAGTTTAACATCTTGGGATGTCAGACAATCTTGAAATGACATGCACCTGTAGAAGATATCAATCTATATGTTTAAAAACTATGGAGATCAGTACAGAAGTATCAGCTGTAGAGCATATACTTGTTGACAATGTCAGTTGAATGTCTGGTGACGTCAGACGAAAAATATCACTGCATTGCAAAAGTCGTTGTTTTAATTTTCTCCCATTAATATTTCATGACCGTAGTTACTTTGCATCACATAAAAATTAATGCATAAAAGAGTAGAGGGATATGGTGTCCTCCAAGGTTCAATGCCAGGCCTTCCTCTTTTTGCATGCAGAAATTATTATTTTCAATTTAACTTTCTTATATAAAGTCTAATTTTAAAATGCTAGGTACCATTCAAAAGGTCTTCAAATTATCTACATTTCATACGCTTTATGTATAAACTTATTGTTAACAGTTATCGAGATAAAAACGGCTAATCCTTGAGAAAACACCAAATATCGAGTTAAAATTATGTCCATGTCATATGGTTTTTGCACTATAACTTTGTCATTACTGAACTGATTTTCAAATGCTGCATACCTATTGAAAGGTACAAATGTGCTCTAAAACACTTGTTCATATTGTTATTTAAAATAATCAATATCAACATGGCAAAGACGTTAAGAATAACTGCAGAAAAGCAAGACAAAATGGTTATTGCGATCTATTATTTTTCTAATAACTTTCTTCAGTGAAGTCTAATTTTATAATGCTGGGTACCATTTGAAAGGACTTCAATTCTCTACATATCGTACGCTTTATATATGAACTTATGTTCAACTGTTTTCGAGATATAAGCTGTTAAACCTCAAGAAAACTGCAAATTTGCAATAGAAATAATAGTCATTTCTGATTCGATCTTAAAATGCTGCACATCAGCAGAAAGATAAGAATGTGCTCTAAAATATTTGCTCATATTATTATCAACAAAAATCAATACTTTACGCGATATCAGTTGTGAAATGCTGTTGGGAGACTACATATTTAGTTTTCCCGCCATAACTAAACCGTTTCAAGCCTGATCTTCAAAAACCGGATGTCATCTGAAAGGTCTTTTTGAAAGCACTATATATATAATACCCATAGTCTCTTGATAGAATATATATTTCGTTTTTGAGATATGAAGCTCCAAAGAAAAGAAGATGGCCCTAAATCGCTCACCTGAGAAACATTGTTCTCAATGGCCTACTTTTTGACCCCAAATGAACTTGTTCAAGCTTTCATGCTAATAAACATTCTGACCAAGTTTGGTGATGATTGGATCATAAATATGGCTTCTAGAGTGTAAACAAGATTTTACATCAATTTGACCTCGTAACTTTTTGACCCAACGTGACCCAGTTTCGAACTTGTTCAAGCTTTCATGCAGATAAACATTTTGATAAGGTTTGGTGAAGATTGGATCAAAAATATGGCCTGTAGAGTGTTAACAAGCAAACTGAATAGTGCTAACACAATTTTTATGATTTGACCTAGTGACCTAGTTCGTTATCCCACATGGCCTAGTTTCGAACATGTCCAAGCTCTCATGCAGATTAACATTCTGGCCAAGTCTGGTAAAAATTGGCTTAAAAATATGGCCTCTAGAGTGTAAACAGGATTTTACTTTAAATTGACATATTTTTGGACCTCATGACATACTTTTTGAACCCATATTGCCCAGTTTCGAACTTGCCATTAAACATTCTGACCAAGTTTGGTGAAGAATGGGTAAAAACTGTGGCCTCTAGAATGTTAACTGTTGACGACGGACGAAGCGGCATCACAATAACTTCATGCTCAGGTGAGCTAAAAACGATATTTGACATATATCTTTCATATTTTCCGGAAACGGAAGTTACCATTCACAATGGAACACGTATCTGTACATGTTGTGAAAAAAAATATGCAAATCGGTCTAAAAGTAGCTCCTGTAGGGCTAAAAACCACTATTTTTAAATTAAATGTTTGGTAATTATGACGTCATATGACGTCAAATTTCTCAGCATGTAAAGTAAACCTCAGGATACAGATGCTATCCAAATTTCAGCTTTCTAGCACATCTAGAAGCGAAGTTATGCTTAAATGAATTTTGACGTTTTTGGTTCGAATCTTGGTTCAGCCATAGTTTCCTGGTCTTTTCATATTTTCAAATATGGAAGAAGTATGCACATCTAGGACCTAATGTACACATTCTGTAAAAAAAACCATGGTGATCCGTCAAAAAATGTAGGCTGTAGACCGCGAAAAACTTTTGTTGCAGTTTTCAGTAATGACGTCATTTGACGTCACTGGAAATTAAAACACTGCAGCTCGAAAGTGATTCTATTTTGCTGACCATTGTAAAAACATTGAACGTTCTATCCCAACGGTAACCTTGTTTAATTACACCCCCAAAAGAAGGAAAAAAGAATGTTTGCTTTGCAATTATGACGTCATATGACGTTATGTGACGTCGTACTTCTCAGCATGCAAAGAATACCTCAGGATACAGATGCTGTCCAAATTTCAGGTTTCTAGTACCTCTGGAAGCGAAGATATGCTTAAACATCTAGGACCTAATGTTCACATTCTGTGAAAATTTCATGAAGATCCGTTAAAAAATGTCGGCTGTAGACCGCGAACAAACTTTTGAAGTAGTTTTCAGCTATGACGTCATATGACGTCACTAATAGTTGAAACAATGCAGATCGAAAGGGACTCTATTTAGCTGATCACTGGAACAATTTGAAGACTCTATCTCAATTGTAACTTTGTTTAATTACAACCTCAAAAGGAGGAAAAAAAGAATAATAATAAGAAGAAATATACATGTATATATTCAAAGCCAATGTCAAATGAGACTAAGAGACCTATTTTCTGACAAAATATCAACTTTGTATCTCATATAGGGCCGATTGTATAAGCATTTTAAAGAAGACGTCCTTATTCGAATCTTGGATTCGCACTTACACCTTGGACTTTTTGATTTTTGAAAAACTGCTCCGGGATACACAAAAATAACCTATTATGCACATTCTGTGAAAATTTGATGAAAATCGGCGCATTAATAATGGCTCTGGACCGTGTACAAACCTTTGTAGCATATTTCAAATGTGACGTCATATGACCAATGAAAATCTTTGATATCGAAATTTCAGATTCTTATGAAAAAGTACTTAAAATTTTATTGCTTTTTGACCATTTTAACATATAAAAATGTTCCTGCAAACATTAGAAATATATTTATGTAAAATGACGTCACGTGACGTCATTTGACGTACATTTTCACAATTTTTTTAATACTTACAGAGATCAATTCACTGACAAAATTTCAACTTTCTATCTCAAATAGGACCGATTTTATAAGCATTTAAAAATTTGATGTCCTTGGTTTGAATCTTGGATTCGCCATAGAAACTTGGTCTTTTCGAATTTTGAAAAACGGACACCGGGATGCACAACTAGATATTAATATACACCTTCGGTGAAATTTCTATGAAAATCGGTTCATAAAAATTGTCTGTAGACCGCTTACAATCTTATGTAGCATATGTGAATTGTGACGTCATATGACGTCATATGTCTATGATAATTGCAGAATTCAAAAAATCAGCAATTGAAACATAAGTCATAAAATGTTCATGCCTATGGACTATTTATACATATGGAAATTTTCTTGTAAATATTAGAAATGCATTTTCATCTTATGAGGTCATGTGACGTCATATGTCGTTCATTTTCACAAAATCTTTTAGGCACCCAGAGACTAATATACTGACAAAATTTCAACTTTTTATCTCATATATGACCGATTTTATAAGCATTTAGAATTTGACGTCTTTGGTTTGAATCTTGGATTCGCCATAGAACCTTGGTCTTTTCGAATTTTGAAAAACGGACACCGGGATGCACAACTAGATATTAATATACACCTTCGGTGAAAATTTGATTAAAATCGGTTCATAAACAATGGCTTTAGACCGCGTACAATCTTTTGTACCATATGTCAAGTGTGACGTCATATGACGTCATAGCCACATGAAAATTGTATAATTTAAATCATCAGCATTCGAAGCAAATGTCATATAATTTTCATTTCCATGGACTATTGAAACATAGAAATTATCTTGGAAATATAAGAAATAGATTTTCATGTAATGACGTCATGTGACGTCACATGACGTTCATTTTCACAAAATCGTTCAGGCATCCAGAGACCTATAAGCATTTGAAAATTTGCGACCTTGCTTCGATTCTTGGATTCTCCATAGAACCAAGGCCTTTTCAAAATTTGAAAAACGGACACCGGGATGCACAAAATCGTTCAGGCATCCAGAGACCTATAAGCATTTGAAAATTTGCGACCTTGCTTCGATTCTTGGATTCTCCATAGAACCAAGGCCTTTTCAAAATTTGAAAAACGGACACTGGGATGAACAACTAGACCTTAATATACACCTTCGGTGAAAATTTGATGCAAATCGGTTCATAAACAATGGCTGTAGACCGCGTACAAACTTTTGTAGCATATGTCAAGTGTGACGTCATATGACGTCATAGGCATATGAAAACTGTAGAATTCAAATAAACTTCGTTTGAAACGAAAGTCATATTATTTTCATTTCCATGGACCTTTTGAACATATAGAAATTATATTGTAAATATAAGAAATAGATTTTCATGTAATGACGTCATGTGACGTCACATGACGTTCATTTTTACAAAATCGTTCAGGCATCCACCTACAAACTGACAAAATATCAATGTTCTATCTCAAATACGACCGATTTTATAAGCATTTGAAAATTTGCGACCTTGGTTCGAATCTTGGATTCGCTATAGAACCTTGGTCTTTTCGAATTTTGAAAAACGGACACCGGTATGCACAACTGATATTCATAACCAATGGCTGTAGACCGCGAACAAACTTTTGTAGTAGTTTTCAGCTATGACGTCATATGACGTCACTAATAGTTGAAACCATGCAGATCGAAAGGGACTCTATTTAGCTATAGCAGAAAGTCCAATACAAAACCAATAGGACTTTCTGCCGAAAGGGCAGAAAGTCCTAATAATAATAAACATAACAAACCCAATAGGACTTTCTGCCAAAAGGGCAGAAAGTCCTAATAAACATAACAAACCCAAAAGGACTTTCTGATTTAGGCAGAAAGTCCTAATAAACAGTACAAACCCAATAGGACTTTCTGCTTGAGGCAGAAAGCCCTAATAAACATAACAAACCCAATAGGACTTTCTGCTTTAGGCAGAAAGTCCTAAAAAACAGAACAAACCCAATAGGACTTTCTGCTTGAGGCAGAAAACCCTAATAAAAGTTTGGAGAAAGCCGTAATAACAAAGGCAATATACTTATCGGTCTTGGTGTACACCATTGCATCCTAAAATGCACCTCATCCTCTTAAATACGCATTTGCAATTCACCTTTCAACACGGGTACTCTTTCCTGCGTAGGAACGTCCGAATAACCAACCTAATATCCGCTTTCTGTTTTTACTTCAAATTGCTAGATTTCAGTATACAAGCCCTAATCCGAAAAACATGAATATCTGCTATGTTTGATGACGTAATCACTTGAAATTTTCAGGACATTTTGCACATCTTGGACTACGACATTGGTGCAAATTTAAACTTTAGACAGGATGATCCTTGAGTGAACCTTCACAAATGATGCTAAAATAAACTTGATCCATGTAGAACTCTGGTTGCCATGGCAAAGGAAAGAAAACTATTATGTAAAACTACTGGCCAGATTTCAAAATGTTTTGGTACAGATGTTCCTTGCGTAACTATCTACCAAGATTGCTAAAATTATTCCGATCCGTAAGAAAACATGGCCGCCAGGGGCGGGGCTTATTTGCCTTATGTGTACATAGTTAAAAACTTTAAACGACATCTCCTCTAAAACCGATGGACAGAATTTGATTAACTTGGCAAGGATGATCCTTGGGCGAACCTTCACAAAAGTTACTAAAATAAACTTTTCCATGTAGAAATCTGCTTGCCATGGCAACGGAAATAAAGAAAAATGAAATAATCTCTTTTTGAACTACTTTTTTTCAAATCATGACCCTGAGGTCAAAATTGGTCTAGCCCCAGGGGTCACTTGATTTAACATAGGCTATATATAGGAAAAACTTGAAAAATCTTCTTCTCAGAAACCAGAAAGCATGGAGTTAAGATATTTTGTGTGCAGCATTGTCTTGTAGATCACTACCAAGTTTGTTCAAATCATGGCTCTGGGGTCAAATTTGGCCCCGCCATAGAGGTCACCTTATTTTACATAGACTAATATAGGAAAAACTTGAAAAATCTTCTTATCAGAAACCACAAGGCCTGGAGTTTAGATATTTGGTAAGCAGCATTGTGTAGTGGATCTATACCCAATTTGTTGAAATCATAACCCTGGGGTCAAAATTGGCCCCGTCCCGGGGTCGGTTTAGAATTTGGTTTGTTACATGGGCTAATAGACCTCTACCAAGTTTGTTCAAATCATGACCCTGGGATCAAAATTGGCTCTTACCCAGGGGTCACTTGATTTTACCTACTGATACCAGGTGAGCGATTCAGGGCCATCATGGCCTCATTGCCTGTAAAGAGGACTAGTGATATTTGGTTCCCTTGCAGAACACTAAGTTATGGTATTATTGTAGTTATTTTAAAGATGGTTCTCGAAAAGCTAGCATTATGAAACTGTAGATGAAAACAAAGCCACCGATTCCCTTTTGAATGAATTGACTTTGAATTTTAAATTATTTCATCTGAAGTCACAGATTTTTATCTGCTATTTATATAAGTTTGCACTCTACAACCGTCAATTCGGGACAGATTTTCTTCATTTTTTTAAGATGGTGTATGTCAGAATAGTAAATGGAAATTATCGATTTTGACATGGTTTGAAGTACAGAAAGTCCTTTCTTTTGTTCAGAACAAAAGGAGTCTAGTTACAGAATGTGTTTGTACCAACGAATGTCAGTATGACATGCACTGATATATAATCCTTATTCGAATGAATTGCGGCAAGCAAGGACACATACCAACGAATGTCAGTATGACATGCATTGATATATAACTATTGTTAAATTAAATGACTAAAAAGGAAAATTGTAAGTGGCATGTATTCTAAAGTGAACTGACGGTACAACTAGGATTTAATTTTACCAGATTTTTTTAAAATAATTTGATAAAACTAGTAGCTTAATCTGAAGCAGCATCACTATAGCCATTAACCACTACAGCGAAGTTTTTACAGAAGAACTATTACGAAAGATTTGTTTTATTGTAAGATTGGGTCATTACTATCATGCGTGTAATATTCATTTATCCATAATCAATTAAGACGTTACCCAAAGATATATAATTTGAACTGCACTGGAAGTGTACATGAGCATGAAATCAAATTGTGTTGGTTATATTAATTTAACAATTCCTGAATATTTCAACCTCTTTTGGGCAGGTATTGCAGCATTGAGACACATTGAAAATTACCCTTACAAGTTTAAGTATTTATCATTCTGTAATATGAGATTTCTGTTTTGAAAGCGTTTGCATAAGTCAACGGCATGTCAAGGTAATGTCTATAAATAACACTGCATGGCTTTAAAGACTTGACTAAACCCTTACAAGTATTAATCATTCAGGTTATGTGATAATTTTGTTTTGCAAACGTGCGCCAAACGCTAGGTCAAGGACTGACGATAACTAGAACTATCACTTTAGATAATTAATAACCCCCGCATCTCACCTTGTCTTTAATATATTTGACCACGAAACAAGAGAAAAGAAAACTAGCATGACGGTAGGACACATTTATGACCAAAGAATTCTTACTTTCTTGTTTGATAGAAGAAGAATTTGATATTGAGAGTATATAGGGGTCTCATTTATCAAGGGATCATTTTTTTAATTTACCAAGTATGGTAGAGCATTATTGTTACCAGCTACCGGGACTCAGCTCAATACATATTAAAATAAGTATACTTGAGTCGTCTGATGTATTTAATATTACATAATTAAGTTCATTTCGTATTATTCTGATTACTGTACAACAAATATTTCAGGATACCACAACAATGACGGTTTCCACCCGATATAAACAAAATACAATATCTGAGACTTATGTGATTTCACTGCTGAACTTACATAATTCATTTCATAGCAGTTTCTCTAGATCCAATTGGTGATTTATATAATATGAATACAAAGAACAATGACGTGGTTACAATACATGTACAATATATTAAAAAGTAATACAACATTACACTTCACACATGTTCATATTTACACAACTCAGCAGTATATGGTACTAACTGGACGTCATCCCTCCGGTGATATCATGCTGTTAATTCTGTAAATCAGGCGTAAAAAAATTGCCTTGTTTCTGGTAACAGGCTGTGAAAAAATGGGTCGGTCGGTCGGCTTTTCTTTTTTTGTGCTCTTTTTTTGAAAGCTTAGATCTAATGTGGAAAACGTAACATGCTACATGCCAATATACCTTTTACTGTATTTTGCAATATCAGACAGCTTTACAGAAAAATAAATCTTTCTATTTTGTACTAAACATCAGTTCATTCAGCTGATATGTATGGTGGCTGATTTCTGCCATTTCGTGTTGTCGTGTCTTCGCCCCGAAAGGCGAAAGGCGAAATAACGAAAACATGACATATTGTCATTATTTCGCCTGTCGCCTTTCGGGGCGAAGACACGACAACACGAAACATGTCAGGCGAAATAACGAAATTTTAACAGGCGAAAGGACGAAAAGTTTCGCCTTTGAATGTTTCGTGTCCGCGGGTCGAAACCTTTCGTGTTGGCGCCCTTTGTTTGTCGTGTCTTCGTGTCTTTGCCCCGAAACGCGAAAGGCGGAATAACGACAATGTTGCAGATTTCGTTTTGTCGTCCTTTCGCCTCGAAAGGCGAAAGTCGAAATAACGAAAATGACTGTACGTTTCGGGTCCAGGTAAATTTCATGCAGCTGCCTTGTCGGTAACCTGTTTTAATTTGAACCTCAAAAGGAAGAAAAAAGTAGAATAATAATAATAAAAAACATAACAAACCCAATAGGTCTTTCTACTTGAGGCAGAAAGCCCTAATAATAATAATAAGAAGAAAAAACATAACAAACCCAATAGGTCTTTCTACCTGAGGCAGAAAGCCCTAATAACTAAAATTAAAAAACTAAGTCACTTTGTGTCATCTCTACAGTCCACATTTCTCATGTGATCTTATTTAAAATTGGCCAGCATGTTCATCAATTTCAATGCGCTTCTAATGCATCTGCTTGTTTATATATTTGATACCCTGATTATTAACACCGTCACGAATGATTTATATGAACCAAACTTCAATATTCATGCATATTTCAATGGTCCGTCAAACTGAATTAAAAAATAATGACTTGTATATTAAACTTCGTCTGCTTTAGCATCAAAATTTCTATTAATAAACATGAAAATTTTGATTGACTTGAACATGAATATTAGCAGAAAGCCCTATCGTTTTGGGAACATACGGGATCTAGGTTTAGATTATTTCACAAGTTCATATACATTATTTAGCAAGTTTATTATGTGGTTGTTATTTAATGCTTATTTTTATAATATACCCCCATCCCAAACGCACATACATTTTTAGTTGATTCCAAACAAAACGGAGATATTAATCTTAAGTAAATATACTTCTGTTGGTGTCAGGTGAAGTGGAGATGTTGCAAGTCAGTGCATTCAAAAATAACAATAAACAATATTGTGCTATCATTTGAGGTTACAAACCTACTAGTCAGTTAGTCATGTAAGGAATTATTCCAGAATAAGTTACAATTATTCCCAGAAGGCATTACTATCTGGTATGGTTTAACATTGTTGGACTTAAGATTTAAAGATATTCATATTTAACTTGACACTTGGTACATGGATGCTATTAATAATAAGTTGAAAATGACGAAATCTGTTTCTTTTTAGGGCTCCCGGGATAATTTTAGGTTTAGGTTTTGTTGATAACGTAATATAAAAAGATATTATTATGCAGACCTTTCGAAAATGTTAAGAAAGGCAATGATTCACATTGCATAAGTTGCATATCTAATCTTAAAGGATTTTCAAATGTTTCTTACATTAATATTCATAACGTCATATCCACGTGACTCAACTCCACCACATTAAAGTAATACACTGTCAATATTATTTACTTTAAAGGGTTTGCCTATTTATTGTCTATTGTCGGTCACATATATGCCAATTCAGATGATACTCTGTCTAACTTGAAAATTTGATAGAGCTTTAGCAACATTCGGTTTTTGAAATTAAACTCTACCTACAGTCCCTTGCTTGGCACTGAACATATGAGTACTCCAGGACTGGTTGGCCCGGTGTCAGAATATTATGACTGGGTATGGTATCATGCCACATGTCCACAGGGTAATACCGCAGTGTTGGTGACAATTCTGTATATGTCTCAAATAGACATCTTCCCCAAATGACTGAAATACTGTAGGTGGGATATGGAAGGTTGTTTATGTAAATATTACATCATGTTTACTTCTGAATGCTTAATGAAAAATGACATGTGCTTGCATGTATGTATACTTTTCAATGATGCCTTATTGCATTTCTGTTAGACGATTTTAAATGTCAAGTGTGTAATGCTAAATGTTTTGTGCTTAATGACAAATAATATGCCAATATATTAAGACCCAGGTACAAACTACCAAATGATATATAACAAATGAGAAGTGCAAGCATACATGTAGCCTTGTTTCATTTCTTTAGACAAGTGTATAGTGCTAAATGCTTTATGTTAACTACCAAATAAGAAGTGCAAGAATATATGTTTATAACATTTGTAAATTAATGGCAATTGGTTGCATTTCTTAAAATGTCTCGTACGTAAACGCAAAGAGATAAAACCATGATTCATATGCAAGTATAATAGGACTTGTCAAAATCAAGTTGACGCATAGCACTAGGCAGTAAGCATTACACACTAAACATAGCTAGCTGGAAACCAGACGGAACATTTACATTTTACTAGGGCCCATTCGGGTGAATGAAGAGAGATTACTCTAGCATTCTCTTTGCAAAATGTACGACGAAGTGTAACATTGCACATGCAGACCAGGACAAATCGTACCAGCGTACCACCAACCGGTCAAATCCCGAAAGAAAAGTTAAAGTGATATGACATTGTATTCATTGTATGCATATCAGTATGAAAAATACTTATGTGTGAATTCACAATTGCAAAAAGTATTTGATTTGGAATTAAACTGAATTAGAAAAGAAAGAGACTGTGTAACGATTGATTATAAATTCAGATACAAGCATGGAAAATTACCCATGCACAGATTTTCTTGTTCACACACTAGAACATCATTACGTTTTCATTCGGTTTAATTAATTTTCATATTCACCAAACATCAATAAAGCGCAATAGCTCAGAGAGTCCGCTTTGCGTTCGGGAGGTACGGAGTTCGAATCCCAGTCGGAATACTTTTCTCTAGTGACCGTACCAAACCAAAGAAGTATAAAAATGGTACCAGACGCACTTTTGTCTGACCCTCGGCAATATGGGGTTGCTATGGGAACTCGGGGTGTGCTGGATATATAATGCTCATATAGTTTTGTTAAAGTTGCTTCCCCTATTTTGGGAGCTTTATGTGGAACAGAGTTATTTCCCCTAGACTATTGTTTTTCAAATTAGTAAGAAATAAGTCACATGACCTGTATTTGCGGCCATGTTTGAAAAGTCTGCAACATGTGTTCCACTGTTGTTAAAACCAATTTGTGTAGCCCCATGTCACCACACAATGTAAGCATAACTCCATATAGTTATAGTATGATTTTTCCCAACATTCTGATAGGGTAACTTTTTCTAAGAATTAATTTATGGCCAATATTTTCTCTCTTTTCTGCCAATTTGTGTGAAACGTAAGGAGCAATGAGATTCCTCTTGCAGTTTTAATCGTAGATAATAAGAGAGTTGATTTTATCTGTAACTTGTCAATTTAAAACGCACATAGTTATATGCAGAAGCATTTGATTTGAATCGTTATTAATTATTCATATGTAACTGTTATATCGCCTCATTTTTTGAAAATGTATGGAAGGTCAGTGTCGTCATAAGTATGAGTTACATGATGTTTTTCTGTATACTGTACCTTATTCTTAAGATGTGTGAAAGGTTTGTGCTGACATAAGTGGTAGTTGCATTGTTAACTTTTAATATGCTGTGCCTTTTTTTTCATTTTGATATGTATGGAAGATTATTGCTGTCATAGGTTTTGATTTATAGGGCATTTTCTTGTACTTTCAGTGTTTCACCATACAGATATGGTTACGCTCTCTGCGAATAAAGGCAGAACAGTGAAACAATTGTCGACAAGCTACAAGATCAACCCAAATCAGCCGGAACCCGCTGACCTGAAGATGTCTTCCCAGAATACAGAGTTCTGCGGTGACTTGGAGAAGATGCCTGCAACTACAAGGCGAGATCGCACCCTGACTGAAAGAGGTCAGAGTCTATTTGAGGATTCAAAGGCGAAGTACTGCGCAAGGATTGAAGCCTTTTGGACCAGATTGTCCGAATGTATGTTGAAGTTTGATTTGAAACAATCTGAAGTGTTAGATAAACAGTCTGTGATATCACTAGAAAAGACTATAGTTGACACATATGTTCAGTTAAATCACATATCAGAACAATATAAGGAATTCTTGTCAAGAAGTGGCACAGGTGAAAGCAAAGTGACATTAGAAGCATATATGGATACCATGCGTATGAGAAAAAGAATGGTAGATGCCACCTTGGGACAAATAGATATAAAATGTGCTTCAAGGTATGGAGAAAGTGATAAAGGGTCAAATGTTACTAAATCAAGGCAGTTTCTCATTAAAAAAGTAGCCTGGCAGATAAAGCTAGGTCAAGGGCAGAAGCTGCTAAAGCCAGAGCTGAGTATGTGATTCATGAGGCAGATATCCTGAAAAGAAAAGCAGCAATTGAAGAAGAGAAAAAGTTATTTGAGGCAAAAGCTGAAAGAGAGAAAGCAGAACTAGAAGCGGACATGAAAGTATTAGTTGGGAAAAGAGAAGCTGCAGCGGCAGAAGCTGGCGCCAAAGTTTTTGATTATGACCATGAATTTGATTCTTTGAATGAAAACCCAGTGGAAGACCCAAATCTCAGAGTTGCAAAATTTATTACTGAACAGCAAAACACAATCAATGATGCAATTCCATCTTATGATGCGGAGATAAGTCAGTCAGATCAGAAAAAATTCAATCTCTCTCCTAATGCTTCACGCAATGCAACAGGCATACCTGTAAGTGCTCCACAGACTATCAAAACACATATGACCACTGAACAGTTGAATTTTGCTGAATTGCATCAATCACCTGCAATTGCACATGTACCAATAAATACATCATCAAACTCTGTTATGTATACAACAGCAAATATGATCAGAAATTGTGCTTCATATGAACCAGTGTGTAATCAGGTGACAAATACTCAAAAGCAGTCCGAGCCACTCGCACATAGAGTTTCTCTGAATAATAACATTCTACATGAAAACTATTGTGTTTCCCCCAATAAGAATCTGCCTCCAGATTTTTTCACACCACAGAACAGCATACCTCAAGGCGAAAACTCAGATCTCCTTAAGTTTCTTATGAAGAAAGACTTAAATATGTCTAGACTTTCCCGCTTTAATGATTGTCCTGAAACTTTTGCAGTATGGAAAGCAAGTTTTTCCAGTATAATGAAGGATCTACAGGTTTCTCCTGCTGAAGAACTTGACCTTTTTGTTAAATGGTTAGGGCAACAGTCATCAAAATTTGCCATAAGCATTAGGTCATCAAATGCAAACAATCCTAAACGTGGTCTTGAACGACATTGGGAGAGGTTAGATGAGAGGTAAGGGTCCCCTGAAATAGTTGAAGCAGGACTTACTGCAAAGATAAACAAATTTCCACGTTTGACAAACAAAGACAATGCAAAACTTTATGATTTTATGTGAGATTGAGGCAGCTAAAGAAGATCCAAAATATGCTATTTTGCTTTCATATTTTGACTCATCGTCTGGCATTAACCAAATTGTAAATAAACTGCCATATTCTCTACAGCAAAAGTGGATTTCACATGCAGCTATGTACAAGAAAGATCACGCCGTCTCATTCCCACCATTTTCCTGTTTCGTTAACTTCATAAGTTGTTGTTGTATTTGGGGTTTACCGTCGCTGCGATAGTATTTCAATCATATAGCGACGTCCAGCTAATTGCAGGTGGAGGAAGACCCCGAGTACACAGAGGTACCCGGGTAGAACCACCGACCTACCGCAAGCCAGCTGGAAGGCTTCCTCACATGAAAAATCCGAAGTCCCTACCGGGATTCGAACCCATAACTTCATAAGATATATGAGCAAAGTCTGCAATGACCCAGCATTTCAGTACAACATATCACCTCAGGAGAAACCCAAATATAATGCTCCGGCAGTTTTCAGTCGTAAAACTGATATTTCAAACTATGGAAGCCAATTCTCACCAATACGTTGTCCCATACACAGGGCTAATCATTCATTGACAGACTGTAAAGTTTTCATAGCCAAATCACTTAGTGATAAGAAAGCCTTTTTGAAAGAGAAAAGGATCTGTTTTAGGTGTTTGGTATCTACTGATCATATTGCACGAAAATGCACAGTGATTGTGAAGTTTCCGACTTGTGGAGATCAGTCCCATCACTCACTCAGTCTAGGCTGCCGAAAAATGATGGCGGGGAGGCAACTGAGGTAGAAACATTACAATCAAAATGTACTACTCTGTGTGGAACCAGTTTCAGTGGTAAATCGTGTGGGAAAATAGTTATGGTTAAGGTGTATCCATCTGATAGTCCAGAGCAAGGTCGATATGTATACGCTATTCTTGATGACCAAAGCAGCCGCTCGTAAGCTAGCACAGAACTGTTGGATTCACTGGGTGTTCATAGTGCACCTGTCCCCTATAGACTTACCTCATGTGCAGGAACATTTCCTATGCCAGGTCGGCGGGCAGATGGCATAACTGTAGAGTCCCTTTATAGTGATGCTAAACTAGAAATACCTTCCATATGTGAATGTAATCAGATCCCCAATGATAGAAGTGAGATTCCCACCCCGGACGTTGCACTCAACTTTCCTCATTTAAGAGACATAGCTAATGAGATACCTCCCATAGACTCTGGTGTTGAGATTCACCTGCTGATTGGACGAGACTTACCTGAGGCTCACCATGTTCTCCAGCAAGTGACTGGTGAGAAGAATACACCATTTGCAAAGAGATTATGCTTAGGATGGGTAATAATTGGTGAAGTGTGCCTCGGTCGAAACACATACCAACAAGTGTGAGAGTGAACAAAACTAAAATCCTTGAACATTGCCGTGACAGTATTTTCGATCCATGTCCAAACAATATAACTGTGAAAGAAAGCTATGGGGCAACTACATTTGCGAAATATAATTTGGGAGAAAGTGTGTTTGAGGCTACACCGTATGATGAGAAATTATGGATGTCTATTGAAGATAAGGAATTTCTGGAATTAATGGACAGTAAGTTTAAGAAGGATGTCTCAGGTTATTGGTCTGCACCTTTACCTTTCCGTTTTCCAAAACCACATGTTAAGATCAATCGCTCTTAAGCCTGGAATCGTGCAAGGGCTTTAGATATATCTTTACAAAAAGATCCTTTTAAGAGAAAACATTTTTTCACATATATGACCAAAGTTTTGAACAGTGCTTCTGCTGAAGAGGCTCCTTCACTACAAAGTGATCAGGAATGTTGGTACTTACCATTATTTGGGGTTTATAATGCAAAAAGAACTGGCAGTATTCGGGGAGTTTTTGACTCATCTGCAGTGTATGAAGGCATATCTCTTAATAAACTGTTGCTGTCAGGACCAGATCTGACAAATAGCCTTCTAGGAATTCTTTTGAGATTTCGCAAGGATAGTGTAGCCTTCTCAGTTGATATTGAACAAATGTTTTTCCAATTTCTGGTGGACCAGGAACACAGAGATTACCTTTGCTTCTTTTGGTACAAGGATAATAACTTCAGTAACCCCTTGGTTGAGTATCGCATGCGGGTACATGTATTCGGAAGCAGCCCCCCACCAGCAATAGCAACATATGGATTAAGAAAGACAGTTGAATCTAGTGACTCAGACATTCAACATTTTATTAATAGGAATTTCTATGTGGATGATGGTCTTGCCTCTTCTCCAGATAAAGGTCAAGCTATCAGTGTGCTTAAACGCACTCAGAAAGATCTCATGCCAGAAGGCAGATTGCGTTTGCATAAAATATCGTCGAACTATGAAGAAGTGCTGGAAGCATTCTCTCCAGAGGATCTTGGGAAGGGTATTCAATGTTTAGGCAACAACGGAATTGTTAAATCATTATCCTTGCAAGGTTGCCTTGGACTAGGTTGGGATACTGGTACAGATCAATTTGTTTTCAAACTGACTGTATGTGACAAACCATTCACTCGGAGAGGGATTTTATCAGTGCTGAACAGTATTTATGACCCTTTAGGTTTTTTAGCTCCAGTGGTCATAACTGGAAAGATATTGTTGAGAAACCTATCTCCAAAGGGAACAGACTGGGATGACAAACTTTCCCCGGAATTGGAAGTTGAATGGGAAAACTGGAAGCAATCTTTGTCATGGTTAAATGAATATTCAGTACCCCGTATGATAGCCACACTTTCAGTGTCTCACTGTGATTCTGTTGACATTTACATTTACTGTGATGCATCTGAACAAGCTATTGCTTCTGTGGCCTATCTTGTGTATACTGACAGTCAGAATAAAGTGAAATTTGGATTTATAATGGGAAAATCTAAACTGGCCCCATCTGGTGGGACGACTATTCCAAGATTAGAACTATGTAGTGCTGTGCTTGCGATTGAACTGTGGGAGACTATAGATGATCAGCTTGATGTAAATATATCTGCAGTGAAATTTTTCTCGGACAGTCGCGTAGTGCTTGGCTATATCAGCAACCGAACATGGAGGTTTTATACATATGTTGCAAACCGTGTTGCTCGCATTCCACAATCCTCTCAACCTCACCAGTGGAATTATGTACCCACTCATAAGAACCCTGCGGATGCTGGTACACGTTCGTCTCTAACAGATAGCAAAATCAAACAAGAACTATGGATTCAAGGACCAGAGATGGCATGCATTACTCAAAAAGTGGTAGAGTCTCAAGATACCCGTGCCCCTATGTTTCCAGCAGATGACTGTGAAATAAGACCATTGAAAACAGAAATTTCTGAGATAAAAGTACTAGGTACTGATCGGTTTTCTCGTTTTTCGACATGGAAAATACTTGTTCAGTCAGTGTCCTTGCTTAAGCATATAGCCAGTTCATTTAGTAAAGAAAATTCAGAATGCCATGGATGGCATGTTTGCACAGGCTATAAAAAAGTTGAAAACTCTGAAAACTCAAAGGAAATGATCTTGAAAAAAGTGCAATATGAGACATTTTCAGAGGAGTTAAGCTGCTTATTACAGGGAAAGATCATTCCAAAGAGCAGTCCTATCTCAAGTTTGAACCCCTACTTGGACAAGAATTGTTTAATGCGTGTTGGTGGGCGAATAAGGAGAAATCTTGACTTGACTGTCTTGACTGAAAAGGAGACAAGCCCAATAATTTTACCTAAAGGCCACCATGTTACGGTTCTTATCATTAGACATTTCCACGAATACGTAAAACATCAAGGACGCTATTTCACAGAAGGGGCAATACGCTCAAATGGTTTCTGGATTATCGGAGCGAAATGCATGGTGTCGAAATTAATTCACAAGTGTGTAATCTGTCGAAAATTACGCGGAAAGCTGATGAATCAGGTAATGGCAGACTTACCTGCCGATCGACTGACTCCAAGTCCACCTTTTACCCATGTTGGTGTCGACACCTTTGGACCATGGCAAATTGTCACCAAGAAAACCAGAGGTGGTGTTACAAACTCAAAGAGAAAGGCAATCTTATTTACTTGTTTATATACAAGAGCACTTCATATAGAGCTTGTTGAAGAACTCAGCAGTTCTTCATTCATAAACGCTCTCAAGCGCTTTATGGCAGTTCGTGGTCCTGTAAAGATTTTTCGATCGGACAGGGGAACAAACTTTGTGGGAGCCACCTCGGACTTGAACATTGAAGCAGTGAACGTTAAGAGTACAACAGTGAACCAGTTCTTAAATTCCTCAGGCTGTAAGTGGATATTCAATGTTCCCCATGCCTCTCATATGGGTGGGGCTTGGGAGCGCATGATCGGTGTAGCAAGAAAAATTCTTGATGCTATGTTGTTAGAAACACCAAAGACTCTTACCCACGAGGTGCTGAGCACGTTTATGGCAGAATTGTCTGCAATTGTCAACTCGCGACCAATTGCTGAGATTTCAATTGACCCGGACTCACCTGTAATTATTTCACCAGCTATGCTGCTGACTCAAAAAACCAGTGAGTTGGAACATCCCCCTCAAGGTTGTGATGTTCGTGACAACTACAAATCTCAATGGAAATTTGTGCAGGTTCTGTCGGACGTGTTTTGGAAACGTTGGCGTCAAACATATCTTTAATCTCTACAGTGGAGACGAAAGTGGCAAGAAGAAAATCTTGATCTTAAAGTTGGTGATATTGTGTTGTTGAGAGACAAGGAGAGGCATCGCAATGACTGGCCTGTAGGTGTAGTTGTGAAAGCCATAGAGAGCGGTGATGGACATGTTCGCAAGGTTGTGGTTCGTGTTGCAAGACAGGGTCATATTATAGAATATGTGCGACCCATCACTGAGATTGTTCTTTTGATAAAGTGATAGTTCAATCTGACTATGATAACACTATATATAAAGGAAACAGTAAATATTTTAATCATGTATTATTATTGATATTGTTTAAGTTGATATATTCAGATATGATATCATGTAGATATCAGACGGGGAGTGTGCTGGATATATAATGCTCATATAGTTTTGTTAAAGTTACTTCCCCTATTTTGGGAGCTTTATGTGGAACAGAGTTATTTCCCCTAGACTATTGTTTTTCAAATTAGTAAGAAATAAGTCACATGACCTGTATTTGCGGCCATGTTTGAAAAGTCTGCAACCTGTGTTCCACTGTTGTTACAACCAATTTGTGTAGCCCCATGTCACCACACAATGTAAGCATAACTCCATATAGTTATAATATGATTTTTCCCAACATTTTGATAGGGTAATTTTTTCTAAGAATTAATTTATGGCCAATATTTTCTCTCTTTTCTGCCAATTTGTGTGAAACGTAAGGAGCAATGAGATTCCTCTTGCAGTTTTAATCGTAGATAATAAGAGAGTTGATTTTATCGATAACTTGTCAATTTAAAACGCACATAGTTATATGCAGAAGCATTTGATTTGAATCGTTATTAATTATTCATATGTAACTGTTATATCGCCTCATTTTTTGAAAATGTATGGAAGGTCATTCGTCATAAGTATGAGTTACATGATATATTTCTGTTTATGATGTTGAAAGGTTTGTGATGACATAAGTGGTAGTTCATTGTTAACTTTTAATATGCTGTGCCTTTTTTTTCATTTTGATATGTATGGAAGATTATTGCTGTCATTGTCATAGGTTTTGACTTATAGGGCATTTTCTTGTACTTTCAGTGTTTCACCATACAGATATGGTTACGCTCTCTGCGAATAAAGGCAGAACACGGGGTACTCAGTAATGGTTCTATCCAGGAATTTATCTCCCGTTTATCGGTGATATAAAACGGGCACGTAAAAGAACCAAGGGGTATATTCGCAAAACGGTTGGAATCTCGCACGCAGACTCCCCTGTATCCAATCAATGTCTCTTCTGATGCTGTCTCTTCAGCAAAAATTAAAATAAAATAAATAAAAAATAAAATTAAAAAAAAAACAGGAACCCGCTTGAGGTTTTTCCTTGACCGAAATGTCTGATTAATGCTTGCTAGCCATTAATATTGAAGAAAAATAATAAGGACAAATAGTTCGCTATTTTAATTTAATGATGGTGAAAGTGGAAAATGAAGGAAGCAATAATATAAAAATATGAAAAAAAATAAAATGAAAATATTTTAAAACTTTCATGTTCTCAGATTCATTTCATTATATTCCTTTATTTTACTTTATTTTACTTTTTTTTCGGTTTATTTTTTCTTAGTAGTCAACTTTTCGTCATTAATGAATTATCACTCATTATTTGTCATGACTTTAAATAATAATAATAAAAATAATAAAATCAAAGCATCAGATAATTACCCCCCCCCCCCCATTACATTGAATTCGGTCGTGGTTTCAATTACCGTCCGCGACATACAAAATTCGTTAAACTCGGTACTTGTAGCTCCCTGCTTGACATTCAGCATATATACAATGTAATTTAGCACTGGTTGGCCCTGTGTCGGGATATGGTAATATGTCACGTGTTTACTACGCGATGTTGCAGTTTGGCAGTACTATAGGACATAGTCTCCAAATGACTAAAATACTGTCGGTGGGACGTTAAACCCAACAAAAGAAACGAAACATCGCTTTTTGTCCTTTGTTTGATAGCATTATTAATATTCCACGCAATAGGTATAGCCTTAAGCGGGCCCTACCACTGAGCTATTGCGCTTTATTGGTGAATATGAAATCTAATTAAACATTAAAGTTCTTTTCTTTTCTTACATGCGTTAAATTAATAATCAGTCGTATCCAATAATTTTCTTTCTGGATTTGACCTGTTGGTGGTACGTTCGTCCAATGAACTGGTACGATTCGTCCTGATACGAATGTGCAATTCTACGCTTCTTCGTACATTCTGCAAAGAGAATGCCGGAGTAATCTCTCTTCATTCAGCCGAATGGGACCTAGTAAAATGTAAATGTTCAATCTGGTTTCAAGCTATGTTAAGTGTGAGAGGCTTACTGCTTAGCTGCAAATGCTTACTGGCAAGTGCTTTATTGTATGTGTAACTCGGCGTCTACGTGTCACATTAAGAATCGCTATCAGTTGCAACACACAGTTTGGAAACATGGTCTGTAATGTATTATTTGATAGTAAGAACATAGCATTTCGCACTTTACACTTTTTACAAAAACTGTGGTAAAGGCAGTCTGCATATACATACATGTAAGTTTGCACTTCTCATCTGTAAAAAAATCACTTGGTAGTTAGCACCTAGGTCTTAATATACTATCAAATTAATAGCCAGTAAGCACATAGCATTCAGCACTTCTCACTTGACATTTAAAGTGAGAAACAGAAATGCAATTAGGCAGCATGCACATGTAATTTTTCATAAAGCATTTGGAAGTTAGCATGTTGTATTTTTTACATAAATAATCTTCCATAATACATTTCAGTGTGACAGTATAATGTGTGTCTGTCTCCAAATGACTGAAATAATTTCCGAGGGACGTTAAACCTAACAAATTAAACAACCATAACAAATATAACGCCATTAGGAAGAAGCGTGAACAGAATATTGATTCATTTGGGAATGTATATGAAAACGATTTTTAAGTGGCGTAAGAAATAAAATACATTGTTTGTGTAGCCTGATAAAATTTAGTAAATCTGTGGTACCTGTAATTAGCTGGACGTCGCTATATGACTGAAATACTGTCTAAGCGACGGTAAACTCAAATAGTCAAGTCAAGTCATCTGCGTCCCAGGTTTCATCGACATTAATGCTATTGACTCTGTTGCAGAAGATAAAATGATATTTTATTCTGCAGCCCATACAGGGGTTTCTTTCGTGTATTGGCTCTTGCTATTGAGATAACATGTGACTGTACATTGATACCGCATTGCTACTTTTAAAGAATTGCCATATGTAACAGTACTGTTATAACCAAAGCTCTTCTTTCCTACCTCAACGTTACTCCCCTTAGTAGTAATTTTGCCATCCCTCGTCTGTGCAACTGTTTACACACATGACTGTTTAACACCTTTACTAGTATAAAGAGTAAATCATCAGCTAATCCATCTTTACATACCTTTAACACTCAAAAGTGTTATTCCTTCTCTTCCATGATCGAAAACATGTCTTTAATTCTAAATTATTCCTCGCCTTCAATGACCGAAACAAAAGGCTGCTAAGTAGTAGAGCACTACCTTTTCAGACAGTTAACAGTTTTAATAACTTCTTATTGATTTGCTAATTAAATAAGCTGAGGAATTCTTAATAGTCTTAAAGTTGCAAAACCGTTCAAAGTTGATAGAATAATTGTCAATCTTAGACAACATTTCATTACTTACCAAAAAATCTTCATTTGCACTTCCACCCCCTTCTCCGCCATGCTGAAGCAAATGTGGAGGTTTTGCCGCACTTTTCATATACACAAGTTATTTGACATAAGGCATAATTACATAATTACACATAATTACTAAGACAAGAGCCAGGCTGCAATTTTGTCTTATGATTATGAATTATGCAATCTGACTTATGTATTAGTAATTATGTGTTATGACTTATGTCTTATGACACAGGAATATAGATCCGATATCAGATTATATGTCTACTATAGATCTAAATTTTATCAGGCTACACAAACAAGGTATTTTATTACTCACGCCTACATAAAAATTGTTTTCATACGCATTCCCTTTAAAATTGGTGAATAGTTGAGGACTCGTCCGCCATTTATTTTGTCATGTTGCAAGTGCTTTGCCTTTTTATCGCGTAAAGCCTAAGACGTAAGGACTAAGTCATAAGAACTAGCTCAAAACGTAAAATACATGACTCAGAACACAAAACGCCTAAGACAAAATGGCCCTAATAGGCTTCCGTAAAAACCAGAGAAGTTTAACTCTGGACATCTGTGTCCGTTTGTTACTGCCTCAGTATCTATCAGTGTCTTGCAACTTGTGACTAATGACTTACAACTTGTGACTTAATTTGGGACCTACAACTTATGACTAGTGACTTGCAACATGTGAATTTTTCAACAGGCGTATCATTGTCCCTAAGACGTTCACCTGAGAAAACTGCTATTAACTGCTATAATGTTTAAAGTTGATAAAGTATATTATATTCCAAAAGTCTCAGCTCTAATTATCAATAAAAGACAAGGAGATTTTAATTGCATTTCACAGTTCTGTGTAAAACAAATGTCCCCTTGGGCAAGGCGACTAGAAGGTCCTCAAACATCTAAGCTCTAGACAGAACCGTTTAGAGAACAGGATTTTAAAGCCTTCCTATATTAAACTGTGTAAAACAAAGAGACTAGTCTATTTTGGTTATATGGACATGATGTTATCGATATTTGTATCGGGTCGATAGATTTTGCTAAAATATTAAAAATCTGAGTATTTCTGTTTTAGACAACATGTACATGCTAGAAATGCACGCCAAAGTTAAACGGAAGTTACAAGTCATAACTCAAAAGTCACTAGTCGCAAGTCAAAATTACCCTCCAGTGTTTCCATAGAAAACAAAGACATTGTCACTAAGATATTCGCTGAGTTACGGAAGCGCTGGGGGGACATTATGACTTAACAGTTGGCATTTAAGACTTAAGACTAAGTACTTAAGAGTTAAAACTTATTATTTGAGATTTAAGACTTATCACGTCAGACTATTCTATACTATTCCTTAGCGTGCACGATGGCGGCGACATTTCACATATGTGTGCAAATATTTGTATTATTTTCATCATTTTTACCTGCCAGGCATCAGTAACTGATGCTATCGTTCCACCATATATCCCTTTCCCTAACGCCGGACATTCGAGGCTGGAACTGATCAAGATGTACTTTTTTCAAGGTCTGCGATATCGTGAAATCGTATGCATGTTGCTTGTTCGCAATGGAATTAGTCTTTGCGTAAGACAATTAAAACGTATCTTAAAGAAAAACAGTATACGCAGACGTGTGAATGCATATACACCAATTGACACCGTTATACAAGTGGTAAATAATGAATTACACACAAGTAGCAGGTCTCTCGGATACAGGGCGATGTGGCATAGGCTAGTTACTGACCATGGACTACAAGTAAAGCAAAAGACGGTGCTAAATGTTTTACGAACTCTTGATCCAGACGGTGTCGATTTACGTAAAACACATCGATTGAAAAGAAGACAATATTATGCTCGTGGGCCCAATTTCATCTGGCACGTCGATGGCTATGACAAGCTTAAGCAGTTTGGTTTCTGCATCCATGCAGCTATTGATGGTTTTAGCAGAAAGATACTGTGGCTGGAAGTCGCAACATCAAGCAATGACCCGTCAGTAATAGCTAGATATTATCTTGACGCTTTGACTAGTATTCGATTTGCACCTCGTTTGATAAGATGTGATTTTGGAACAGAAAATTCTTATATAAAGTTTCTACAGCCCTTTTTCCGCATTAACGACAACGACTCTTTGTCTGGACAAAGAAGCTTTATGTACGGCAAAAGTACGTCAAACCAAAGAATTGAGGCTTGGTGGTGTATGCTGAAAAAACAATTTATGGGTTGGTGGATAGATTTATTTAAAGACATTCGAGATGCAAATTTGTATGATGAATTCGATAAAGTGCACGTCGAATGCCTGAAATTTTGTTTCATGCATTTAATACAAGCCGACCTTGACAGAACCGCCCAACACTGGAATCTTCACGATATTCGGCAACAGAAACATACAGACGTTCCAAGTGGTAAACCCGAAATTCTTTATTTTGTGCCTGATCTTTATGATACTATCAACTACGGAACAGACGTTAACAGAGAAGACGTTCGAATTTGCAAAAAACTTTATAGTACTAGAAGACAAGTGTGTTGCCCAGAATTCAGTGAACTTGCAAATATCCTCAAACCAAACCTACAAAGTCCAAATACTGCTTATGATGCATTAGAACTGTATTTTGAGTTAACAGATGCAATTAAACTTGATAATAATAATTAAACATTTTACTACACATTTGTCATGTCTGTAATTAACAGACGATTCCATTAGATGTAATAAATTTAGCCACTGCGATGCATTCTATTTCAATGTATCCCATAAGCACAGTTAAACAGGTAGATATATTTGAATCATGTTAGGCCGTGTCCAACAGTTTTAAGGTCACTGAGCACGTCGTGCTTATGGTGAGCTACTTGATTATCTTTTATCTGTCGTCCACCGTCCGTGCATGTGTCGTCAGCCACTTGGCCAGGGTGCAGGGTGTTTCCTGCATGAAGGTAAAGGACAGTTGTTAAAGGAATTCCATTCCGCAAAACTCTCATGGCAAAGTAAAAGAAAAGAACCGGTGAGCGATAAAGGTCCCCCTTATTTTTGTCATATCCCTGCAGCCAGTTAACCTACTAACCTTTTCTGTGAAATTCAGACCGCTGACCTAAGCGTATCACCTCTACTAGGCACCTACTGACAACCGTTCTACATGAATGAGCGACAGATGACAGTACAGAAGGTATTATCACCAAACTTCGTGCAGATCAGGGCCTATGGATCACAGATGCCCAAATAAATAATATTGATGTTACACCTTTAGTTAATACCAAGCATTATGATGTTAATTTTATAGCATCGAGGTGATGTGATAGTTTTTGAAATTTCATTATATTTGACTAATTTTGTGTGGGAATACCACAGATTGTATTTGTGTATAAATAATCACTTTGAGACAGTTTGGTGATTTTAAGGTGTTACACCCATACTGTATGCTTAAGGTGTAACATTCATTATCGTTCATTCAAGTGTCTGTGCTATGGATCTGAAACCCAATACCTTTACCACTATACCACGGCGTTCTGCAATATATTTTGGGAGAATTATTTGTTTGTTAATCGGTCAGTTGTGACCTTGACCTTTAATCTATTCGTTGACCTTTAAACAATCCCAGCCAAACAGTAATTCTTACCAAATCAGAAATATGAGCGAAAATCACTTCCAAAGTACGTAACGTTTTACTAAAATTTTACCTAATGGCCATGGTGACCGAGGTATAATATCTACCCAGATTTCATAGAGGCAAATAATCTGACTTCATATAGACCCGAAGAAAAGTGCAATCTCTATCGCACAGACAGACTAAATGTGAAAAGACGACATCAGGCGATCACTATGACATTTACTCAGCTGCGCTACTAACTGCGGACTAACTTTATCCATTTTCATTCCTTTATAAAGCAGCTCTATCATTCACTGACAATAGCAAGACACATGTTAACTTTTATAATTTTTTTAAACTTGTAAAAACACAACTGTTAAATGCAACTCTGTAACGGTCAAAGTTAACAAGCAAATGGTTTACCCTAAATAAGTAGGCTAAATCTTTCAAGACAAGGGTCCAGTTGTTGAAATAATCGTTAACTATTTATGACAGAACTTTTCGTAAAATCACTGATCGTTACTTTAACAACAGTTTTTAACGATTGTTGCAACAACTGGGCCAATGTCATAGACAAAAGTCCAAACGTTCATACTGCTACATCTTCATTTAAATTCTACATTCATTTAAAAGATCATAATAAGAAACGCAACAGAAATTTATTAGATGTTCCAACTGTACTGTCAAGTTTCATGACTAGTTAAAATGTATTTGAGCTACAAAACATGCATATGAAGTTTTGTGACTGAAGATCCAGCACTTTTGGGGCTTTGTAATATATAATATTATCAAACAAGAGGGCCATAACCCTAACCCTAACCCTAGATCGCTCACCCGAGTACATGATTATAGTATAATCACTAATAAAACGTAGCCAAGAAAACCAGAGTCCTTTATGAATAATGTTTAAATAAGCTTCTATTGTGTAGTTTTGCCAAAGGAACTTACCTGCCAATTTCTGTGCAGCTATTCAGAGGAGAGGTCGTTTAAAGATTCCAATATATACATATAAGGCAAATTAGCCCCGCCCTTGGCCTACATGTTTTTTGGCGGATCCAAATAATTTTAGCAACTTTGATAGAGCTTTACCTTAGGATCATCCCTGCCAAATATAGTCAAAATTGGTGCAGCTGTTTCAGAGGAGATGTTGTTTAAATGTTTTACTATATACAACAAGGCAAATTAACACCGCCCATGGCAGCATGTTTTTTGGCAGATCAAAATAATTTTAGCAACTTTGGTAGAGGGTCATCTAAGGACCATCCCTGCAAAATTTGACCAAATTCTGTGCAGCTGTTTCAGCGTAGATGTCGTTTAAAGATTTTACTATATATATATATACAAGGGAAATTAGCCCCGCCCCTGGCGGTCATGTTTTTTGGCAGATCCAGATAATTTTAGCAACTTTGGTAGAGCTTTACCCAAGGACCATCCCTGCCAAATTTGATCAAATTCTGTGCAGCTGTTTCAGAGGAGATGTCGTTTAAAGCTTTCATTTTATTTTTTTTCCGTTGCCATGGCAACCAGAGTTCTGCATGGATCAAATTTATTTTAGCAACTTTTGTAAAGGTTCACCCAAGGATCATTCCTGCCAAGTTTAATCAAATTCAGTCCAGTGGTTTCAGAGGAGATGTTTAAAGCAAATTGTTGACGACGGACGACGCGTGACGACGGACGCCGGACGAAGGGCGATCACAAAAGCTCACTTGAGCACAAAGTGCTCATGTGAGCTAAAAATCGACACACAAAGGGCATAACGAAGAGATAATAATAGAGATATCAATAATTACTGTTACCTGACAGTTTAACAAGACTTCTTTATTAAAAAACCAAACAAAACAATAATGTTATTCATTACCTTACGTTTTAACATATGACTAGATTTCAATAGTATAGCCATAATGATTTTCTATGATCATGTGATTTTCGAATGTAACACTGAACTGTGAATCTCAGCAAATGAACATTTTATACAGGCATTAAACATTGTATACAGGCATTTAACATTGTATACAGGCACTAAATATTTTATACAGACATTTGTTTCGGAAACTAAATGGTTTTTAGTAACTTTTGTAAGTCATCGGTAAACACTAAAGAGATAATACATAGAGTTAAATAAGATTAGAAATTTTAGAATTAATACTTATGAGAATATTGAAGACTTAATATTGAAGACTGAAGACTTAATATTAAAGACTTAATACTGAAGACTTAATATTTATTTATTAGTTAATACTTAACACTTAAGACTTGAGACATAAGAATAAACATTAGTTAAAAATTAAAAGTTAAATCGTTTACAGTTTGAAGATTATATAAACAAAGTTTTATAACAAAAATCAAAACAACAATCTCTGTTACTGTGTGACTGCAACAAATAACACATGAGAAGACATTTACCCATTAGATTTAAGGTAAGTAAATACATTAATCAAACAATATTGTGAAAAAATAAATTTCCCTGCTATACACTAAGAACCTGTGAGTTTCAAACTGCAATTGTCACATACATGACCAATACCCCACACCACTTTGTTCATGGACCAATAATGAACCTGCTTGGCAGTCTTTAAACTTTATATCTAAATGTCAAATGATAAAAAAATTGCTACAGCTGAGGGACCAAATATTGCCCAAGTTTATGACACATGACTGCCGGGACAAATGAAAATGAAAATTAAGTCAGCATATACATATTTGCATTTTCACTTCATGGTCATAAGATATTTCAAGTTTCAAGTCAATCATCCAAGAAATATGAAAGTATTTTGCATCACAAACTCCCATGCAGCAAAAACTCCAATCAAATTAAATCTAGAAAATCAAACCACAAATAAAGTTAACTATGTCAAAAGCTGATGGCCTGTTACATGCTGTGAAGCTCAATCCTGTTTCCAACATCCTGTATAATGTGGGACTTGTACTGCCCCTCTTGAGTTTCAGGTGTTTAAGGCCATCTGGGTTCCGCCTCATTCCTCATCTGCTTTATGATGTACTCCACTTCTTCAGACAGCTCCCACACTGGCAGTTCGGTCATGATTTCTAACAATGTACATGACAGACTCCAAATTTCTGTTGACAAGGAGGCGCTTTGCCTGCTCGGGAGAACTTCTGGTGCTTGGTAAGCAGGTGTGCCAGGCTGTAAACTGTATCCAGCCAGAGTTGTCATAACAGTGTTTATGGTCTTCAATTTGCTTAGGCCCATATCACGTAACTTAACAACATTGAAGTCATTTGCTATTAGAATGTTTTCTGGTTTTATGTCCCTATGAATGATAACCGGTACTTGTGCATGCAAGTATGCAATGGCCTGTGAAATCTTCAATGAAACTGCAACTTTACTGACATATGTGTGATACTAGTTTCATCAATACCAAAGAGGCACTTGTCCAAAGTCATACCATCAACTAATTCTGACACCAAGTATAGTCGATCACGTTCTATGGCAAACGCCATCAGCAGAACAATATTTGGATGTCGCAGCTGACTATGAATCTGATGTTCTCTTTCAACTATTGGTTTAGCAATCTTCATGCGATTAACAACTACTTCTTTCACTGCAACTTTGGTGCCAATCCAATTTCCTTCATAAACTGTGCCAAATGCTCCTTTACCAATTTCCTTTCCCAAATTCAGATCACCCAATTTTACTCTCCGAATTGTATACGTAAAGCTAACTACAGGGTCTTGACCTGAGATTTTCAAAAGACTCTCCCCTGTCTGTGTGGGCGCTAGGTCTGTGTGCTGTAACAGAATTCCCCCTGTCTGTGTGGGTCCTGGGTCTGTGTGTTTAACAGACTTCCCCCTGTCTGTGTGGGCGTTGGGTCTGTGTGCTGTAACAGACTTCCCCCTGTCTGTGTTGGCGCTGGGTCTGTGTGCTGTAACATACTTCCCCCTGTCTGTGTTGGCGCTAGGTCTGTGTGCTGTAACAGACTTCCTCCTGTCTGTGTGGGCGCTAGGTCTGTGTGCTGTAACAGACTTCCCCCTGTCTGTGTTGGCGCTAGGTCTGTATGCTGTAACAGACTTCTCCCTGTCTGTGTGGGCGATGGGTCTGTGTGTTGTAACAGACATCCCCCTGTCTGTGTGGGCGCTGGGTCTGTATGCTGTAACAGACTTCCCCCTCTCTGTGTGGGTCCTGGGTCTGTGTGCTGTAACAGACTTCCCCCTGTCTGTGTTGGCGCTAGTTCTGTGTGCTGTAACAGACTTCCCCCTGTCTGTGTGGGCGCTGGGTCTGTGCTGTAACAGACTTCCCCCTGTCTGTGTGGGCGCTGGGTCTGTGTGCTGTAACAGACTTCCCCCTGTCTGTGTGGGCGCTGGGTCTGTGTGCTGTAACAGACTTCCCCCTGTCTGTGTGGGCGCTGGGTCTGTGTGTTGTAACAGACTTCCCCCTGTCTGTGTGGGCGCTGGGTCTGTGTGCTGTAACAGACTTCCCCCTGTCTGTGTGGGTCCTGGGTCTGTGTGTTGTAACAGACTTCCTCCTGTCTGTGTGGGCGCTGGGTTTTTCCCTGTAGGTCTAGTTCATGTGATGGAGCATACTCCCTTCTGATTGTGTATGCTCTAGCTCCATGTGCTGTAATGATTTCCTTTCTTTTTTAATAGGCACTGGTTCAATGCAAGAATTTTGACTCTCAGTGTGTTCAAACATTCTACTTTTGGCACAAGAATAAGCCTGATGCACATCTTTCTCAACGTGAACATCTACATTGTATACATAATCAATATTTGAATCAGTCAGAGTAACCCTGTATATAACTGGCTCTTTCACATGAATTAATTGCAGACACCCTCCACTTGCAAAAAGCTCACCATCTTTGAACCAATTGTAGCAGATACTTTTGTTTTTATCACTTGTTACAATACCCCCCCCCCCCACCCCCCAAAAAAAAAATCTGTAGACTGTCCCACATTCATAACCGTATATGACCTCTGGTCCATAATAAATGATTATCTCGCTTTCATTATCATTATTGTTAATTTCACTTCTGTCATCATTAATGAAAGAATTACCATCAATTTCAATGTTTTTCACATCAAAACCATTTTCAAGAGGGTAGTAACTGTCATCTTGTGGATGCGATGCAATGTCAAAGCACATATCTGTACTTCCACATGTAATGACTGAATCACTGCCATCATATCTAGATTTCAGTCTCTTGCAATATGTAATTTCCATTTCCTTGGGGTGTTCACCATTAACCACTAAGGGGTGTAATGGGGTTGGAACACTTTCTTTTACGCTTGTTTTAAGGTAAACATGGAACTGTGATGAATAGAGACCATTCCAGTGTAAATATTCCTGAAAAGAACATTCTTTTCCATCTAAGTTTTTGAAACTGCTGATTTGCGTGCCTGCAAAATTACTGAGGCAAACATCCATTTCATTTAGATGGCCAAAAGCACTTTTGGCCTCTGGGAAAAAACAAGTTTTTTTCCTTTTGCTATCAGTTCCTCTACATCTATCTTATGGTTCTTATCATATGTAAATGACCTGGTCCCACCCCTTTGGCTCCAGTAACGACACGGTATTTTCCTTTATTTAGGTGAATCCAGCCAATATTCAGAGTATATCTCTTTCTTCCCTTTCCTTGAAGTCTTTGGACAGTCTGCAAGAGCAAAACATAATTAACATGAGAGCAATGATGCCCCAATAATGTACTATTCTGAGCCCCTGTTAACATAAAAATCAAACCAGTCGAACCGGGTGATGATCCTAAATAGGTTTTGGACACAGAGAAGTAGTTTTTTTTTCTATAAACTGTTTACCAAATTCGGAATAAAGACATTATGTGAAATTCCAAGTCAGTAGTTTTAATACAGCTTGAGTTACTTTGTTGACAAAAAAAAAAGAAAAAAAAAAAAAAAAAAAAAACAAGAATGAACTAGATATGTGTCCATAGGACACAGGTGCCCCCACATTCCTATGTATTGTCGATCTACTGACTCTAGGTCAAATGTTTTTGGGCTACATGTGACACAAGTTGAAAATTGAAAATCTTTCACTTAGTCAATGACAAAAATCTACAAATACTGAATAAATCCACAAGCAAACCCAAAGGTGCATAACTACACATGCTGACCAATATTCCTATAAAGCACCCCCCCCCCCAATTGTGGGGGCACAAAAATATCAAAGGTCAAAAACTTCATAATAAGGCAAGGTAGAGTTATGGTCCTTATGCATTGCACTTTTACTCAATGAGATCTATCTACCAACAAAGTTTCTTGTTGATATCTCTTTAACTTCATAGTTATGTCCAGAACAAAGTTCTAAGTGTAAAAAATGAACAAAGGGCAATAACTCCAAAATTAGACAAGGCATAGTTATGGTTCTTATGCACTGCACGTCTACTCATTGAGATCTATCTACCTACAAAGTTTCTTGTCGGTATTTCTTGTAGTTTCAGAGTTATATCCCAGACAAGATGTGGACGGACAGACAAACAAAGCGGGCGACTATATGCTCTCCCTTCGGGGAGCATAACAATCAGCATATTTCAAAGTATTTGTCATGGAGAGATGCTACACTTATCAAAATTGTTTAAACAAGTCAGTCCAAAGGACACACAGAGGTATATATTGATTGTGAGATCTCGACAGACCAAATTTAATAGGTGATTATGGCTAGTAGTGAACCTTGTCAAAAAATATGTTTTTGTTTTATTTTCTTAAACTTATTTTCTTTTATTTATTTCAGGCCATATCACACTCTCCCCACACATGGCGGCCATCTATGGTTAATTGTGAATAACTCTCATAATCTTCATTACTTCATTTTAGAATACATTATTAAAGCAAAATGAAATTTTCTCACTTCCTCTGCTGACTTTTGCTTGGCATTCTGTACCAGCTTTCTTCTGCTTCTGCTTTTTTGGTCCATGCGGATGGCATCAATCAAACTGCGTACCTTTTTCCTACGTTGTTCTATTTCAGTGTCCTCCTAAAATTAAACAGTTAACATTATTATTATTGTTACTGATTGAACTTAAAAATACCGATTAAAATGTTAAATGTTTCCACACACTGAAGGTGACAGAATACCCCTATTACTGTGCATTTACAGCAGGTCTGTATAATGACCAAACTAGATCTCTACATAATAATGAATGTTCTCCAATCAACTGGACCTTCTACTAGCAAATACCCATGCAATTTTTAAGACCTTCACTATTTGATCTCTAGTCGAAATATTTCATGTAAAAAGCCCGAAAAAGATCATGAAAAAGATATAGATAAGTTTATGTCACAGGTCAGTGTTCCGATTTGTAAACAAAGTGAAAAAAAGATTCCACTGTTCTCTGTAATGCTAGAACATTTATTCGCCCTTTTGGGTGAAATTTTGATCAGTCCGATGTGATTTCTCATGTTATCAGACCAAAAGTCAGACAAAAATTTGAACTCCTTATACTTGCTAATACCTTTTTAACATATTTAGGTCCAACATAACTTGTTTCAGTCAGACAGATTTTCACATCTTGAAAGTCAATACGTACCTGTGTCAAAAAGACAAAATGTACTATTGAATATGTCAAAACGTACCCTTTGTTAATAGAATGTTATAATATACAAATGTAGTTAGCTTTATTTTAATACTTTAATATTCTAATAGCTTAAAGATTGTAAAAGAAAGTTTTGTTTACGTGTACATATTTTGTTGCAAACATATTATTGTACAAAATGATTTTTTATATAAAAAAATAAAAATAAAAACAAAATGTTGTAGTTTTATCTTGTTATAAATTACTGTTTTAGTTGCTTTGGCTTGCTGATGTTTACGTATATATAAACAGTAATTATTACTTATACACTATCAGTATCAATCTACTTAATTGTTTTTAACTTAAACTTATAACTACTAAAATAAAAAAAAAATGTTATGTGATTTTATTTAATTTATTACATATTTAAGAACCGTTATATAGCTAGAAATGTCATAATTTCATCAAATGTAAAATATACATCTTAGATATTTTATGTTAGTGCTATGTTTGATGAATTAATAAATTCAACCTTTATATTCGTCTTATAAATAATATAATAAAAATAATAGTAAAAAGGTACCCGACAATCGTAAATCATCATGCCATATTATCCATTTTATAGGGGTTTTATACCCAAACTTGGCCATATACCTCAAAAACTGTATGGACTCTGTTATTTTGTAGGATGTAAAGTTAAGGTAAATTGTTATTTTAGGCCAGTTGCAAAACACAGAGGATACACAATACTAACATTGACACTTTGAGAGTGATAAGTATTTCGTGTTCTCGTTTGAATTATCTTATGTTTTACAAACCATTCTTTTCTGTAATGAAGAACAAAGAACTTCAATGCAACTGGTGTTCATAGATTTTGACTCTATATAAGCATCATACTCACGGCAGAATCATTTTCAGGCCATTGTCGAGAACTCCAGACACCATTTTGGAAATAATAAATCTGACTGTTGTTGATATTGACAATTATTTCCTTAAGTTTGCCTTTAATTGACACCAAAATCTTTTCAAATTTCAAGGGAAGATATTGATGGATTAATTTTGATAAGATATTTAACATAAAATTGAGGATTTGTTTTCATCTTTTTCCTTGCAAAAGCTTCTTATGCTGTCAAGCACCCAATACGCCAGGATACGTTTTGACTTTTCATCGGGGGTACGTTTTGGAGAGAGGTACTGTGACATCTGAGGGTTCATGTTTCTATGTAATACCCTTATTATACAATTTCTACACCAGTAATATAGACATCATTTACGTTTTTTTTATGGAAATGTTTACGATCTATTTTTGTACACATGAACCGTCCAACATGGGAATTAGTATTACCTATAATAAGTATTCAATGAACCTTTTCACTAAACACCGCTGCTAAGTAGGCTACTGTCATCGCGTGTGATGAATGTATTTCGCTAATTTCATGTCTGTTGACAACATCACTTTCATTTTCATCTTTGTATCGTTTGCGCATGCGTTTATTTAAGCTCGGTCATTGTTTAATAGTCGGATTTGTATTATTATGCGGATCGTGTTACCGGCTCTTTTAAAGGCCGCCGAGTCACGGCCGACGCGAGTACAACAAAGTCAAATAAACCCTTTAAATCCTTAAATATTACAAAGTCAACAAACCATAAGACAAATAACATCAAGCAAATAACGTTAGTAACATACCCGTGCTCGTGTCGCAGTACGTTTTGACCGTATCCCAACCATCCCAAACTTCTCCAAACGAACCTAAACTATTCCAAACCACCCCAAGCGACCTCAAATATAAGGTTGTGATAATTAAATAAGTTAATATGAAAGGCCCTGTGAGCTCTAGATCTAGTATATTAAGAACCTTTTATTCAATCAGTGTTAAACTAGGTGACAGTCAACAGTTATTTTCGAACTGAGAGCAGAACTGAAAGCACTACTGGACTCAGTATTTCGAATGGTACATGGCTGTATGTGCACATAAAGGACCTGTATAAATAAATAATCAACGAAATTTACTTACCCGATCACTTTCGCTGCCCTCCATGTCCGTCGAAGTTTTACGCGGGGTTGAGAATTATTCATCTCCAAAGTGTTAAATTGTAAGTCTTAACTCTTAAGTACTTAGTCTTAAGACTTAAATGCCAACTGTTCAGTCATAATGTCCCCCAGCGCTTCCGTACTGAGTTGTTAGTTGCATGTTGTTTGAACCACGTGCACATGTATGCAGATTGCAGACTTGTGTAAAATAAGCTCAAAAAGCCCTACAAATTTTAAAGTTAACGATTAAGAATTAAACTGTTTCAGATGAATTGTGATTATTTCTAAATGATCCAAATTATAAAGAATGCTTAATTGTGTGAAAACCTTTAATTTAGCCTGATTAAGATAAGAAGAAATGCACAGTGTTTTTTTTTTTGTGTTTTTTTTTTTTTTTTTTTTTTTTTCATTTTTGCTCTGTTGAAAAGTAGCGGGAATATAGTTATGTGGTTTTCTAATTAAACCGACGCTTCCTTAATAAATAATATTTAATGTGGACTTTCCAGTCAAAAAGAAAAACAAATAAAGTTCACTTCCCACCAATACATGTATTTCCTTAAAACTTGGCGTCGACAAGGAAAAAACATTAATCGAAATGAGTGACTTTATTTTCATATTAACAAAACATTTGAACGTTAAAAAATGTAGGAATAATATTTGGGACCATATGCAGAGGTGCTAGCATAAATGGATTGTATTTATTGTTATTATTTTCATACAACTTTCTTACATAATGTCTAATTTTAAAAAAGCTAGTTACCATTATAAAGGTGTTCAACTTTTCACATGTTCACTTAAATTTGAATGGATGTATTTTTTTTAAATAAAGACGTTTAACCTTGAGAAAACGGCAAAGTCGGCACAATATGTTCATGTCATTTACTTCTCCACCGATAACTTTTAAACTACTTGTCCGATCTTAAAACATCGTTGGAAAACCCGCGTTCGCTCATTACGCGTTGCTTCTTAATCGGCCGTGGGATATTTGGTTAGCAAAACTTCGTACTCATTAGTTATTTTTAGACATTTTATTTGAGACAGCATGGCGACAGCAGGGACCAATTAAACGGCGCGGTATTTTGAGAGTTATGTAGAGGTGACGCCACGCGTAGCGATTTATATTGTGGGAGTCAGATTTTGCTTTTGTAAATTTCAACAAAGAGTATTCAAAATGCTGATCGTGATTTCATTGGAAACGAAGTTTTGCCATCTGAAAATTACACGATATGTACAGAAGTGATTACGGAAAATATAGTGGGTTTTCGACGATGATCTTAAATCTTGCAACTGATGTTAATGCTACATTCGCGTATATTAGTAAGAAGAAAATAAAAAAATACGAGTACCTTTACTCAGCCAAAAAAAAGAAAGAAAGTACCCGTCATAGATTTCTATCAATATACTTGGCATTAGAATATATTCTGACTATCCTTTCTGCCATTGGGTGAAATTTTGAAGTCTGTACGATATTTCTTTCATTGAAACATTTTTATCAAAATGACATAGAGGTCGACTTCAAAAATGAAACTCGTTTCGTTAATGCTCGTTATATTCCGTATCTGCATTTAGCAATCCGATAGCTTGGTTTTGTCGATTATTATTAACTCTTGGCATTTTTGTTAGACCTGATATTGCGTGATTTTATTAAATTGTGATTTATTTCCGGTCAATCGTTGCAATTAGATACTACCACCGGATATCGACTGCACAATTTGTGTGTGTAAAACCACTAAATTTGGTCTTAAACCGAAGGGCATGGCTTACTTCTGATTAAACTTATGCCAATAGAAACTCCAACGATTACATGTACATTATTTATTAGTAATATCTGTATTAAGATGATATTAAACGAGTTACTAAGAAGTGAAAAGTGGGTTATTTCTGTTTTGGCTGAGTATATATGTAAACACAGCTCTTTACAAAATGATTTTTATACTGCTTATTTGATATACATGTATAAACATGAGCTTTGTTATTTTTCTGCATAATATATGACCATATATATGTTAAGAAGTCACTTCAACTGGCCGTTAAGAAGCTCTGAAAGTTTAAATCTATCAGCAATTTATTTCAATAGAACCTTTTTTAATTTCTTTTACCTCCTACATATTAAAGCGATATACTATTTGACTTTCCTCAATTTTAGAGTAGAAATGTCTAGTAACTCCCTGATCAAAGACATCATAGACAGCAGCGCTTTTCTTCATTTCAGCAGGTTCAACGACATTATGTTTTTATGCCCCCACCAAAGCTGTGTGTATGTATAGGGGTTGGGGGATATAGATTTGCCTTTGTCCATCCGCACGTCTGTACCTCCCTCCGTCCTGACACTTTGTGTCACACATAACTCCGGAGGTATTTGTACTGCAGATTTGGAACTTCACGGAAATATTATTCTTGATATAAACTGACGCACATGGGTATTTTAATCGAACTGCCGTTGAAGTTGACAGAGTTATTGGCCTTTGTTTTTGAAAAAAAAATCATGCTTATAACGCATGTAATTATACTACCGACATGAAACTTCATTTATATCTTATTCAGGGCATGAACCTGTGCACCTAGGTATTTTTATTGAACCTTCGTTGACGTTGACAGAGTTATGGGCATTTGTTTTTGGAAAAATATAGAATTTTCAGTCTGTTATGGATTCACCACCACCCCAGGCCCAAGATCCACGATGGCTGTTTTATTGGCGGGTGGTATGATGACTACCTGTATCAATCACTTATAAATGGATCATCTAGTGATGATACCAGGTCAGTTGATGCAATGACAGGTTCATCGTCTGGTTCAAGGACTATGGAATCAGAAAGGAATTCTGATGAGATACTAGCTCCAGATCATGAAGTGGAGTATGATGCTGATATTGATATCTCATCTGACAGCTGTGCTGTGTATATGATGAGGGCTATGATACATAGGCTGATTTATTTGACTAGTTTTATTTTATTTTATTTATCTTTTGTTATTTTTGTTTTATTGTATTTGTTTCAGATCTTCATATCAGCTGAGTTTCAACATCATTTTGTCGGGGAAATTAAGCTTGTGCCAGCCAGTATAATATGTAAGTATGCATATATATAACCCTAACCCTAACCCTATATATATATATATACACACACAAATATCTTCCTCCTTGCAATTTCAGATTTATTCGGCATAATTAGCAAGATGGCACATGCAGCAATAACTGTTCATTTGAGTGTGTTTCAACATGTTGAGGAAATTGGAGACAGTTGGAAACAAGACAGTCCAAAGGACAGCTATATCCCCCACCGCTGACAGAGGAGACACGTTTTTCCTCTAATAGAAATTGCCCTGCTTCTGCCAACATTTTGATGTATTTGACTTATGGAAACTTTCCGTTGTTCAGAAAATATAGCATGGAAACAAAAATATCCAGGAATGAACACTGAACCATCAAATGTGACCTTGAAATTGAACCAACATGACTGTCACCTGTGTTCTGCACATCGTCTCAATTTGATTTATAATTGAGGCAAGTTTCTTTAAAATCCTTCGAGGAGTATAGGAGTTATGGAGCGGACACACAATTGCAAATTGAAATTGAAGGTTCAAACACTTGACCTTCAAGTGTGACCTTGACCTTGAGCCTACATGGCTGCCACCTGTGTTCTGCACATCGTCTCAACTAGGTTTACATTTGAGGCAATTTTCATTAAAATCCTTAAAAGGGGTATAGGAGATTTGGAGCGGACATGAAATTGTAAGGAAATAGAAGGTTCAAACACATAACCCTCAAGTGTGACCTTGACCTTGAGCCAACATGACTGCAACCTATGTTCTGCACATCGTCTCAATTAGATATATATTTGAGGCAAGATTCATGAAAAAACTAAAAGGGGTATAGGAGATATGGAGCGTACACGAAATTGAAAGTTCAAACACATAACTGTCTAGTGTGACCTTGACCTTGAGCCTACATGGCTGCCACTTGTGTTCTGCACAACGTGTCAACTAGGTTTATATTTGAGTCAAGTTTCACGAAAATCCTTCAAGCGGTATAGGAGATATGGAGCGGACACGAAATTGAAATGGAAATAGAAGGTTCAAACACATGACCCTCAAGTGTGACCTTGACCTTGAGCCTACTTGGCTGCCGCCTGTGTTCTGCACATCGTCTCAACTAGGTTTACATTTGAGGCAAGTTTCACGAAAATCCTTTACGCGGTATAGGAGATATGGAGCGGACAGTTAAAAAAACACCACATACTTATAAAAGATAAAGGGTTAAAGGCGCCAACAATTTGAAAGAATTTCATAAAACTACGTATGCTTTCCCATTACCAAAATTAACGTCTGAAGGAAATTCCGCGCAAAGTAGAGCCTCAAAATCTAAACAGCCGATTGATTTCAAGCTTGACAATTCTTAAATGATTGCCATGGTGAGCAAAGATTAAGCAGAGCGGTAAGACTACTAATGATTATAGTTGCAGCGATTTATTACACTTGTGACCTGTATTGATTAACCCTAAAAATGTTAAACCTGATTTTTAAGGCCTTTGCGACCAGTGTGGACCCACATCAGCGGGCACGCAACCGTGCCGGCTGATCTGGATCTACGCCGGTCGCAAAGGACCAGTTAACTCGGTTCTAGCATTTTAAAAATACACTCACTGAAATTGCGGAACATGTGGAAATTGACTCACTAATACAAAGAAAAACTTTTAATTTATCAATGTAAATGAATATTATTACTTTGGCTTTTGCCTTCGTCGTGAGATGGCATAATGCAAGTATCACTGAAATGAGGAATTTGCCAAAAAGTAGAGTTGGATCGATATCATCAATCTACCAACACAATGTGATATTCCCGTATATGGAACGCCATGTATGGAACGCCATGACCGTCTTATCATGACTTGTTTGTTTATATGCGGTAGTTATTTCATTATATGCGGTAGATATTGTATTATGTGCAGTAGATATTTCATTATATTTGGTAATTATTTCATTATGTGCAGTAGAAATTTCATTATGTGTGGTACTAGTTTCTTTATATGCTGTACATTCTTGGTTATATTTAGTAGACCTATTCTTATAGATGGTGGTAATGCCTTTGTGTGTAGTACAAAGACCAATATATGCAGTAGATTTGTTATTGTGTGTAGTAGATAAAACCTTATACGTAGTGCTTTTTACATTACATGATGTGCAAAATGGAAGATATGTAGTAGTCACCGTGCCCATTATATGTGGTGCTTTTTTCCTTATATCCAGTAGAAATCACATTATATGTCGTACTTTCGTTTATATACGCTGTAGATCTCACATTATATGTTGTACAGGTAGTATTTTCATTATGTGCGGTAGTTTCGTCGTTATGATGAGGTGGTTAGAATATTTCCGAATGATACCGTGTATTGCCGAATTATAACGATTCCGGATGTTTCACACGAGTAACTCTAGTGCACCGACACAGAAAAAGTTCCATCATGGCGCAAGGAATGGTGTCGTCTGCAACTATGTTGCAGCAATGTCTGAATGACATAGGGCTTGGAACTCGTTCAAGGCTTCCGAGATCAAAACATTGACGACACCATATTCGAATCATTATGTGGTTCCGAGATTAACTTGGCATTGAAACGATCGGAGATCGCATTCGACTTCGTGAGAGGTTCAGAGTTCACAAAGGTAAATTGCTATTTCTGTTATTTTCACTCCAATTATTTTATAGTATAACTAAGTTAATAGAAGATTACAGAATGACCTAACTGGATACCGCTGGATCATAAACACAAGGGCGTACCTGGATGATTTTGAACGTCGTTCAAGGTTGTTTTTTTTTTAAAGTCCAGTCGAAACAGCAAAGCAAATCCAGAAAGCTAACATTGACTTTTCAGTATATTGTATGTTAAATATTTTGTCCCTCCATTGGCAATAATACGCAATTTCATGGTCATCAACAACTAAAAATCAGAAAATCAAAAAAAAAAAAAAATATATATTATAGAGTCCAAAAAAAAGTCTAGGTTCCTGGGAAACTGCTAGGTATGGTCGGGTTGCCCTAACCACAAGAGTTTTTTAGGCTAAGGTTTGAGCATCGTCAGGCAGCAACGCTGCGAAAGGGGGGTGGGTGTAAAAGGGGGCATCCCCCCTCCCTGCGGTTGACAAATATGAAAATGAGGAGGTATATTTTGCGTTTTTTGCTTATTGTCAGTGCTATTAAAGTTTTTTGTTTGTCCTTACCAAACTACTTACATGCTTAAAAAATGAGGAAACAAATACAATCAGTTTAAACCAAATACAATATTGATAGCATATTTGGATTTTTTTTCTCTTTTTCTGACGAATTGTACACATTGGCATACGTGTCCAGACCCAGACATATATTCTTCAATCTTATGAATATGCCGTTGCCTTGTGTTATTTTTTATTTTCTAGCAAAGCATATCGAAATGTTTCAAAAAGAATTTGTAATATGGTTGTGAGATTTGTATCCCCTTGACCTAACTACAATAATGAGCGTTCTAGAAGATGACATCATCTTTTTTTGAAAACAAATATGAGCCAGAAGGGTCAGTAACTGACACTTCATGACATTGGAAAATTATTGTTGTTCAATTGCATTTAAAAGGATTTATAACTTCTGAAATCAATGAAACCTTGGATATACCATATACATGTGTTTAATATTTTGGAGACATTTAAATCAAAAGGAACAGTGGATCAACCTTTCTTTGAATACTGGTAGATCTATGTTTTTTTTTTTTTTTTTTTTTTAATTTGGAGTGAAATTCCTTAGGAATATATTCAAATTCTATGAAACATTTTCCCACAGAAGTATTCAAGTAATCAAGGACACATTAAAGTATTCTGGTATGAACATTCAAGTTTAATTTGTTGTTTATATTTAAATTGTGTTCTCCCCCCCCCCCCCCTCTCACTCTAGATTTAGTTTTTTAAAGCAGCACTAAAAACCAATATGGCCACCTATTCTCCAATACTTATGGCACTTGTCATAGCTTCCTCGTCAGTCGTCTGTCTTCTGTTTTCCATTTTTATTTTTTTTTTGGTTAAGTATTTTGTTGAAGTCCATTTTTCTCAGCAACTATGCAAGGTAGAATTTTGCAATTTAATATATCTTGTGTAATATCATAAAGGCAGCTACCAAGATAAGTTTCAATACACCTGACTGCATTTTGGCAGTTATTCCCCCTTTTTCATATAGATTTTTTGTTAAAGTCCATTTTTTCTCAGTAACCATTCATGTTAGACAAATCCTATAAATTTGATTGGTTAAAGAGTCAGCAAACATCACAAAGGTACCAAGATAAGCAATATTGAGACCGTATGTGGATTTCAGAGTGTAGAGTGCTTAAGTCTGGTTCATGTGACCTTGAACATGTCATGAAGGGCAGTTGTACTCGATCGAAAGATACAGAGTCATCATGCATGGCATTCGTGTAACAGCAACATGCTACATGTAAATGAATAAGCTAACTCACCTGTGAAGCTGTTAGGGTTTGGACAAAGAAACATGCAATGTAAAAGAATAAACATTGTATTTGCTATCAAAAAGAACCAGTTTCTTTGTTGTATGTTTATTTAGTTTCAGCATACAAATATACGAGCAAAGTTTTAAAGTTGTTGGCTTCATTTGAGTACTTTTCACTTAATATATTAAAATAAATGGGGACCAAACATTGATATCAAATATTATTTTGAAATTTTCAATGGCTTACTTGTATGGGTTTTTCTGTTTGATCATTGTTTGATCATTGAAAGTCTCTAAAACAGTTAAAACAATATGTTCTTTATATATATATGCATGTCACACAAAATCTACTATTTTTTAGCTCACCTGAGCTATGCTCAGGGTGAGCTATTGTGATTACCTGGTGTCCATTGTGTATTGTCAGCAACTGCTTTAAAAGACATCCCTTAACCACCAGGAAAGTTCTAATAAACTTCAGAGCAATGTTCCTTTAGAAATTGTTCAAAGGATTGTATTCTATGCAGAACTCTGGTTGCAATGGAAACCAGTATGGAAAAAAAAACACATCTTGTCCAAAACCATAAAAGATAGAGCTTAGATATAAGAGTTTACAGTACTAGTTTACAAAAAGATTCTTCTTTTTAAATTAGGGCAAATTGTAGGGCCAGTTGGGGAAGTGTATTTTACTGCTGAAGCATCCTGTTACATCTGGTAAAAATCTTAAAACTGCTCTTTTTTTTCCAGCAAATCCTCAGAACCCTTTTCCATCAGCAGTAGCCGTATCAGTTTCCATCAGCAGTAGCAGTATCAGCTGAGCGAGCGCATATTTTCAGTCGACCTAGCACCAGTAGCTCAAGTATATTGCCAACAAGAAAGAAAACCAGAAAATTTAACTGGACTGCAACATTTGTATGCCTTAGCAACAGAAACCAGAAGAAAGTACCTACATCAAGTGAAAAGTCAGTATTATACAAGGCTGGTTTAGGTGTTAAAAGAATCCAGCTGGATAGTGATTGCACATATGAAGATATGTGCAAAGTTTTAAAAACAAATTTTCAACAGTTACGTCATGCAGGTGGTTGCTGCAGAGGAGTATGTGCACAAAATGTTTAAGACGCTTAGAGACCTATATACTGTGAAAATTTTATGAAATCGGCCCATTAATAATGCCCAAACTTTCGTATAATTTCAAATGTGACTCATATGACGCATAGCCTCTAAAATCATTGAAATCGAAATTTCACCTTAGACTTTTCGTCATTAAATTTTCATTGCCCTTCGAAAATTTCAACATATAGAAATACTCTTGTTAATATTAGAAATACATTATCATATAATGACGTCACGTGACGTCATATGACATTTATTTTCACAAAATGTTTAAAACTTCTTGAGACCTATATACTGACTAAATATCAACTTTCTATCTTAAATAGGACATATTTTATAAGCATTTAAAAAATTTACGAACTTGGTTCGAATCTTGGATTCGCTATAGAATCATGGACTTTTCAAATTTTGAAAAACGGACACCGGGATGCACAAATAGAACTAAATATACACAATCTGTAAATATTTAATGAAAATCGGTTCACAAACAATGGCTGTAGACCGCGTACAAACTTTTGTGGCATATTTCAAATGTGACGTCATATGACGTCATAGGCATATGAAAATCATAGAAATCAAAATTTCCTTACATGACTAATAAGCCATAAGAATTTCATGGAGGATTATTGCAACATAGAAAAATAAGCGTTTAGTTAGGAAGAAAAAAAGAACTAGATGTCATTCGTGAAAACAAATGATAGGACTTTCTGCAAGCTATGTTAATGCAAAAAGCAGGAGATAGAAGTTTCATGTAATGACTCACCTCTGGTAGTATTTCATGTTCATGCTGAACAATTGACATTATATTCCGAAATTAGTGCAAATGATAAGAACTAAGTATTAGTCTGTGACGTAACATGATGTCATATGACGTCAGGACATGTCTGCAAACTTGATTTCTAGTTTAAAGGTCCTATGTTCGAATCTTCCTTCAGCCACAATACTTCGGTCTTTCGGAATTAAGGTTAGCTGACAAAATATTCACATCTTAGTTTCAAGATGTACCATCTGTGAAAATTTGAAGACAATTCGACCATAAATGGCGACTGTAGAGCGTGAAAACCATTTTTCATTATTTTTAGCCCTGACGTCACATGACGTCATAGGGTGCTGATGATGCTTTTGTTCAAAAGCGCATACATTACGGTCATAACTCAGAAGTTTTCATTATTCTGAACAACTGGCATCATATCGAAATCATTAGCCGTAAATGAAAATTTAGATGTATGCTTATGACGTCACATGACTTCATAAGACGTCACGAATCAAAACATATGTAGAAATTCTGCAGAATTGCAAACTGTGTAAGTTTCAACTTTCAATCTCATCCTGAAGCTCTTTTATCCTAAAATGAAATTTTCGGTCCTATGTTCGAATCTTATTTCAGCTACAGAACTTCGGTCTTTCAGAATTTCGGTTAGCTGACAGGATATGCACACCTTAGTTTCAAGATATACCATATGTGAAAATTTGATGAAAATCCGACCATAAATGACGGCTGTAGAGCGCGAATACTATTTATTACTATTTTTAGCTGTGACGTCAGGTGACGTCATAGGGTGCTTAGGATGCTTTCTTCAAAAGCGCTTAATTTACTGTCATAACTCTGAAATTTTCATTATTCTGAACAACTGGTAAAATGTCGAAATCATTGCCCTGAAATGAAAATTAAGAAGTATGCTAATGACGTCACATGACGTTATATGACGTCACGATTCAAAATTTATGTAGAAATTCTGCAAAACTGCAAACTGTGTAAGTTTCAACTTTCTATCTCATCCTGAAGCTCTTTTATCCTAAAATGAAATTTTCGGTCCTATGTTCGAATCTTATTTCAGCCACAGAACTTCGGTCTTTCGGAATTTCGGTTAGCTGACAGGAAATGCACACCTTAGTTTCAAGATGTACCATCTGTGAAAATTTGAAGAAAATCCGACCATAAATGACGGCTGTAGAGCGCGAACACCATTTTTCACTATTTTTAGCTGTGACGTCACATGACGTCATAGGGTGCTGAAGATGCATTTGTTCAAAAGCGCATACTTTACTTTCATAACTCTGAAATTTTCATTATTCTGAACATCTGGCATCATGTCAAAATCATTGCCCTAAAATGAAAGTTAAGAAGTATGTTTATGACGTCACATGACGACATATGACGTCACGACTCAAAATTTATGTAGAAATTTTGCAGAACTGCAAACTGTGTAAATTTCAACTTTCTATCTTATCCTGAAGCTCTTTTATCCTAAAATGAAAATTTCGGTCCTATGTTCGAATCTTATTATAGCCACAGAACTTCGGTCTTTCGGAATTTCGGTTAGTTGACAGAATATGCACACCTTTGATTCAAGATGTACCATCTGTGAAAATTTGAAGAAAATCCGACCATAAATGACGGCTGTAGAGCGCGAACACCATTTTTCACTATTTTTAGCTGTGACGTCATGTGACGTCATAGGGTGCTGAAAATCATTGAAATCAAAATTTCCTCACGTGACTAATAAGCCATAAAAATTGTATCGTCCTAGGACTATTGCAACATATAAAAATAAGCGTTTAGTTAGGAAGAAGAAAAGAATAATAATAATAATAACTAGATGTCATTCGTCAAAACGAATGATAGGACTTTCTGCAACCTGTGTTAATGCAAAAAGCAGGAGATAGAAGTTTCATGTAATGACTCACCTCTGGTAGTATTTCATGTTCATGCTGAACAATTGACATTATATTCCGCGAAAAATAAGCGTTTAGTTACGAAGAAAAAAAATAAGTAGCAGTAGTAGTAGTATGCTTATGACGTCATATGACGTCAGGACTCAAAATATATGTAGAAATTATGCAGAACTGCAAACTGTGTAAGTTTCAACTTTCTATCTCATCCCGAAGTTCTTTAACCCTAAAATGAAATTTTTGGTCCTATGTTCGAATCTTATTTCAGCCACAATACTTCGGTTTTTCCGAATTAAGGTTAGCTGACAAAATATTCACATCTTAGTTTCAAGATGTACCATCTGTAAAAATTTGAAGAAAATCTGATCATAAATGGCGGCTGTAGAGCGCGAACACCATTTTTCACTATTTTTAGCTCTGACGTCACATGACGTCATAGGGTGCTGAAGATGCTTTTGTTCAAAAGCGTATACTTTACTGTCATAACTCTAAAATTTTCATTATTCTGAACAACTGGCATCATGTCGAAATCATTGCCCTAAAATGAAAATTAAGAAGTATGCTTATGACGTCACATGGCGACATTTGACGTCACGACTCAAAATATATTGAGAAATTCTACAGAACTGCAAACTGTGTAAGTTTCAACTTTCTATCTCATCCTGAAGCTCTTTAATGCTAAAATGAAATTTTCGGTCCTATGTTCGAATCTTATTTCAGCCACAGAACTTCCGTCTTTCGGAAATTCGGTTAGCTGGCAGGATATGCACACCATAGTTTCAGGATGTACCATCTGTGAAAATTTGAAGAAAATCCGACCATGAATGGCGGCTGTAGAGCGTGAACACCATTTTTCACTATTTTAGCTCTGACGTCATATGACGACATAGGGTGCTAAAGATGCTTTTGTTCAAAAGCGCATACTTTACTGTCATAACTCTAAGATTTTCATTATTCTGAACAACTGGCATCATGTCGAAATCATTGCCCTAAAATGAAAATTAAGAAGTATGCTTATGACGTTACATGGCGACATTTGACGTCACGACTCAAAATATATTGAGAAATTCTGCAGAACTGCAAACTGTGTAAGTTTCAACTTTCTATCTCATCCTGAAACTCTTTAATGCTAAAATGAAATTTTCGGTCCTATGTTCGAATCTTATTTCAGCCACAGAACTTCGGTCTTTCGGAAATTCGGTTAGCTGGCAGGATATGCACACCTTAGTTTCAAGATGTACAATCTGTGAAAATTTGAAGACAATCCGACCATAAATGACGGCTGTAGAGCGCAAACACCATTTTTCACTACTTTTAGCTGTGACGTCATGTGACGTCATAGGCTGCTGACAATCATTGAAAATAAAATTTCGTCACGTGACTAATAACCCATAAAAATTTCATGGTCCTAGGACTATTGCAACATATTAAAATAAGCGTTTAGTTAGGAAGAAGAAAAGAATAATAATAATAAAAAAATGACGTCACGTGACGTCATATGACGTTTATTTTCACATACTTGTTAGACACCCAGAGACCTACTAACTGACAAAATTTCAACTTTCTATCTCAAATAGGACAGCATTTAAATATTGACGTCCTTGGTTCGAATCTTGGATCCGCCATAGATGCTTGGACTTTTCGAATTTTGAAAAACGGACACCGGTATACACATTAAGAACGTAATATACACATTCTGTGAAAATTTGATAAAAATCGGCCCATTAATAATGGCTCTGGACCGAGTACAAACTTTCGTATTCAATTTCAAATGTGACGTCATATGACGTCATAGGCTTCTGAAAATCATTGAAATCGAAATTTCAGCGTCTGAATCATTTGTCATTAAATTTTCATTGCCCTTCGACAATTTCAACATATAGAAATACTCTTATTAATATTAGAAATACATTATCATATAATGACGTCAAGTGACGTCATGTGACGTTTATTTTCACAAAATGTTTAAGACTCCCAGAGACCTATATACTGACCAAATATCACTTTTTTATCTCACATAAATCCGATTTTATAAGCAATTTAAAAATTTACGACCTTGGTTCGAATCTTGAATTCGCTATAGA